>VXBJ01003864.1:751768-847870 GCA_013400055.1 Nycticryphes semicollaris
GGAAAAAAAGAAAAGAGAAAAAAAGAATAAAGAGAAAAGAAAAAAAGAAAAAAAAAGAGAAAAAGAAAAAAAGATCCCAATGAAACATCAAGAAAGAGATGGCAACGGTGCCCAGCGCAGAGGGAGACCGCATCCTGCGTGTGCCCCGCTTCGCTCCCGCGGCCCCTCCGCGTCTTCCCTCCCGCGGATGTTAACCATTTCAGCGCTCCCCAGCCGGGAATGCCCTCCCGAGGTCCCTNCGCCCCGTCTCCCGCCCCGCTCCGCGCCCCCGGCGAGGCGGGGGGAATGTTGACCCGAAGGAAGGCGTGCAGGGTGGGCAGAGGGAATGCCGGTGGGTCCGTCCCCGGGGCAGGGTGGCGAAAAGTGCTGAGAAACGGGGGAAGTGCCTGCACATCGTCAAAGTCTAGACCTGGGTGGAAACCCAGCGAGCGGTGTCCCCAGTGGGGACCACAGCACCGCCACAGGCATGGCTTAAAGACGGCGGAGCAAAACCTGGCTTCGTAGCTCTGTGCCTGGGAGTCACTCCCTACACCGTTTACTCCCCTATACATTTTGTGGAGAATGCTCAAACGCTTATTTCCTGGTTGACACTCACATTCAGGGTTTTAAAACGGCACAAACTGCCAGCAGCCAAACTGTCAGCAGGGAAAAGAGTACCGTGAAATTATGAAAATACCTGCGTCCCATCGCAGATTATGATTGGTTCATTTGCTTCCAAGCCAACATCGTATTTTATACTCGCTGGTGTTATTCTAAGATTCAGTTGTCGTTTCTGCACTATGTTCTGTCAGATATAGAGTATATATAGTGTGGTGCCTGAGCAGGCAATTTGCTGAAGATTAAACATCTCCCCCTTCTATAGGCTGCAAACTGCAGCCAGTTGGCTATGACAGTGTTGTTTCTGGAAACCCCTACACAGCTCCAGGTCATTAATTTACTTTAATAGCCCAGAAGAGGATGGAACTGCACTGTATCTTCAAGGTTGACTTTACACGTTACCTGCTTAATCAATTACCTCTTCATATCTAAACTCGCTCCAGCTCTTTTTGGCGTGGCCACATTTACCTATGTTTCTGAATGCTTCTTGTAAAGCACCAAGATGTGTGTTTACAAGGTAAGTCAGGCCCATAAAATGAGAATTCTTAACTCTTAACACAGGGAATACAGACATATGCTACACCCCAGCTGTTGAACAGACAAGGTAATCCCAGCCTAATTGGCTTTCTGTCTGTGTCGTCTACACCTTTTTTTTTTTTTTTTTGCACTTGCTANCCACATCCTTCCCACCCTCCTCCACGGGGCAGAGCCCGAGCTTACGTGTGAGGATCATGCTGTCTCCGCGGCGCTGCCTTCCTCCCCGCCTTCCTCCTCGAAACTGGCCGCCGGCGCGGAGGATCGGCTCGGCCCGGCCCCCACTCCCGCCCCCACCGTCCGACCCGCCCCGTCTCCCGCCCCGCTCCGCGCCCCCGGCGAGGCGGGGGGAATGTTGACCCGAAGGAAGGCGTGCAGGGTGGGCAGAGGGAATGCCGGTGGGTCCGTCCCCGGGGCAGGGTGGCGAAAAGTGCTGAGAAACGGGGGAAGTGCCTGCACATCGTCAAAGTCTAGACCTGGGTGGAAACCCAGCGAGCGGTGTCCCCAGTGGGGACCACAGCACCGCCACAGGCATGGCTTAAAGACGGCGGAGCAAAACCTGGCTTCGTAGCTCTGTGCCTGGGAGTCACTCCCTACACCGTTTACTCCCCTATACATTTTGTGGAGAATGCTCAAACGCTTATTTCCTGGTTGACACTCACATTCAGGGTTTTAAAACGGCACAAACTGCCAGCAGCCAAACTGTCAGCAGGGAAAAGAGTACCGTGAAATTACGAAAATACCTGCGTCCCATCGCAGATTATGATTGGTTCATTTGCTTCCAAGCCAACATCGTATTTTATACTCGCTGGTGTTATTCTAAGATTCAGTTGTCGTTTCTGCACTATGTTCTGTCAGATATAGAGTATATATAGTGTGGTGCCTGAGCAGGCAATTTGCTGAAGATTAAACATCTCCCCCTTCTATAGGCTGCAAACTGCAGCCAGTTGGCTATGACAGTGTTGTTTCTGGAAACCCCTACACAGCTCCAGGTCATTAATTTACTTTAATAGCCCAGAAGAGGATGGAACTGCACTGTATCTTCAAGGTTGACTTTACACGTTACCTGCTTAATCAATTACCTCTTCATATCTAAACTCGCTCCAGCTCTTTTTGGCGTGGCCACATTTACCTATGTTTCTGAATGCTTCTTGTAAAGCACCAAGATGTGTGTTTACAAGGTAAGTCAGGCCCATAAAATGAGAATTCTTAACTCTTAACACAGGGAATACAGACATATGCTACACCCCAGCTGTTGAACAGACAAGGTAATCCCAGCCTAATTGGCTTTCTGTCTGTGTCGTCTACACCTTTTTTTTTTTTTTTTTGCACTTGCTAGATTAGGAAGTGACAGGATGGTCCTGACAAGAGGTGGAGAATGCTGGTTGCACATTATGCGTGGTTTTTAGAGTCTAAATTTCTAGAAAAGAGAAATTGTTTCTCCAGTAAGTAGCCTCGAAAGCAAGGTAGAAAAAAAATTAAATAAAATATTCCAGAGGACATAGGAAGGGATGCTGGTATGAATGCATTTCCATCAGAGTGATAATGGTGGAACCAGAAGACCACTGTCTGTCAAGTTAATACCCTCGGTAAAAAGCAGGGTTTGTTCCTGTAAACACGGGCTGCCTGGGCTGCTTCCTGGACCAAGCCTGCATCTCTGTATAGGAAGCTTTTGTATAGGACCCACAGGAAGCTTTTGAAGAGGGAGAGAATGGACTTTTACTCCGCAGAAAACAACAAAAAAAAAAAAGATGGGAAGGATTTGGAGGACTCAGCAGTGTGAAAGGGAAGCGAAAAAAACCCTAGAAACCAAAGGAGATGTGTGTGGCAATGAAGTAAAATACAAAGCAAGAAAGTTATGTGATAGATGCAAACCAAGAATTTGAAGTGGGAGAGATTTGCCTGAGGCTTCTGAAAGGGGTGAGTGACGAGATGGGGGAATACTCGACAAATGTGGCCCAAACACAGAAGAAGGGAAGCTCTGGGTAGTTAAATCAAGGGTTATCAGTCTCACCTCCACCACTTTGTAAAATAGCAAATGAATGAAGCTGATGCCGATGATAAAACACCATGTTTGTGCTTTAGTTCAGCTCTCCTGTTCTGCTTGCAAAAGCTAATTGGCTGCCACAGCAATGGAGGAATCTCCATCCTCATTTAGTCTTTGTGGATTCCCTCAGCAATGTCAGAACCAGTGACTTTTGTGATGGAGCAGTCGACGTGTCTGCTGGGATCATTGCTAAATAGATGCCGGAGGATTATCACTGACCTGGATTAGATTCTTGCTGGTAATCTGAAAGAGAAAGGCTTTGATTCTAGTTTGTTATCAACCCTTGAAGACATGCAGTCTCTCTGGCTTGCATTTTAACTTGGAATTCTATAGGGCTGCTTAAGCAGGCGTATTTTTGGAGCTGAAAAGCAAGGCACCAGTCCCGCATTCACTGTAAAACGTGCTCAGAGGAGCATTCCACCTGAGGCATGGGTGTTCAGCAGGCTGCAACCAGCCTAATCACTCATCCGGCTTTAAAGAGCGTTGTGAAATCAGTAGAGCCTTGGCCTTTAATATTTTTATTTCTTTATCTCTCTGGCTATTCACAGAGCAGGCAGCTGCCTGACAGAGGCACAGGATTTTAGGAGCAGCCTGCCTAAGAGGATTGTTTCTGTGGAGTACTGTTATCCTTAATGCAATCAATGAGCTCTGGCTGGATGGTAAAGTGATTGTAAAGGATTGCCCGACAGGCACAATTATTCACTTTAAAAGGTGAATTCTCCTTCTGTTGTAACGGCATAAGGGAGTGATTCGCAGGACTGGGCGTCTAATAATAAGGACTTGATTGTCCTCTGTTTTCCCTCCCAGGCCCAAATGCCTTAATGGTTAACTGTACCCTTCTCATCCCTTTTCCTTGGAATAGTGCCGGACACAGAGAAGTCCCAACGCCTAATTAGTCAACTGACCTGCTGGTACAAACCCAGGATTGTCAGACACACGATTGCAATTCTAAACACTAGTATTAATATCCTCTTAGCCACAGCGTGATAGATTATAGGTGCAGTTTCAGCTCGAGTTTTCAGGCCTCTGGCTCTAGGCTTGGATTCCTTCTTGATGGGGGTATCTGCGTGCAGCATTTCCACAGTCCAGAGGACCTTCAACGTTCCAACCATTGTCAGTGAAATAATGAAGTTTGCATTTTCTAGCACCTGACTTTACTGAAAAGCAATTATTTTAAGGAGTCTGTAATTGTTAACGCCCCTTAACAAAGAGTGTTTGCACTATCACTTCTCAGAGATAAGCAGCATTAAGAGAGTGTTGCTTTCAGAGGAGGAAAGCTATTGTTTCACCTCCTGGAGAATCACAAAATGAAGGAAAGCATCTTTCCAAAGTACTTTTTAACAAAATACATAGCAAAGTCATTATATTGCATAAACATAGGCACCGCTCTACTGCTTGCAATTGATGGGCTCTCTGTTCTAGAAATCTTCCTTTAGAAATAAGCAATATTAAAAATACTACTTGCATTTGATCCCAGGCAACATTTAGTTGTTGGGTTTTTTTTTTTAATTTTCTTTCTTTTAAGAGTAAATAATAAAGAAAATTAACTTTGCCTTATTCTTTGTGGTGCATATCACTGACTATTTTAAAAGGAGGGATAAGCGAGCTCTGTACTTTTGTCTGCTTTTGAATGATGCCCTCAAACACATGAGTTCAACAGTTCAAAATAAAAATGAAATTATTTTAGAAAAGCTCTATTATAGGGATGCACAAAAGGATGAGAAATAAAAATTGATCCTATAGTTTGACAAGGTAACAATTAGGCAAAATATAAATACAGATGAAATAGAAGGAGGAGAGAAAATAAATATTTTCATTTCATCTTGAACAGAGAGGGTAAGCTCCTTAGCTTACATGGAATACCACTGGCTTATAGAAATTGATGGAGATGGAGAGCATCTTTTCCATATTGTGTGTAAGATGCTGTCACTGGTGATGATCTATTTTTTGAAGGCTGCAGAAGTTTCCGCTGTTAATGGATTTGCCTTCCCTTCAGTTAAAAGCTATATTTTTATATTTTTACTTTTTAAAAAAGTGACTCATCTTTGGAAAAATAACCAACTGAATTTAATTTTCAAGAAAGTAGGGAAAGCATTTCTGGGTAAACAAAACTTTATTTAGAAGAAGTGGTAGAGGAGGGTAGCTAGAATTTCTAACCTGTGATGAAGGCTCAAAGATGATCCAGAGTAAATACATATATATCTTGTGGCACACAGCAAAAAAAATAGTCTTTCCTTTTACTCCAAAAATTCAGAATAATTGTTCATTTACTGATAAAGCCAGCATCCCCAGTTGATCGCTGCTTCAGCACAAGGAATCTGAACCTGGATTTATCAGGAGTGAGGGCTCTGGATGCATGTGGTGGAAACGATCATGGCAGCAAGACCTGATGGATACGCATGTCACAGGGGACCGATTCTGAATGATACTGTGACTTGAATGACTCTGAATGACAACCGAAATGTTGGCCCTGCCAAGGCACCAGCCGTGGTGGCCATGTGGCAGCAGAGCTCCATGGCACAAGGAGTCGTCTCAAGCCCCTCTCTGCTCTTTGTGGGGCTGTGCCAGATTCCCACCCCTGCTTCTCTTCCCCGGCATTCACAAATCGTGGCGTACAACAAAGTGGGAGAGGAAGACAATACAAAGGATGCTTTTACTTAAAACACATATTACAGAATGATCAAAAGATGAACAGCTTGACAATGGTGTATAATGGAGGCATGGTATATACCTCAGCCTTGTGTTGCCTGGGAAAGAAGAGGGTTTTTTTCAGACCAACACTCTTGTTTTCACTCTGCGTTCACGAGGCAGAAGCTATATCACTAGTAAATCAACCAGCTCTACCCTCCTCTGTTTTAAGCAAGTAGATTTTACCCTCCACTTTTAAAACCACCAGTTTCCAAGGCATCCGAAGGGGAAGATGCATTTTAAAAAAAATAATCTCATTCTGTCTTCACGCATGACCTCCAGCCTGATGAAGGAAAAAGGTCAGCTTTCACAGAGGGACAACAGTAACCTTCATTAAAACAAGATGTAAGATGCAAGTTGCCCACTAAAGGAGACAAAAACTGAAAGACTGGTGCCTTAAACATGTCAAAACAGTGGTGAAAAATTGGTTTATGAAGCAGCTGTGTTGTTATAATACAGATGAGATACCAGACTTTTCAGCACGATACCCTGGGACAGACCATGTCATCCATGCAGCACACAGATGGGGTTAAAAAGCGTAGAAGGGGTGAAAGCTTTTATTATTATTATTTTAGTAACTAAAAAAAATTATGAACAATGAAAAATTTCCTTTCAAGAACAAAGTTTTTCTTGCTTCTATCTTGTGTGATCCAAGGCTTTTTAGTTAGATGAAATCTATATTCATTAAACTTATTTCCTCTGGAGGAAATAGGCACATGCATCCACCTGGACCAGTTGACCCATTATGTGTAAGACTGCTGCTGTTTTAGCCTTGGGGAATCTCCAGGACTCAGGAAATAATTTTAAACCCATGACTCAATAAAGCACGATAACTATGGCAACTAGAACACATACATTGTGACGGCTAATTTCACCTCGCCATTCATCAGGGGAGATACTGGCTTGATACTATAGCCTGGAGAGTAGCTGTTGCTAATGTAATGTGGAGTTACAGGGACAGGGAAGAAGGAAAACACATGTTAATAAGCCCAGTGAACAAAGTCAGGCCTGGTGGAACTCAGGACAGATCCATAACCCTTGTCGGCTCTGTTCTCGACAGAACACTAGACTGTCACTCCAAATATCTGCAGGCTTGTCCTGTTTTAACTTATTGTGCAGCCTTGGTCTATCTGTTTCCTTTCTCATACTTCATTTTTATCCATATAAAACAGGGAGAATAATATGTGTCTCTTCTGAAAGCCCTTGACATGTGCTGTGGAAAGAGCTGTATGAAGATTGCAGCTTCAATACTCTGCCTAATAAAAATCCTCTCGCAGGCTGCCAGTTTGACTGTGTCTTTTATTGTCCAAGCCCATGCTCTTGCTCATTGTAACTGAAAAACAGCTTACAGCTTGCGTTTTACTGGGAGGTGAGGTAGATGTCTACACGCAGACAGTTACTTAAGGGCACCTTAAGTAACTTGCTGGAGTGTCAACACCCGTAATGATGTCTGAGGAAAGACGAGAGAAGTGGAGGGGGAAGCTAGCTGTCTTGCCAGCAAGAACAAACTGAGTCAGGGAAGATTTATTAGGTGTATATTACCCAGATAAATGCGATCCTGACTTGAACGAGAGCCAGCAACAGCAAGGGGAGAGGGTCAGGCAGAAAGAAGTGGCTGTTTGGCCTTCATCAACAGATTGGAGACCTGATGGGGATTAGGAGGAGTAACAGAATTGTCGGGGTGTTCATTCGTCACTCTAAAATTTAGGATTATGAACTCTAAATGGATGGCCAGTTCAGCTGAAAAATGCTTCCTCCTCCTCCATACTACATTTCTCTTTTTATACCGGTATGTTATGGAGAGTGAGAGCACTGTATGATATTATTTGTGAACATGATACAATACACAGAACTGACTGACAGGTTAATAGGAGCTTGGATGTTTTAAAAACAAAGACGCATATTCTGTTACATGACCACAAGAAAAAGAAACATGGAAAGCGGTTAGTTTGCTTTCATATTTCAACACTGTCACATTATGAAGGGCTGCCTTTTTTTTTACCCTGCTTGTTTCTGAGGTTTTGTTTTTGCCTTCCTGTCCTTTTACAAAGAGACATGGTAAATGAGTTTGTTCTTGAGAAAGCGAATCTCTTACATCTAACCCTAGCCCAGAGCAGTTTTTAAATATCTAAATTCTGAATGAAAAAGAGAAAAGTTCTTTTTAGTATCCCTTACTACTGGGATAATATAAAAAAAAAAGCATTATTTTTACTAAACATAAAAGTAAATCAGGGTTCTTCCATATTCTGAAATGAATTTTTTTATTTTTTTAAATCAGACTTCAAAATGCAAAGACAGGTCGCAGTAATTGGAGAATGCTTTTACCTAAATCTCTTCGTCCAGTACACCTGACAAACTGAGCTTACTTGCCTATTATATTAAACTTTACAGCAGTTCTGTCACTAGAGCAACAGAGCCAACTCTTCACTCACTTCTAGTACTTTAAATCAGAAATGCAATGAAGCAGGTTGCTGGTGTGGACAGTCATTTTTGAAGCCTGTGGTTGCACAGCAACGTGAAAGAGCTATGGAGCTGCCCACGTAACTCTGTTAAATACAATTTGTCCTAAGGTAACATAGATTTACCTTCCAGATAACAGCCTTACTTGTTCTACAGCAAACAAGTCACGTTTTTATACAACACCGTTAGTATAGCAACAAATGCATCCTGAAGAACCCCTTTCATCCTTCATCACCACCAAGTGTCCAGCTGTCCTGGGAATGTGATGTGCCCTCTGGGTATCTGACAAATTTCATACAGGGAGCAGATAAAGCTCTGATCTTTTTAAAACCTTTTGTATTGCGGTTGGATTCTTTGAGGTTTTTCATGTTTCTGATGGTTTTACTGAAGATTTATTAACATATATGGTGGGTGGTACAAAACAATAAGCTTCAAATAGATATGGAATCTAATTATTTCTTCACGGACCCCAGTTAAACATACTAACAATGTTATTTATAGGGTGTGCTGCCAACAAGGGCATGGATGATTTCTTGTCTTGTATTTCTAAAATGAGAAGGATATGTTTTGAGAAAAGCAACACAGGGGAAAAAAAAAATCTAATCCAGCTAACCTACTTTTTATTTGATCACCACTTCAGAGAGTTCCAGGCAGCCAGGGACATACCTGTGCTAGTATCAATGGGACGAGTGATTAAGAGCGATAGGATGCCCTGCATCTTTCATGCTCAAACCAGAACTTTCTCTCCTTTGAAACGAGAGCCTTTACATCACTCAGTAGAATTATATTTCTCACGAGCAGCGTTAGAGTACAGAAAGTGTCAAGTGTCTTTGCCGGGGAATCTCTATTGCTACCAGATACAGAAAGTCTATTAAACTTCAAGGTTAACAGTGCTCCTGCCATCTGATTTTCAGTCAGGAAGTATAAACAATGACTTGAAAGGTGTGTATGAAGAACTTTCCATCTGATTTACCAGTAGCTCTTTAGAATCTGTCACGCATGTCATATTGACCTTACAAACTTAATTACCTGAGCTCTAAGAAACCACATGGTTGCCTCTCAGCTCTTTAATATAAATCAGTAACAGCACTAAGAAAAAACCCTAACATTCCTGAAACATCCTGAAAACTTAGATTCTAGCAGGTCAGATATGGAATTTCTCAGCTGATGAAGTTAATTGAATTATTTGGAAATTATTTGGAAATAAAAGCTACATCCTCCTTGACCTAGGACACAACAGTCCCACTTGTCAAAAAATTATGAGTCAGATACCCCCAAATCATAGACCATCTCAAAACCAGTAAATTTTAAACAGACATTTTAGAAATTTTCTGGTTTTATGTCAAAGACAATAATTTTACGTGAGTGCCAAAAACAGAGGCAAACCCCAAAATTGGTACTTACCTCTGTGTTAGACAGGTGTCTGAAGAGATTGGTAGCTTATTGCTATTTCTGTTGCATTTCAGACAGTTTTCTGACTTCAGATTTGGGCCAGGTGGGAAACTTCCTGGCTGGCTTACAGAATGAGACCAATCATCCTTAGCCTCTGAAATATCTAGCTCACCAAGGCAAGCTTTTACCTAACCTAGGATTCTTGGGTGCTCCATCTGTTTCCAAAGGGTACAATAGCTTCCTGCTTTACCTTTTGATAACACATGATTTCCCTAAGTCAAGTAAAAAGCTCTGCACCTGGAATAAGAGTTTCTCATCTTTACATCTGTAGCAGCTGTGCTGGGTATTTCTTTCACCTGCTGCCAGTTTCTTCACTTTTTTTTTTTTTTTAACCTATTCCTCTTCTTTTCTTTTCCCTCATCATAGCTGGCTGCTACCAAAAGTGATTGTTAGGGGTAAACGTGTTCTCCTTAGCAATTTGCCTCCTCTCCTCATCCTTTGGCCAATGCAAATGAAGAGCAGACAGAAAATTAGATCCAGGGCTGTTGAACAGCGTTCCCCAAAGAGAGAAAAGGGACAAACACGCAAACCGAAAGAAAAATGTATCTAGTTCCCAGCAGGAATTGGGAATCTGGAACTCAAAAGGGAAATATAGGAAGACTGAGAGACAAGATCACTGCAAAATGGAAAGCTCAGACAATTAAGAGGGGTTGGTCTACTTGTCTTGGAATAATGTTTCTCATCTTGCATGAGCTGCTTCCTTGATTAGAAAGGTCTTTGTTATTTCAGGATAAAAAAGAATTTAAACCTTGCTCCTACAAATTAACATATACAACTGTGTTTGGGTTGAAGGGTATATTGACATTTGAGTGCATAAATGCCTGCAGGATTGTGGCCTTAGTTTTTAGATTATGGGTTTTCAGACCATTTTTGTGATCTCGGCCACCCTTGATTTGAAACCCTTACACTCATTCCACTAAGAATAGCTTCTCAAGAATGAAAAGCTGCTGCTTTATCCTCTGGCCACTTGTACCTACTATTTCTGATCTGGCTGATAATGCGAGAAATCAAAGTACAAATTCTCAGAACAGCCAGGCTTTTCATAACGGTCTCTCTGCATGAAAAGTCCATGTGTCAGCTAAGAAAATGAATTTCTAATAATACTTGGCACTGAATGAGTGGCTTGTCTCAAAGGAGGGCACCAAGCACTGTTTATCTGATCTCCGTGACACTGAAATAGGTTTCACCTATTTGAATAATCTTTGTCTTAGCAATCTTTATATCAAGAAGCTTATACTGGACATGATAACCTCAAAATCAACACAGGGATTTTTAAATTTTTTTAATAAAGAAATAAAAACACACTAGGGATGTTTGCATTGGTGTGCTCAATAGTGTTTATCTGTTGGACCTGGAACAAAATTCTCTGAGCCTGTTTAAAATTCTGGAGAACTTTGTGTTACTTTTTTTTTAAGCGAGGCAAACCTTAGGCAACTTTCTCTATGCATGAGTATAATGCATCTTTTAAAGATATTACCCATCATGTCCTTTTCATTCTAGGCTTATTTACTTTCAGAACATGTTACTATGCCAACTCTGTGTGATGCCACAAACTTGGGAGTGGGGCTCCGTGATTTGCAGCGTTAGCAGAGAAAGGCTCTTCGCCAGGTTTCTTTGTGGTAGTCTGACATAGGCTGTGCATGCATGTACTGTAAAGAAACAAATATACTCACTTTGTTTTGAAAAAAAATTAATGTATGCATTAAAAGGCTAATCGGTTATTCTTGGTTCATATAGCAGCAGTTTTAAAAGACAAGCATTCCTTCACAGGCTAAAGATGAATCAAAGTGCTCCGATTCCTGTAAAAATATGTGTCTCTACAGTCATAATTTGTTCTGGATCAATTCCAGCTCATTGTGACGATGGCAGCTAGAAAGGAAAACTCAAGAGGGTATTTTTAATCACTTTTACCTCTATTAACAATGCAATGCTATTTCCATTGTTCCTGTTACAAAAATAAGTAGCTGACATGTTCCCCAGAATTGATGATTGTGTTTTAGTCCAACAGATCAGCCATCTAGAAGTTGCAGCCTATCAGGAAAGGGAGTGGAAAGGAGCAGACAGAGAAACCTCAAAGGAAAGGACAAGACACTGTGTCTTTTGTCCTTTGTTCCGAGCTGGAAATAAACTGTCTCCACTTTTGATAAGCTCTTCTTTTGATCTTTGTTTGCAATAATTAAGGTTAGACACTATGCTATTTTATGAATCCTTTTAGGTTTAGCCCCCCCGCCCACAAGTGAATATGAATATAAACTATTAGTCCTCTGCAAACGATGACATTAATTAACTTTTTGTGATTTAATTATATTTATGGAGATTTTGCCTAATATACAAGTGAACTAAATATTACTAGATTTGGGGAAGATGAGAAGTACTTTTTTACTGTAGATTACATTTCACTTCATATTTTACAAATACGTGAAAACATAAAAATACATATAAAATACATAAAGAACTATTTTCTATCTGTCTGACGGTATTATATTATATAGAGATCTTTCTTTTTGAGGGGAGTCAGTTTAGGAGTACCTATCACACTATTCTCCCATATACTTTAGATGGTTTGGAAAATCTGCCCCATACATAAGGCTATAGATTAGTGCCCTCGCTCATGAGTATAGGTAAATACGATGTCAGACACCTTTGGCTGCAGAGGGAAGCAGAGCTGTTACCCTACTTCATGCTGAAAGACAAATTAGTTCCATTCACTAAAGGAAATCCCAGGAGATACAAATTTGGGATTAAGCTGGACTATGTTAGATGCATAACCGGAGTGTTACTTTCTTCTAGTGCAAGCACAAGAAGAAATGCAGGTGTTAGCTTAAGAACAAATGTTTTTCTTTCTTTGCCAAGCCAGAATTTGTCATAAGCAAAAAAAATCCAAACCAAACCAAAACCCCAAACACCAATCTGAAAAGAGTTTGCATTGTAAATCTAGGCAGCTTTTACGCATTTGACCAGGAACCAGGGTAAAACAAATGTAATATTCAAAGATAATATATCAAGTATAATAATACTGAGTAAAACAAATGTAATATTCAAAGAATGCAGCAAATGTGTTCAAGTATAAACTTATTTGTGGTATATATACTAAGCTGGAATTTCAAGAAAATAGCCCAGAACTGAAGAGTGTATGTATATTTTTACATCACTGCTAATTCACAGATTTTAAGGATCGTTGCAACAACCTAAACTATAAGTCTTGCTCAGGATTCCTGCTTGAAGTTGTATCTCTACTGCCTCCCTTAGGAATGCACCTTGATTTTAAGATTTAAGGTGACAAAAAACTTCAAAGTTTAAAACGTGACAAATTACTTCAGAGTTAGAAATGTGTGCCGTAATCCAAATTTTGATGCTGTCACTGTGCCTTTGCCTGCCAGCCCAGGTTCTTCTTTTGTGTCCTGAAGATCATGATCCAGCTGCAGTAAGAGCTACATGATGAAAAGCTATAACATGCCTCCTACTGTCAAGGACAAAAAATAATCATCTATGCTTTGCTGAAAAACACCATTGCAATGGTGTACAGTTCCATGCTTGCAGATTTTGAAAAATGTCATTGTTTTTAGTAACTTCCTGAAGCATGGAGAGGTATAGTAGTTTACTGGAAAATACAGAGTGCTCCTTAAGGGATCCAAATTGCTGAATCTTTGCATCTCCTGTGGAATATAGTCTGGTCTTATCAGCTGAATAAGTGATACAGTCTAAACAAAGGGTAATAATGTTCAACTGGAATTCCAGGAAAGGAAGCTTAATGTGAACTTCCTGATTTAATCTTACAAAAATAGAAAGGTTGATAGGATAAATGAATCATTCAGAAGAGCAGATTTTGCTTCAGTTAATTAAAACAGACCATAAAAATGTCAAAGTAACCCTTTGTAACATTTAACTGCAAGACTTGCACACAAAACTCCTCAGGGTATTGTTTACACGCGTGAGATTGAGAAGAATGTCTTCAGAGAATCAACTCAAATTTATGAAAATTTCCTCTCATTTTCCAGCCTGGCAGTCATGGTGACAGCTACATGGACATTTGTCATACAATTTCCTGTATCTTCTGCTTTAGATGAGCCAGAAAAAGTCTTCTCAGAAGTAAATTTGGAACTTCTGCTTCTGGAAGATGCCAGCAAGTCAGAGATGCATGGAAATGAAAGAAAAACACAATAAATAAACTATTTTGAGCCCTAAGAAAAGGTTTTGTTAGGTTCAACTTGAGTTCACTTTGACTTCCTGACAATGGTGGTCACTCAAGTGTGGAATAAACTTGCAAAGAAAGTGGAAGGAACACTTTTTGGACAAGATACCTGGTAAGTCAGTAGGAAATGAGCAAGAGAGGTGGTTCCAGCACTGCTGGGAGAATGGGAATGACAAAGTAGTAGGCTTTCTCCATCTCAGACCTCTGCAAATTTGTCACCTGTCAACACTTAAATACAGCCAATATGAAAAGTGTCTAAAATGCAAGTTAGGCAAGTGACAAGTTGCGATTACAACTTTCTTCTTTCCCCTGATCAAACCAGCAGGAAAAGACATGAAAATTGTGTGTTTGCTTCCATAGCCCTCATAACAACAAGTGGCAGGGTATCTCAGGGACTGCCAGAGGCTGCCCATATCAGAGGAACACACTATCCATTTCCTGAGGTCTTGCATATCCTCCACCCATGATTAATCCTTGCCTTCGGTGGATGGTGTTTATTTCACAGGTGAGCATGAACATTTCATCTTCTTAGAAACAGCTTTTTTTTTGCAGCATCAGCCCAATAATTTTTAAATTCTTCCATGATGGAGCTCTGTTTAATGGCAAGCTGGTGGATGGGAGTGGTTTTGTTCTCTTAGGCAGAGCCTTGGACAGTTGTTGGCAATTTTTTTTTTTTTGATCAGGGTTTGATCCCAGGTTTTTGGTTTGTTTTTTAGTTTGCTACCAGATTTTATTGCCTTCCAGCTTGTTACTGTCTTATATTTTGTTTGTGAGATTGAAGGTTTTTCAGTTCGTCCTTACTAGCTTGCTCAGAATGGGAGATCAGAGCCAGGCTTCTTGTGATGGGGGCTGCTGTGTGCTTTCATGACCGAGACGAGTGATGCCAGAAGAAAGCAAGAAGAGGCAGACCTGGTGAAACACCACATCTGTGCGTGTAAAAGATCTTCTGAAACATGCTAAGGGTGGATATGGATGACTGATAGCATCTGCAGGATAGCATCTGCAGTTGGAAGAGGAGCAGCTCCAAGTGAGTTCTATTTTATTAGCTAACACTGACCTCTATTTTATTCATTCCTGACTCCTTGGACAATTCAGGGACAGAATTAACCAAGTTTATTAAAACCAGTTCGATTTTTTTGATGCCAAGAAGCGAAGAATAATATAAAGAATCACTTTTACAGCTAAAAACACATGGGAAGACAATGAAGGAAGAGGTGAAAGAGTGGCACAAAGGAATCCTAAACCACGTGGACCTTCTTCCCTTGCCTGGAGACTGATTCCATAGTGAAATTTAGAGATTATCTCCCATTAGAGATTTAAAAAGGGATAATCCTGAATAATGCTGGAAACCAGGTCAGCGTTTTGTGAAGGTGGGAAATAAATATTAAAAAAAGCTCGTTCGTACTGGTCAGCAAATAACTCAATCTCCTCACTCCCTGTTGTGCCTGAGATATCTGGGTGTTTCAGACAGCTGTGAGTAATGAGGCACCCATCTGTGATGAGCTAAGGATGGGATGTGAGCCTTGGAGTCAAAATGGAATTGCCTACTTTTGACCAAAATGTACTTTATGGGCGGGTGTGCTTCAACTGCCAACTATCCGTTTTGTTTTGGCACCAGCAATAAGAGTCTTGGATACCTCCCTTTGGAGGGTTAGCTGCAATTACAGATATGTTTCAGAAGATTCTTCCATTTCATAGAAAAAAATGAGGAAAATTAGAAGGAACATGCTCATCATTTGCCAAACTTGCAAGATATATTTTTCCTACATACTTAGTGGTTTGGGTAATTATTTTCTTAATGAGGAGACTTGTCAAAACACATTATGGTGACTGATTTCACATCACCACTATTTTTCCTAGCACTTTCTGATTACTGATGATATGACACGATACAGGAAAAACATTCATTTTTAATTACTGCCAGTAATTTCTTAGAGATCGTTAACAGCCAAACTGCTATAGCCTATCTAAGTATTTTACAGATTTCCTAGGGAAAAGAAAACCAAAAACCTGGTTTACAGTTATAGTTGAGTTCAGAAAATGGAGTAGTTCTGTGTTTCATTGCACATTAGAAACTTAAAGTCGAAAGATGATTAAAAAGGCCATGTCTATCCGTGCTATTACTGGGCTCGGGAGTCTACAATACTGTATGCAGAAACGTACTTTCTTGCATTTCTCTGATACCTTTCAGCTGAGGTTCACCAAGCACATTGCAAACGACATAACTAAAGTAATTTGAATGCATAAGCTGTCTTTTTACAGTTAGAGAGACTGGAGCACATGAAAAACTATAGGTGTTTTCCGCAGCAACGTTCTGAGCTGGCTGAGAAAACTGTGAACAGACCCCACAAGGCTTTTCCCCTTTTCTGGGCTTTATGCTTAGGTACCACTCCCAGCATCGCATAATCCTCTAGGACAGAGCTGGCTTGTGCTTCTCCTTTGCACCATTGTAGCAAGAGGAAAAAGCTCAACTAATCCCAGCACAAGACCCAAAATTACTGGAAAGTGTCTGCTCTCAGCATGTATCTGATCACTTCTACCACACTTCCAGGGCTACCAGGGCACAGAAAAGGGAGCATCTTCTTTATCTCAGAGAGGGGTGAGCTCCCCTGGGTAATGGCACATCACTCCTAATAAAAGTCAGGATCTTGAGGGTGCCATTAAATGTAGTAGTTATACCTAGGATACTACAAAAGAAATGAAGTTCTGTGTTGTTTTAGAGGAGAAGGGAAAAATACAGATTGTATTAGATGTATAGGGTTGTAATTGGTGTATGTTATGTATTCAGGTATGCATCCCATGTAGTTCACTTTTACCTTATCATTAATATTCATAATCTGCTTGTCTAGGAATAAAGTTTGTGGTTACGTTATGTTATTTGAAATCCTTGATGTAAGGAATAATCTTCCCAGTGTAGCTTTACCATTCTGTACCACTTAACCAAAGTAATTTGAAGTATCCAGGAATATGTGTTTCTCGGTCATTTTAATACAACAGTTATCTGCAGCTTGCATTCTCCGCTAACAGATGTTTTGTTACTAGTGTCCAACATTATGCAATAAGACAGTGAGTCCCCAGAACTCCCTGTCAGGAACACAGAGTACTCTAAGATAGATCACTTTCATATTTCCTGGCATACAGTGATGGGTAAATCTCCAAATGGTTTGTAGGTCCATTTAGTTTAAACTAAATATCCAGAGCTCAGATTCCTAGAGCTCAGTTTTCTCAGACTACAAAACCAGGCTAGTTATTTAATGGAAGTAATGGTACTGGTAAGGGAGATAAAAATTTCTTGTATTTTCTAGAACTGTTGTAGTTCAGCTTGAAATCAACAGAAAATTTCTTCCCCCCCCCACCTCTTTGCCCTTCTCCACCCAGTTTTTCATCTTCTGTATTTGCTGCTGTTTACATATTCAGAATAAAGTTCTTTCTCAGCTACTTTCACATGACCTCTTCGAGCTATATCTTTCATTTTTACCTATATGCATACTCCAGTGACAAAGACTTGCTTGGAAATAAAATAAGGATTGTCTGAGACAGACCTGAGATTTAATTGAATCATAATATTCCTCAGGAATACAGCCGAACAGAATAAACTTCATTTGAGGTCTGGCTGAAGAAGCCTTGAAAGTGTCAGAAACCTTCCTGTTATATACTAATCACCCACGTCAACTGGAAAGAGCACAGGCTGCAAAAACAGATTTTTTAGTGGCAACTTCAGTGGTATCAAATATTAGGAAAATGGGAATTGTTCCATTTTGCAAGAGTGCAAAACAATTCAATGTGTTTTGACCGATTTTATCTGCTTTGCACACGTGGTATAGTACATTTTTTTGAATGATTAAGCATAGAGAAATCAGCTCTTTAGCACAAGTGTATGAATGTATAATTAACTTTTTGACACTTTCACTATAAAAGTTCTTTACTGAGGCAATTACATTTGAAATGCTACGTAGCAGGCTTCTTTTTCTTCTAATGGAATACAATTAGACATAATTAAGTTACAATTTCCTCATAATTTTGCAATGGTAACATTTTAAAGTCTGTGTCATTTGCTTTTTGCAGCTGTTATTTTGTCCAAGGAGTCAGTGTACGACTTGACTCTTTTGTAAGATTTCCAAGTAGAACCACTTTTACTTCCTTTAATGTTATAATATTTGGCACGGCCAGTCTCATGTGAATAAACGAATGAAAAAAATTGTAGGAATTTTAGTGACAATGCAAATGATTAATTTTTCTCAGACCTGAACTTGTGCTGAAATGCATCTGGCACCATGGGGTAACAAATGAAACTGGCTTTTTAATGCAGAATCAAAATATAATACAGCAAATCAATCAGAGCTGACACTGCAGAAGGTCTGTAGGGTGCAAGAAAGGGTAAGGAAATGATGGAAACAAATCCGTCATCTAAAACTCCCTCTCTTAAGGACCTGAGGAAGCATGCTGAAAGCATTTCCTGCAGCAGAGGCAGAGGAAAAGGCTTTCTATCACACTTGCATTTTCTGTGGAGACTCTGTCTGAGGGTCATCCATGAGAGCAGTCACGCACATTGCCTGCACAAGACTTTCTTGGGACAGACACCTGCACTCAGCACACGTAGCAGCAGCCAGAAGAAAAGGGCAGTGGGGACGTTACAATGGTCGTATGTGTTCTTCTCTCGTTGAGAGGTGTGCTGTAAACACCCATGAAACAAACCATGGCATGAGTTCAGGCAAACCAGAGTTTCTTTGCTCACCCTTTACCTTCAAATTATGGAGGGAACAACACGTTCTGCCTCCTTCACCTCCACAGACTTCAGATCCTGTCTTTCAATTTGCTCCAAACTCAATTGCCCTCCCCCTCCAAGTCCTGTTTGCTCTCTCCATTGAGCCTCTCACAGCCCAACTGATGGAAAATTCTCCTCTCTTTCTGGATTTCTCCTTTGTGAGAGGGAAAGGGGCTTATTCATACCCTGCTTTGTTATCCAAGCAGATTTTGTTGACAGCCTACATTTCTCCCAGAGCCCTTGTGGGAGTCTGTAATGTTGCATGGGGTCCTGTGACCTATGCCACTGGTCGAGAGGTCCAGGTACTGCTTCAGCCAGAAGACTTGCGTAGAAAGAAAGGAGAGGTATTGCACAGCAGACTGATTTACTGGTGCTGGACCTTGGATTCGTAGCTCCAGCCTTCGCTCTCCACCCTCCCAAAACTTGGATTGCAAGAGGAATGCCTTTCTCCCTTACTGTGTATGTCCTCAGGGTTATATTTGAAGCCACGCAATTTCCATGAAGTCATTTCATGGCACCTAGCTAAATACTTTTAAAAAAAAAGTTCCCTCCTGCATAAGGAGAGAACAGAATTAAGGACTCTCTGTTGGGGCTGGTGCACAGCTGGGTTTGTGTGGGAGCTGTGCATGAGATTGGATGCAAATATATCTTTTCTCCAACAGGACTTAGCAGTATAGGACATAAACATAACTGAGTAGGAAAAGACAGAGGGAATAAAATACCTGTGGTTATTCTTCTGCTGTTCAGGGCAACGTGCTGAACTGCCTATTCCCCAAACACAATTAGAATTTAAAGGGAGATTTACTTTTTTTTGTTTTAGTGCGAGGAAAGAGCATCAAATCTTGTCACGTGCCAAGAGATGTCCACAAGTTACGAACTGAAAGGTAACATGGCAGGGAAGGAGAAGAAACCTCCTGTAGCCATTTCTGTTGCTAAATCACACTGATGTGGTCTTCTGAGGGCTACAGCAAAATGCAGAACGGCTTACTGATAATTGTAATTTATCCTAATGAAGTCCAGAAGTAGGGGATTTAGTTATATTCCCCTATTATACCCCACTGGCTTGAGAGAAGATCTCGTTCACCTCAGAAAGAGAGAACTGAACGCATTTTCTAATAGAAAAATGTGACCATAATATTACTCTGTAGCTTACGCTCAGTTTCAATCTTTTTGTAAGAGCAAACAGAAATGTTTTGCAGGAGCAAAGAAAGTATCTGTCTGTAATAAAGAACCCAGAAAAGCAAACAAGGAAACTGTTTTGATGAAAAACCCAAGATGGGAAATGCTTCAGGACGTACCCCTTTTCCACAGCTCTGTTCTCTTATCTTGTGAAACAGACAGGTGCTGGAAAAAAATGGACTAAAAATGAGTTACTGAAGAGTTGTGCCAGCCCATTCCTTGCTGATATATCATTAAATGTGTTAGAGGAAGCAAAGTCTAATTCTCCTAGGCTTATATCCAGATTATTCCAGAAAAGCCAAGGACTCTCTCCTTTTATACATTGGCAAAAATAAGTAGGCCATGAGTATTTTTTGTGATTGAGCTTTAGCCAATGAACGCATATAATTTAGAGAGGCTGAAAACTGTATATTTGCAAACACATAGGCATGTTGTCAATATACCCTCTGGAAAATCTGCTACAGCTGGATAATATTCTTACAATATTATTAAATATGGGGTTATTATTTCACCCTGTTTATGTCACTTTTGGATACAACATACAGGAGAGGGAAGCATTGGCCATATTATATTAAGCAATGAACTTTCCATATGTTGGAAATAGCGTCATGAAAAGAAACTGCCCAGAGAAAGAAAATTTGGTATTTATGAGAGGGAGTACTCAGTACATCACCAATGATCCCATTCAGCGGAGATTCTGAGACTCTGCCTGTTACCATGCTGTCTGATCTCAAAAAAGGAGAGGGATGTTATTTCTCTTAAAGAAATAAAAAATAAAAATAGTTAGGCCATCCATCAGCTAAACCCAAGACAAGTGTTTGATTCTCACTGTTGAAATGGGATATTATTATTCCCTTGGGGATTAATAAGCCTAGCTGGAGGAGTCTGGCCCTTCGGGAGGTCAATAGAGGAATGCTTATGATTAATGTTTTGGTCCATGGTCTATCTCTGTGCTAAGTTAATAAAGTTATGATGTCTTTTACTATCACTTATTAACACAACGTTAAATTTCTATTAACATTGATGTTGCAGATGGCCCTTGGCTCTGTGAAGTAAAATAATACTTTGTGGAAAAGATTTTACTGTACAAATAAGCAGATTTAACATCCCAGTTTGTTCCCAGCTCTCAGATGTCAGCATTGCCTGTAATTAGCTGTGAGCTGGAATGTGTGTTGCCATGCAGTAACCACACCAAGCATCTTCCTTCACATCTTGATTTGCCATTTCAAATATCCCCATAGAGTTTAGAAAATGACTTGTGGAAGCAAAAGAGAGCAAAGGAGAGGAGACTCAGAACCAACATTTAAAGTGAACCTAGCATGGAATCAGTTGTTAAGTAAATATTTTTTTTTAATTTACTGGCCTTCACAAAATTGCGAAACGCTGTAGGAAAGCACTGCTTAAACAAATAGATGCCTTGAATAAAATAATCACAGGTATTCAGTAGTTAAGAATATATTTCAGAGGACAGTTTGCAGTCTGAAATGCACAACTCTAAAAACGAGTGGCTAGAGATTACAGTGACATATTTCCAGATGCGTTTATTTTTTATAATCAAGATTAAAGGACTGTGAAAGGTGAATGAAGTTGAGTTTTCTCACCTGACAGGTCAGGGATGGCTGTGTGAGCCTCCCCAAAAAACCCAATCCTAAGCAGTCACTATCACGAGGCTGCTAGAATAGATTTAGTTTTCAGGGTGCCATCGTTCTCTTGATTTCCACAGAGGCCTTCCATCTTTGCGCTGAAGCTTTAGAACAGACCCAGCCTTCCTCCAGCACTTTGAGACCAGCAACAAAAACGTCAGCTGCCGCTATCGGTGACCACGAGAGATCTATTGATCATTTCCCAGTTTTCATTCTGCCACTTGCCGACAGCTTACACAAATAAATGCATTTGTTGCCTACAGAGGAATGTTAAAAACATGGTGACATGGGTTTTCACCGCTTCCTGACTGTATTTTCCAAATAGGCAGAAAGATGCTCCATGAACTTCAACTTCCTAGTAGAAGCAACTGCTACTTTTTAAAGTAATTAGGGCAGCAACACTAATAGCCGTCGCATTTAATCATGTGAGAGCTGTAGGAAAAGAGTTTTCCCTAAAGGCGTCTACTTTTCCTCGCTCACTGTTCACTTTGAGGTATCTCTGCAAGGCCTAAAGGCTCTTTCAAACTTTCTGTGAGAGTTTTAATAAAAATGGGAAGGGGGCAGGAGGCAGATGTATTGTCTGACCTCACTCTCGTACCGATTCACTTCTCAGATTGCTAAAAAAGGCATACATTTATGAAAGAGAAATAAATAAGTAAAAATGTTAATATCGCATCCTTGATACATTGAGTTCTTTTAAAATATGCACCTATAAATATCCTATAATACACATAAATTTTTTTGGGAAAAAAAATGGTAAGCAGGAAGCTACGGGCGAGACGACAAACATGGTGAAGTTTATGACACCCGGGGTGTTAAATACTAAAGCAAGCATTGACAGCCTCCAATAAAAATTGCAACGATGTTCAAAATGTGTTGGAAAAGACATGTGTTTTCCAAACCCAGTTAGGACTCGTGGGCCAAGCATCCGGCAACTTTCTGGGGAAAAACGGTCACCGGAGGGGCTGCTGCTTTTGCAATCACAATAAACTTCCCAACACGGGGGCCGGAGCGGGATAGAAACGTGCAGCCGCAAATGATCCCCCAGCCTCGGGAAGGAGCATTGGTAACCTTGCTGGAATATCATGTTAAAGCAATGCTTTGCATTTCCATGCGGATGGCTCAGCCTGACAGCGGTGGTTAGTCCCAAAGCAGCAATGGAGCTGGGTTAGCCCCGCGCCGTGGGGCTGGAGCCAGGCCAGCGTTTCTCCTCATGCTTCTCAGAGAATGAGTCAACACACCTGCTCTAAAAATCTGGATGGAGTCAGCAGCCAACGATGTCATCTTTGGCACAGTCACCAGAACTCCAGCTGAATTATGTTCTTTAATTCAGGTTTTAACGCTTTTAATACAAGACGCTGTTGGAATTTTTCGTGAGCTAAAGTGTTTTTTTTTTCCTAAAAGATGTGTGATAAGAAAGTAAAACCACTGCTTGCTTTAGCTAAAACTTTAATCTTTCTTGTGAAAACTATAATAAATGTTACTTTTAAAATGTGAATAAATTCTTTAGGGTTTTTGGCAAGAAACAGTCTTTTATTACTTTTATTTTTTAATTGTGATGTTTTCTCAATAATAGTAAGACCACATTCTGCAAACGTATATTCCTATGAGTAATTCAATAAAGTTAAGGAAGCAACTCATGTGAATAACAGCTTGCAGGGCTAGGCCCATGCTTTGTTGCATGATTTCTTAATATACAAAAGGCAGAAAGAGAATTTTATCCTAGGAATTTATTTTAACTCTGCAATAAAGAAGAATCAAAATGTCCACAAAGTCGGGTCGGGTTTCTGACATCAAAACAAAACGGCTGCAGTTCCCTGCAGAAGGATAATGCAGATGCAGAGTATGGCTCAGGAACACCAGCAAAGCTCGAGTACATAAAACCTGCTGCAAACAATTTGGTTGGGGTGTGTAGGAATGGGCAGCCTTCTATGCTTGCGAAAAAGAGCAGCCCATTCCACAGCGCTAAGATCTAGCTATCACCAGCAGAGAGTTTAGTTTGCAGGATGGTTTGGAAATGCCGAGCTCCCTGTTCCTCCACAGCCAACCATGAGCAAAAGCAGCCACTCAACTTTTGTTTATCGGCACATGGCTGCCAAGTTTTTTCCAACTTTCTCCTCGTGCAGTAGGAGAGGTTGCCAAATAACCAGGTTGCCCAATGCCTGAAGGAAGCTGCTCAATTAACCTCTGTATCTTCCCACTGTTGTATCCTCCCACTTAATTGGTCACACTGGGAACCAGACCAATATGCTGATGGAGCTCTCCATGTTTCAAAGCCAATAGAAAATTTGGAGCCCTTTGTGAATGTTAGCTATTACCTAATGTTGCAAAGCAGAATTAATTATGAAACAGAGCAAATTGATATCACAAGTGCAGAAAGAAATCCTCTACTTATCCAAGATAATACAGTGCTGCTCCTTTAAAAATCAAAGTCCAATTTCTTTTTAGCTTTCTAGACTAACAAACCACAGCTTCTACAGGGTTTCCTCAGATGCAGTATTGGCCATTTCCTAAGAAACATTTCAGCCAAAGTGATAAAGACATCTAATTCTCTGAGACTTCTACCCGTCTGATGTGTTAGCATAGAAAAAGCAGAAGGTTGCACTGTGAAAGACCCTGAAGGGTACCATTGGGTTAGCCTTGAGTTCGATATACTAGGAGGAATATGGAATCCCTGGGACTCTAGATATGATTCTAGCTAGAATAATATTTAAGTATATAACATGTCAGCATAGATGGCTGTTGAAACTTTAGTTGCTATAGTAGCTGTGAGACATGCAGGCAGTCCAACAAGCTTTTATGTGGCCATCTCAGGCATTACAGGCTATGTAGTAACGCAGCACCCAAGGAGAGATGAAAATCTCTGAAGAGAGGTCCTGTTCAGAAGGAGGCCAGAGATATCTTCCTTAATTACTAGGTGGACCCAGCCTAAGGGGAAGAGAAAGTGTGGAAGGGAGAAAAATCTAGATAGGAGATTGAAAAAAGGTAGAAATCGGGGAAGGAAGGTAAAGAGCAAGGGAGAGTAAAAGAGAGCAGTGCACAGAGCACCAGGAGGCTTGGCTTCTATTTCTGTCTCACCCCTGGAATAATGCATGGCTTTGAGAGAGTAACGTCACCGCTTTATTTCTCTTTTCCATTGTTTTGCCCAGTGTTAACTCTTTGGAACAGGAATCCTTTCTTAATGTTTGTAAATAACCTGCTGAAATGAGCTGTCATTTTCACTGGGGCTACAGCAAAGAGTAGGAGACAAACATACAGAGAAGAGGTACGTCTCAAAGTAAGAGTCAATTATTGTATTCCTAAGTATAGAAAAAAATGGATATACAAAATGAATGTAAGCTCTGAGCTTAATATCCTACCAGTTAAAATGGAGTTGTAACCATTCTAATGATTGTGTCAAGATTTTGTCATTGTGTCTTGCTTGAAACCTCATTTTCCTAACAGTAAATATACTCCAAGACCTTGCCCTGTCATTGGTTCCAGACACACTATGCACCAGACCCACATTAGGCCTTGCAGAATAGCTCACGTACTGTCAGGAGGACTTTCACCCAAATTCTGACCCTAAATCTAAGGATATCCCTGAATGAATGTGCATTGTGTAAACAAACAGGCAAGTCAGAGTTATCATGTGATCCTCAGAGTGGAAAATCTTCATCAGTGCTGCACCCAAGCTGGACAAGTAAGAAGTCCAGGATTCCTTATTTAGCCTAGAGTGCTTATTTAGCCAAATTCCTGGTTTACCTCTTCTAACCCTCTGAGGAGAGACCTTTGAAAAAATTGTATGCACATAGACTACAATACACAAAGAGAGAAGGAAGGGATAGCACTTAAGGCAGGACCAGTTTCAGCAATTTAATTTTCAAAGGGCTGTTTTCTTTTCTTGTTTAATCAACCCTATCTGGTCAAACTTGACAGCAACACTGAGGTACCTCCATATCAGCACAAGAAAGGCTTTTCCTTGCTTTAATAAATGTAACTGGACTACATTAATTGTTAGTAAATGGCAACAGACATTACCGGAGAACTATGTATTTCTTGTTAGCTGCCACATCCCTATGCTTCCTCTCAGCCACCATTTACCTCAGTTCTCTCCCAAATCTCCTCACAGCCCTCCAGGGAACAGACAGCACCTATTCAGGTGCGTTCTCAGCCTTGTGTGTGCTGACTAGCCAGACGCTAAGCCAACAGGACGGGTTGATGCTCGTGCAACAGCTTTTTCCTTTGAGGGTGCTGGTCTGAGTCTCCTCCATCAAAAATCTGTTTTTCACAAGGCTCAAGAGCCTCCTCTAATATCTCAATTACAGTTGGAGACTAGGTACAGATAGATGGCTGAAGGACTTTGTCCCATAAGCACCATTTCTTTTGAAAATTGCATTGAAAAAGTATACTTTTAATATTTCCATTGACAACCACAACCTTCTGTCCAAACAACAGGTTGATTAAATCTTAATGCTGCTGTTGCTTCTATGACATACTAGATAATTCATATTCATTTCTGTATTTGGCCAGACTAACAAGTTTCATTTGAGTGTATTTTGTATAAGTAGCATGTAGAAAAAGCTTGAAAACATTTCATGATTGCTGTTATTGGTTGAAAGGAATGTATATAGTTTTAAAATCCATGTAATAGAGACAAAACCTTTTAAAATTTTATCTCAGACTTTTAAGGCACATAATAAACTAATAAATAAATTGAACAGAAATCGCAACCACCTGTCTTTGCTTTATTTAACACAGATTAGCAGCTGGCTTGGGTTTTTGTCAAGACTGTGGGAATGAGTTAACATGTTTAAGACAAGCATTTCCACGGCTGACTTGCAGTGCAAGTTGTCTTCCATAATTCAACAGTCGCATCAACAAATCGAGCGTTAGCAAAACAGCACTAGAAAGTGCATTCCTCTCAGACTGCTGGAGCAAGAAGTCTTCAGGTCAAGGGTTCCTAAGAGAAACATGGGCCAACTTAACAGTGCTTCCAAGGGAATCATTTCACAAGCCACCTGCATGTTCAGCACTGAACAGAAAACCAAGTTTTTCTGTGAAAAAGCAAGCCTCGCATACAATTTTTCTCCTGTTTCACAAAGAATTATATCATCATGTATCAATAGGAGTTAAATCAGAAAGAAAAAAAATTAAATAAAATAAACCGAGTAGTTTTAAGCTTTCCTCCATGGCTTTAAAGTTCAGTCATCTACTTGGGTATCAAACCCTCCCTTTCCTTAATCGTTTCTCAATCAGTTATTTTAATGCTTGCTGTTTTGGCTGAGACACAACATGACTTTTACATCAAGGAGTAGCATGGAGATGTCATACATTGTGCACTGTCAGCAGCAGCTCACGCTAGCTGAGAGATTGCTATAATGAGTGAGGGTTATGGGAGATTATGGATGATTAGAAACAGGAACATGCACTCTTAAACTGGGGCAAACTGGAGCGCAGAAAAGTTGACTCTGCTGCCAAGAGGCTTATGGAAATGTCAATGGGGCTATGAAAAAGACCTGAAATAGCCAAAAAAGTTCAATGTGTCATTAATTTGTGGTGTGTTCATTGCATATGAAGATGAGCTGGGACTGATGCCAAATTTCTGTTTTATTTTGCTTTCAATAGGTTTTAGCTCCTTTAACGAGAAAAAAAATAATAAAGTTTTTACTCCCTTCATCAGTCTGATTTTTTTGTACCGGGACTTTTAGATTTTACTAATAGTTGAGTACACTACATAGGAGCTGAACTTTTGTGAGAGAAAAATGCTGACAACAAAGAATCAGTAAGCGGGAGATAATTCTCATGCAAAGAAGCAGACTTACAGTCCTTAACTAACTTGTGCCCCAGTGCTGAGACCCCTCCTCATCCATCCAGCTGCACAGCACCTGCACCCTAATCCCAACTCACTCTTTACCAAGGTGACTGCCCTGTTCAGTCTTGTGGGTTTCACTCTTCTTTACTGGACTTGGTAAATCTACACTGAGTGCCAAGAACAGCAAGGCTGAGACCAGGGGGAGTTTTGTGTGGTTAAGACTGTTGGGATTGGGTGCCTGCTTTTTTTTCCCAGTGTCAGTACCCCAGTATTCAACTCATGGGGCTAATCAATAAATCGGCAGGAGAAGTAGATAGACAACGTATCCAACATTCAGACTTTAAGCAGCACATCACTCCACGACGTCCAAATTCTGCCATTTTGACTCATTTTGTGCATTTCCCTTCTGTTTCTTTAATGCATAATTGTCATGAAAAAATTATCTCAGAAGCTAACATGATGCAGAGCTCATTGCTGAATGAGTGGTCTATTAATTAGACGTCTTTAGAAAAAAGGCTGCTCTATGCTCAACAGATTAAACTGAACCTTTGAGATATTTGAAGTTTGTTATGTCACTATCAGATAAACACAACAGAACATGCCGACCTGCAGAGGTTCATGACTAAACTGTTTGCAAGGTTAAAAAGAAAGGGAGAGGAAAAGCCTTGCTAATCTTCTCCATTCCTAATTTTAATAAAAAGTAAATATTTTTGCAAAAACATTTCAAAGGCTTCCACTTTCAGCTATGTGGCAGGTCGAGATTAGGGAAAACCTAAGCAACTCCTAAGGTTAAACACACTATTTGTCTCTGTCTTTCAAACTACATCTGAGTGTATTTTGCAGATAAGCTTAGATAGAATAAAGCTCAAACTCCTTTCCTTTGACTTTTTACCTAGAAATACACTGCCAGGGATGCAGTAAATTCAGAGCAATATTTTCCTCTCATTAGAGGTATTCTACTCAGTTCTTAGAACTAATAAAAAGTTTTATTACACAAAGAGTACAATGATTTGAAGCTCCTATTCCCTTACAGAGTACTTTACAAGTAAAACAAAATTTCTGGAAAATGGCATTTTAGACAATTGGGAAGGTTTAAAAATGCTATTAGATATGCTTTGTTTACCACATTCAATCACTTGGACTATTAACTCAATTATTAGCCTCATGGAAGAGTGAGATAGCTTAATTGACTTCTGGTAGACAATTTACCTAGTGTATTTTTATTTGGAGGTAGGCAAACTACTATGATGATTTGCATTATATTATGGAAATTCAGTTTTTTAGCTTTTATTTGGAACATGAAATTGAGGTGGTGGCAAAGATCATGTCTACAAAGACCAAAGAAAACTGTTTTCACTTCACCAAGTCTTGTGTTTGGATGGTCTCGGCTGCTGCGAACTGGCAAAGTCCCAGCATCGTACAAGAAAACACATTTATTTATAAAGATTGACTTTCTGAGCCAGGAAATCACTTTGATTTCCTTCATTGGCAAGAGAGACTGAAGTACAGGTGAGGGTGGATCGGCAGGAGGGCAGACAGACAAAATTTCCTTATGGCAATACCAAGAGCTTTGCTGGGGAGGGAGGATTAAAGCAAGGGCTTCTTCCAGGGGGAGTCACAGGGCTGATGGCCATCTGCTTCCTCTTGCTGTGGGTCCCAAAAGCCACCCAGCCAGGGACACTCCCAGCGCGGTTACCCTAAAACCACATCAAAGTGGGGCTTATACCACAAAAAAAGAAAACAACAGAAGCTACCAAAGACAGCATTTCCCTGTGGTGGGAAGGGTAGGAATATCTCATCCTGCCTCCCAGCTAGAGGAAGCCCGGCAGCAGCAGCTCTCCCTTCTTTCTCCAAAACACAGCCCGTTCGGGGATCTCAGGAGATGATCTGGCCATATAAACCCAGGAATGCGGGCAGCAGATGTTGGGGAGCCAAGGGCCCTACAGATGGCTCACACATGGTTTTCACTTCCATGCCCCAGTGCCGGATCATGGCTGTCTCGCCACCGCATTGTCTCAGCAAATTCAATGGGTAGGGGGTTAAAAGGAGAAACAACGAAGGAAATATGGCACTCCACAGGTGCAAACCCTACAGCAAGGGCAAGATTTGAAGGCGTAACTACAGAAGTCGTGTCAGTTGGTTCAGGCTGAGTAGACACTGCCACAGAGACCATTTTCTGCAAGGCTTGTTCATCGGCCCTGCAATCCATGGCCTGAAAAAGCAATTCCTTCCCTTGAAATTTTTATCTCGTGAAGTGTTCCTACTGACAGTATCTCAGCCTGAAATTTCTTTGTGAAAAAAACATTTGATTGCTACTAGCTTCTGACTGAGACAGTTATGTCTTATTTATGACTTTTATGTAAATATTTTTTCTTCCCTACTGTACCTCTAAAGCTATCATTCCTTTCACTTTGTGCTCACAGAAATCTCAGATGGGTTCAGAGCAGCAATTAGTCCCTACTGCAGGAGGAAGCAGACCCCATGGTCTGTTTTTAGGAAAGATGAATTTTGGAATAGCTGTTTTCTGAAGCAGTTGGTAAGACGTTGTGTCCAGTTACCTACAGATACTGCATGGGGTTCTCAGGTCATAGGATGTAGTTAGTTCTACCCTGCCACGGTGTGGTCAGGAAAGATGCCTGTTCCTTTCATCCAAAAGTTTAAAATTAAAAGCTATTCGTCACCAACATGACAGCTGTGTTTCTTTCTGAATGGAAAATAAAAGTTGAGTGTGCATTTTTTAAAACTTCATATAAATCTATATGAACTCCTGGCAGGGAAAATAACCTTGTGTGTATGTCAGCATTCCACAGCAGGGTTTTAACAAAGATCACATGTTGCACATTGGAAAGCCAAAGCACAGAAACATTGCAGTTAAAACCCAAACCCCTGCATATCTGAATAACACAGCCTAAAAACTATTAATCTGAACAGCTGTCTTGTGCATGATAGGCAATAAAGGACAAGTTCACTCGAACAAAGCATAAAAAAGAAAACCTGCTACAAGAATATGCTTAACTAAACAGAATTTCATCCATTTTTCGCACAGCATATATTGTTCTTTGAACACAGTAAACAGATTCTTCCATGACTTTTTCTTTATGCTTTCTTAGGGTCTGACCATAGGAAGGGTTTAATACAGTGCAATTCTAATGCTCAATTTCAGAATTAAGTAATTCTAGAAAATGAGAAACAAAAAGCAAAATTAACTGTTGTAAGTTTTCTGTGAAGCATTTTAGGCTACTCATTATTTGATTCGTATTCACAGAGTACACTTTCCAGAGAATATAATTGTGTGAAATGGCCCCTTATCATAACAGTAAGAAATGATACTGTTGATTCATGAGCCTAAGAAATTTATTTCTGCAAACAGTGGACTATGCACTAGTGTGATGCACAGAGCGAACAGTAAGTAAAATATGTTTATTTTGTTTTTCTTATCAGTTGTGAAATTTATTGAGAGCTTTGGTATTTGAGATTCCTTATTTGTTGACAGGAGAAGAAAAGCAGGGGCAATGACTCTGCATGTTTGTTCAAAATGCCCTCCAAACAATCTTTTACCCTGTTTTGATGGGCTTTGGCACTAATTCAATTTACCGATCCATACCCTTCAGCCAATTAGTGCCTGTTCTAGCAATAAGTAGATGTTTTAATGTGCGTACCAAACTGGGATGGGATCTGACAGCATGGATATTAAGAAAGGGCAAATTCACAGCTATTATCTAAATATAATTTATTCCATATTCCAGTTTTTCATTATCACATATTTGCCCATAAAAGCTGACAAAAAGCTGCAAATGGTCAAAATACTTACTCTCTACCCTCCTCAGGATAAGAGATACGAGTCTGTTCGTACCCTGGATGGTCTGGCAAAACAAGTGACCCACATACTAGGATCTGGCACATTTATCCCTTGCAGCAGCAAATTTCAAGTTAGTCAAAAGCCCTTGGCTTCAATTTCACTGCTTTTAGGAGATCATTTATAGTTTGTGACTTCTCTGGTGCAATGCTGTATGAAAGTATAAGATTACAAAGCCTAATTTCAAAAAATGCAGTTATGTAAGGAGATGGTTAACGTCTGAAAGCTTTACTAATTGCTTAGACTCGATTAATTGAGTCCTCACTGAATAAAATCTGTGTAAGGATTTGGGGATTTACGTTCTGAGTGTTTTCTCCCAAATTTCTCTGCATATCTTTTATTCTCTTTTATTCATATTTGGACACTTAGCAAACATCTGTGTTTGGAGGTTTGTTTTGGTCAAAAGAAGAGGGTTTTTTTAAAGCGCAGTTAAACGTAAGTAGTTTAGAGATAAATAACATTCCTGCTCGGTTAAAATACTCTTCTATTGCTTCTGTACGTGACTTGGCCCAGGGCTGATTATTATTCTCCCTGCATCACAGAAGTGTGTAGCAGATATTTTATGGCAGCTTAGAACTGGCAAAAAAGGCAAAGGGTGGGGAAGAAAAGACAAAAACATCTTTTGGTGACTTGGCCCTTGAGGGTTTGTCTGGAGGATGAAGGAGACTTGGAAGTCCTTTGAGGGGATCCACACACTATGTTCATGTGAAGAAACTCTATGCCGGTTAATTATTTAGTTAGAGTTAGAGCCACACTTAAGATAAAAACAAGAGTAATGCCACTCAAAGGAGCAGAGGCTTTATAAACAGCTACGTTTGGGATGAAGCTTAGTTTAAACAGACTGGGAGAAGGGGAATAAGCAAGTGAATAGATGACCAAGATCTGCTGTGAGCTAGATATTAGCTTTGCCTGGTTTTGAGCTAAAAAACAAACCTAGAGGTTGCTACTTGCCTGATGCCCATTATTGAAGGAAAAATATTCAGCTTCAACACAAGACAGGAGAGTCAAATCAGTCCTCCATGGAATCCCATGGTGACAATTAAAGCAGGTTGAAAAGCATGGCAAGTAAGACATCCATACTAAGTGCACTGGGCCTGAAATACCGTCACCCGTCTGTGCTCTACTCAATAGATTAGGAGTTCAACTAAGTGCAGTTGAGAAGCAGTGCAGAGGTGTGAGTAATGCTGTCCTGAGCCACTATATCCACATGGTGCAGTGCAAGTATGTCTTAAATATCTTGGATTAGTACCATAACTGCTGGGCTACTGACTAAAAGCACTCAGGAGTAACGCTACTGTTGCACTCTCTTCTGTTTTCCTAGACTAATGGAATGATACAATAGTTTGGGTTGGAAGGGACAATTAAAAGTCATTTTGTTCACCTGCCCTGGAATGAGCAAGGGACATCTTCAACTAGATCAGGTTGCTCAGTATCCCATCCAACCTGGCCTTGAATATTTCCAGGGATGGGGCATCTGCCACTTCTCCAGGCAACCTGGGCCAGTGTTTCACCACCCTCAGTGTAAAAAAAAATTCTCTCTTTTATCTAGTCTAAGTCTCCCCTCTTTTAGTTCAAAGGCATTACCCTTGTCCTATTGCAACAGGCCTTGCTAAAAAGTTTGCCCCCATCTTTCATGCAGGCCACCCCAACTCTCTCAACCTGTCTTCATAGGAGAGGTGCTCTAGTCCTCTGATCATTTTTGTGACCCTCCTCTGGACCTGCTCCAACAGGTCCCTGTCTTTCCTGTGCTGAGGGCTCCAATCTTCTTATGATTGTTGCCTAAAATGAAGCTTTTGAAGCATAGTTAGAAATGTCTACAACAGAAACAAAACCGTTTCTTGATTCAAAATAAGAAAAGTCTTTCTGTTTTTGCATAAAACAGACACTTCTCCCCAAACTGTTCCTACATTTCATTCAAAATACATCCTCCTGCTGCTTTGCTTTGATGGCTAAAAGTATGGAAGTCTGCAAGGTTTTGGGAAACCCTGAAAAATGTGGTGTGGGATAATTGTAGGCCAGGCATGTGGGGCATGAGCAGTGTGGGGGAAAAAGACTTCACAGTGGTGTATGCCACTGTTTAGGAAGACTTAGCAATATTTAGGGATAGAAAAAATTACTGCAATGGATACAGCATGTATCCTTGGTGTCACTCCCCTACTTGGAAGAAATTAATTTCAGAAATTTTGATTATCATATCTTTTCTACCCCTCTGAGTCAGAGCTTCATTTCTAGCCAGAGCATGCAGCTGACATTCCCATCTGAAAACAATTTATACTCCTAAATGTTAGCTAGTAACCAGTGAGCAAAACCAAATGCTGACATTTTATTTTAGCTAATATCTTCAGGTAGTTCAGAACTCAGTGTAGCAGCACAGATGAAAACAGGATAATTGTTTAATTAAACTTCTCCTACTTAACAAAGAAGAAAAAAGGGAAGCTTAAACATTTGCTATGCTAGATGGGTAACAGCTGAAGTTAGAGTTTTCTAATTAAAATTTTGGTTCTGTTTTTATCCAATTACATAAGTCTTAAAGGATAAATGGGCACACTCTGCAAACTAAATGCAACTGATCCCCCTTTTTCTGAAATCGGCAGTGCAGTGCTGTGGCTTCGTTGTATCTTTCAGCTAAATGTGTGTTGCTATTTGGCTAATATCTGGCCATAAGACAAGAGGGTTATGAATACATATTAAAAATGCATACAAAACCAGAGATTGTCATTAATGAGCCTTTTATACTTGAGCCTCTGGAATATATCCTGTTAGATTCATTTGTTTCTTCACCGAGCTTTCAAGAGGGATGTATTCACTTTGCGTGATCCTAGGTCATCACCTTTATAGCCATTTTCTTATTTCATGCCTGACTATTGCTTCCTAGCCACATGACTGAAGTAATTTCTTCACATAGAAAAGAAAATTTGGGAAAAAAAATTATATCCTAACTTCTAAGTATTCAGCTATGGATTTGAGGGCTACAAACCTGGCCAGATTTTTTTCTTTTTTTCCTTTTTCCCAAACTTGGAGCTCAACTACATTTGCCTTAGATCTCTTCAGAGCAGGGAAACAAAGCAGCCATTCATGACCCAGAAAGCTTTTTGTCCGGGTCCCAGGAAGAGACAGATCATACAAACAAGTGATGGAGGCACAGTTTGGGCTTGCAGGACAGGAGTAAACCAGTCAAATTTTAGCAGGAAAACACAAGCCTGCAGAGGAGACAGTGTTTGCATCGGTCTTAACAGTCATTAGTGGGAGCTCCTTACTACTCCCTTCTGGATCTTCTATGACTACCTACGACAGCCAGGGAACCAGCAGCTGTAGGGAAGTTGCATGTGGCCACCAAACCCCAAACCTGTGTTGCCAGGGGGTCTTTTGCTCCCTGGTGTGGAAGGCAGCGCTTACAGCTTTCTCTGGACAGCACTTACTACCGCTTCCAGTGAATTGAGCGTTTATTAGCTGAATCTGTTGCACAGAAAATGCCTGTGGCACGTTCAGCTGCAGGAGCGGAGAAGAATAAATTGTTTCAGAGGGAGCCTCTGTGGTCTCGGTGGAGGGGCTGATAAACAAATCCTGTCCCGTTCAGCAGCTCGGGGTGCAGACATACTTTGTGCACGCCTCGGGCTACAGGATGCATTGTTAATAATCACTTCAAAGTCCTCGATGGGCATTTCAAGTTGCTCTCTGTTTGCAGCCCTTTCTTTGGTCTTTTGGGCACTTTTGAAGTCGTGGCCAGTGGTATGTATTCCAGTGCTGCCAGCAATACAGACTGTGGTGTGGCGCTGCTGCCGTGTCTCAAATACTCCAGGCCTCCTGTCTTGGCACATCCAGTGTGTTTGTGTGTGCCTGTTTATTAAAATTGAAGAGCCTTGTACTATTTGGTGCGCATGGGAAGAACTTGGGCAATAATTTCTCTAATGTAAGCACAGGATGCTTGTGTAGCACACAATTGATTAACAGCCACTTTTGGAGGGGTGGGGACTACAATGATGAGTATTTTATTTTGTATTTACTTACATCACCCTTTGCACTTGGCGAATTATCTTAACAATGACTTATGCAAAGTCTCAAAGGGAAAGGAGTTATTTGGTTTGTTTATTTGATTAAGAACATTTTAAACTATAGTTCATAAAAAAAAATCCTAGGCTCTTGTGACAGGGCTCATAGCTGCCTGGAAGCAGGTCACAAATATTGCATTACATCATGAGATCTGTTGGGAAGATCTTTGCAGCAGAACTACCAACATTTACTTGGAATGTTTTAACTGCAAGGCAATGCAACTGTGGTTCAGCTTGTAGTGTAGATTTTACCTCGTGCAATGAATGTGCTAAATAATGGATAAATACGGACAGCATGAGGAATGTGGAGGATGACATGGGGTACAGGAGATCCTGATCCTCCATTGTAACCAGGCTGCTGTAGATCTTTTGGTAGCAGTGAGGCCAGGGATGGGAGGGGATACTTCACTTGGACTTCCGACTACGTGTTGTAACATCTCAGCAGTGCTCACACCCTGGGCTTTTTTTTTTTTTTTCCCACCTGTGTAAAGGCGGATGTGATTTCATGGTCATTTAAAGCTGATATAAATGAGAGCTAGGACCAAACTGTTGCCTCCTTCCTCTGCTTTCCATCCCCACCTATGCACTCCCATTCCTGCCTTTGTTCTGTCACAAAAGTTCACAAAGCCACACAATGGCTTGGATCAGGAATTGCCATGGCTGAAAACTAACCTGACAGCAAACAAACAAACAAGACACATGAATCAACCCCGCCCTCCAAAAACCCTCACTGATTTTTCATCTAACTCAGCACTGGACAACAGAAATGCTCAGAGCAGCACAAAGGCAGGGAAAGGAAGGTTGCCGCCCTTCTTCTACTACCATTACTAATCTTCCAAGTCAATGGACCCTGAAGAAGCTCAACATGTCAAGTCTGGGGTGAGGCCATTTCTTCACTTTCCTGCTCCTCTGGCTACCACTAACTGAGAAAGCATGTGACTTTGCAACACTGACAGTAAAACCCCCCTGGATTATATTTATCAGTTAAAATCTTCTTTAACCGATTCAGCATAGCTGTTAGCTGGTAAGGTGAACTACACATACTTCCACCACTGTCTTAGATTTTACACGGTTTCAGAAATATATCTTTCGTCATTCTATCATTAAAGGTTCCTTGATGGACACAGAGGTGTAAGATTCTCTGTCCCCAAGCTGGAATGATTAACATCTCCTGTCTTTCTATTGCAAAAACTGTCCCCCTTTATCTCCTGCAATTGGACATTAGGATACATTAGGATATAATTCAACAGACTATATCATTCTGGCTCCTTTTTTTCTTCCTTAAACATTCTTGATTACCAGTTTTAATTCTTCGTAAATATTTATTCCTGACTCCCTAGTTTCTTTTACACCCTCCTATAGAAGCAGTTCTTAAACTGTATCATTGTTATCTCAAAACCCTGTAATTTTGTAAATGTCTAGGCTTGTCAGAAGAGCCATACTCAAATATAGCACAGAGTAAAACATTGTAGATTTTAGAAGGATGCCCACCATTACACCATTTATACCAACTATTGTAGGTCTAATAAAAGAAATGTCCGCTAAGAAGGTGAAAGACAGCGTTATGTCATACATAAACACATGCCTCTTCATTTTAGGTCAACATCTTGCAAGATTTAGGTGGTCTGATTTCATACCAGCTGCTTCCACTGGTATCGCCTCTCACCTGCAGATGGGGCCAGGAAGGATCTCGGCTGTCCTTCAGCCAGATGGTGACTTTCCTTTGCAAAAACATATGTGCCCCAGTGTGCCATGTTCAGCTGCCTGCTCTTGCCTCATCATAACAGTTTTTTCAGTGGAAATAAGAATTTCCAATCTATAGGAAGGTACACAGATACCCTGACAGGTTTTTAGAAAGAGGGGACTGAGGAAATGCGAGGCAAGACTGGTCATTCTGACCAGTGGGTTGAAACAGTATTTATTAAAGGAACTGTATTAAAGGAAAAGTCAGAACAGGGTTTTGTTAAACAAAATAAAAGCAGCAGAAATAATACATAAGGGAAAATGGTCTGTGAGAGACTGAGTCTGCTGGATTACACTTAGGCGCATATTTGACAACCTGATGGAGTTTTTTTGGTAAACTTTGGGGTGAAATATTGTCATTCTCCCCAGAATTCTAAGTTATGATTCAACCAACAATAATGGCATGATGGCAGAATATAAAAGGAGGTACTTAGAAAAGAGTTATACAGTACTGAAGAAAATAGTTAATCAATACATAGTTGTGATCGGAAAAGGTCTTGAAAAAGAAAGCAGGAAGAGAAGATGGGCCTGAGAACAGGCATTTGGTAAACCAGATCTGCCACTAGGATTAAATAATTGTTAGATTGAAACTTGTGAGCTCCTATTCCTTCTGTTTGTATGAAAATAATCAAGTTCAGTCAATATACAGATGCACATTATGCCTTACTAATTTTAGGCACTTTCAAAATCAGAAACAATGTCTCTGAGTAATGTTGCAAAGAATTTTTTGAGATTTATGTTTTCCACCTTTTTCTCCCCATAATGTTGGTACAGGAATGGCATCCTGCATTCTTTAAATAGGGTGTTAATCTATGCTCAATTCAATATGAACGTAGCATGCAGATGTGCCTGATCAATCTTTGATTGATTATATTAGTAGATTGCTTGCTAAAATAGAGAAAGGCTAAAAAAAACCCCATCAGCACTGAAGTGCCATCATTGGCTGGTACTTCACAAGCTGGTCAATGGGGCTGGGATGTGTGAGGAGGCAACTGCTGACTGACATGCAAGTGACAGCAGGGAAGGTGTGCCAGGCAGTGTCAGCAAGACCAGAGGGAAACTGAGTGATGAAACCCAGAAAGACAAGGAAAGGTGATAGCTGATTGCTGTGTAAGCCTAACAGAGAGCTTTATATCAGGGTGGAAACACAACAGAAGAAAGAGAGTGCAGAGAGTGTCTTTTGGTTTTTCCCGTCCTGCTCATGCAGCAGAAGATATTTCAAAATAGGTTAAACGTTCAGCAGCCTGACTTTGGGAAAGATAAAGAAGGTCCGGTCCCTTGGGGGACATAAAGAAGGTCTCTTAAGACAGAGATGCCTGGAAAGTGATTTATTCTTAGTATAAAGGTTTGTGAAAAAGAAATTTCCCTGTTTTGTAAATGCCATGTTGACGCAGGGAGGGTCAGATGTGATCAAAATGAGTGTGGTGGGAAGGGGACTTGCTTCATGCAGTAACATCCAAGGAGTGTACTGTGCCTTCTTTCAGATTAAATTAACCTCAACCTATATTATGGAAAACAGTATAATGACAGCTAGACACATGGCCAGTATTTGCTATGATCAGGTTCAGCCTGTGTTCAGAGAAATAGATGAAAAAAATTGAAAAATTGTCAGGTTTTCTAAACAGTAATTTCAGGAAGCTCATACACTAATGACCACTTGCATCTGCAATAGGACAGTGCAGCTGTCTGTGAGAAAAAAAAATAAAATTACTAGTCAGGGATTATAAAGGGTCCCACCAGACTATGTTGTCAGACCCTTTATAAAAGGCAGACCAAAATCTTGCCCAATATCAGGCCTAGTTTCCACTAACTTGTTTAGACAGAAGTTATGCACTCCCCTTAGAAGAGGTGGTCCGTGGCCATAGGAAGCTTGGTCACATTAGTGACTGGGTATTCTGCAGACCCAAGATTAAAATCTGCATTGCATCCAAAAGGGGTTCTTTTTTTTCTCTAATATTCTTATATGTGAGAGAAGACTAAGAAGTCCAGATTATAAATTCAACACACTTGCTTTAGAATAGGGAATATCTTCCTTCATTTTTCAGAAAATATTTTATCCTTTTGTGCTTCAACACATAACTTTTCAGGAAAAATATGAAATGCAATTTCAGTTTCCCCATCTTTTGCTATGTCTAGGCTGGTTTTTCTTTTTTTTTGGATCATTTATTTTTCATTCCAGGCATGAGCATCCGTTGGGACCATACACAGTTCTGTGAGAAATTCTTACTCAGTTTCAGCTGAAGCTGCATAGGTTTGCAGACTTCGGACATAGCTCTGACACTAGTTCAAGGTTGGAGGTCAGTGGAAAGATGGTCAACGACTTCAGTAAGCCTTTCAACCAGACCTTACACGGTATGCAATTAGAGCTGGGATGTCATTGTGTAACTGTTGGTGGAGGATTTCTGAAGACGTTGCAAGTTTTACCACTCCAACCCATAGCCGTCTGAAGACATAATGAGAAGTACAATTTTGCTGAAATCAAGAACCTTCTCTGAGGAACTATTGAAACATTTACATTCAGTGATTCGTTAAACATAATAAGAGAAAAGGTATTAAATCAGAGTTTAGTTCATAAGACTCAGAACTCCAGTTCCAAATACCTACATAAACTGATACCCTGAGCATTCATTCTGTTCTTTTAGAGCTTTTTGAAAGTGTTTAATAAGCCATTGTATAAAGATCTTGTTTTATTCTTTACGTAAGAGTCTTAAGTATTGAAACTGTTTTAATATGTTTGATAGTTTCAATATCAAATGATGATATTGAATATTTATTGTTTGATCCTCATTATACAGACCTTTAAAATATTTCTAATAATTTCAGACTCAGACTACATCTGTTCTTTATTATATAGTTATAGTCTGTTCTTTATTATATAGTAAAACAGAGAGAAAATGGGAAGATTTCCTATGAAATACTGAGACTGCCTGAAGAAATCAGCCTTACTAAGAAAATGCTCTACATGCAGTATGATCAAGACACAATTTTTGATAGTCTCTGTTTTAGCTTAAATTTCCATGATCTGATTAGGTACTTTTTTGGAGGGGCTTCAGCCTCTGAGGTTTATGTATTATTTAATACATGAAAACTATTTTATGTTACAAACATCCTGGGGACTGTGAAGTCAGATCATCCAAACAGACCAAAGAAAAAATTACTTTCCAGAAATTAGGTGCACTAAAACATAATTCTTGCATAAACATATTTTTACAGAGGAGATATTAAAAAGCTAGAAGACTTTTTGTGTTAGAAGACACGAAGCTAACTAAATAAATCAGTCTGTTTTGCTTCCTACGGTTTGGCTTTTGTGCCTAGATCTCCTCCTTGTGTTCAGAAAAATCTGTCCATGAAACAGTAATTACAATCCCAAGTGCATGAAATATTTTTTTCTTGTTGAGGAATGTGACATTCTTTGCAAAGTAGGACCAAATGGTGCAGATTCATCTGCTTAATGAGGACTGGCAATCTGAAGTGCATTTGAGAACGCATCAAATGCCAGTGTATTTTAGAAATATATTTCTGGTCCAACCTGAGGTGTGCTCGCCCTGTGTTTCGCTGTGCAATATTAGTGGTATGATGGCAACATGATGTGGCCCAGGTTAACGCTATACTTGGAATTTTTTTGGTTTGTTTTCCGCATTCCCTTGCTTCCTTAGTGAAGCTATTTCCTTCCAAACAGTGTTTAAATCGGCATAGCCAGAGTCCAGTCTGGGCTGGTTATCAGCAGGCCTCACAACTGGAACGAGTGTCTCTAGTTTTCCTTATCCACCTCCCCAGCAGTTACTGTCATCAAAGCAACTGATCCTAGGACACAGATGAATAGCTGCTCTTAGAATAGAAAGCTGCAGCAAGGTCAATGGTGTTCAAAACAATCCGACCGACAGCAGGAAATTCCCTCCAAGATTGCTAAATCTTGTTTACAAGAGATGTCTTTCTGCAGGATATACCCTACCCAGCGCTGTGCTGGGAAAGCCACGTGACATAGAACATTTTCATGGGTAGCCTCAGAAAGCAGATAGGATGAAGTCCTGACAAAATTCCCACTTCCTTCAGTACAACAGGGTTTCAAACCAAGTGTTTTATTAGAGAAAGGGCAGAAATCTTTGGCGTCTAAAATCAGTGTTGTCAGGTTGTATCTAGTCTGGCACATGTGTGGATGTAGAAGATGGCATATGGAGGTTCCCTTGCTGAGAATGGGCTTTAGATAAATAACTGAACTATCTTGGAATAATACTTCCCAGATAAAGCTGAGTGAGGACTGGGGCACTGGAACAGCCACATCCCACTATCAAATACTTTTGTTAGAAATGACAACAAAGCAGATAACGATATGCAACAAACAAACTTGGTGAATACTTCTGTCAAAGAACTTCAAGAAACAATTATATTTGGTCATTCCTAATTTACAAATAAAAACAAAGGTGCAAACTGCAAATATTTTCTCCATTATATATATCCACTCTGTCCTAGATAATTGCAATAATTTTCTTAACTGGGAAAAGTATCTGTGGTTAAAGAGAAATTGAATAAAATAGTTTTGTACACATTCAGTATGTACAATCATACTTTGTCTTTCAAACCAAATCAATAGTTACAGCTCAAGTAAGTCCCCTACACATCTCAAAAGTCCCCTACAGCTTCTCAAAAGCTGTCGAAATGCTTAGCTGAAAGCACTGACACACGTGCTTGCTTTATAGCTATCAGCATATACTTTAGCAAGCTGTGAGTGCTTGTCACAACTTTATCATTGCCTGAATTTTCAGTTCTGGCTGTTCACATCCAAGCTGTTCACATGTTGGTGATAATACTCTGGACATTGGTGTGGCAGAGTGGGGACTAGGTGCCTTAACATCTAAATACGTATTAAATGAAATATTATAAAATCCTTCTTTTTCCCTAATGACCACATATCATCAATGCTTGGCTTATGTGCTCAGCAAGAGCCTGTAAGAGTTGATCCTGAGAGGTACATACTTTGAGGTTCACCAGGTCAAGGGGAGAGAGTATCACAGGTAATCCATTGGAAAACTGACAGTTTTTCATGATCCCTTCTCAAAACATTCACAGAATCACCACATTCATAAATACATGACGACTTAGGACCCCCCTCAGATACTGTTTTCTCTTAAGATCACAAGAAAATAAGGAAATCTCCAGGGCAGAAGTGCCCAAGCTGTGGCTTGAGTACCAATACTGGAATGCAAGCTACTTTACGGCAATACCCCAATGCTACCCCAAAAATATGCACCCTTCTTTTTGCACATCTGGCTCAGCAGCATGGACCTAAAAACTTTACCAAAAATCAGGTCAATGGCACTGGCATTCAAGGAAGTCTTACTCTATTGTGCACGTGGAGACCGCTTTTTGTTTGGAAAAGCAAGAGACATAAGGTAACGTTTATAGATTACAGATGGCATCTACCAAAGGTGTCATGAGTTGGCAAAGGCCTGCCAGACTTCACCTTCGTTTTCTCATGTATGATTATGTTGCTATCTGAGACAGACTGCTAACCTGTCACGGGGATCAGTAGCATAAATTGGGTGAAAACCAATGACATGAAAAGCCTCAGGAGAATAACATCCGGCTGTTTGTTAGTCTGCTTTAAGGACCAAATATCCATTAGCACCATCATTTACGCTTAAATGAGCATGATCAGCTCTGAAAAGAAAAAGTAGATTACAGAAATACTGTGGATTTAAAGTAATACTCATGATATAGTGGAAAAGAATACTCATGATATAGTGGAAAAAATATATATCACCCAATACTAATCATATTGGGTGATATATATTGCTAAATGCATACTTTCAACACAGATGACTACTTTACTTCCTTTTATGCTTCCAGGTTCTGTCTTACTTCTGCCAACAAATTTGAATGCACTGTTTGTGATCAGCCTTAGGCATGTAGAAGATGTTCAAATTTACTTGTGTGATAAACTTTGTGCTTGTAAGACACTACCCTAAATTCTATATTCAGACTCACATAGACCAGCCCCTTCTGGATTCATTAAGAGACAGGCATGTAAAATGAAGTGCAGTTAAAATCACTACTTCCAAAATTAAGTTTATGTGCTTGTTACCATCAAGATTTCGTTTATATTGGGAAGAATAAATCCTATAACAGGTACAGTTTTGCACTGAGATGGTCTTTAGCTGTCATTTCCACTTTGGAAGGAAAATTCACCTTTATATACACTCAGTCAAACAACTGTAAAGTTTTCTTTTTTAGACAAATAACAAAGGAATGTGTTAACAAAGGAAAGCTAAATAAACAAACACATTTCTTTGAACATTTTTATAATAGTTTATACTATTTGTAGTTTGCAATTAGAGCACAGGTTATGCAGCATTTGCTATTGGTCTAAAGCCCTGGTTAACTTGCCTTGTTGACTTTGTAACTGAATTGGATGACCTAACCTTCATAAATAAGAATGAATAAGGACATCACTCAAACAAGGATAGGGTGGAGAGCACTTTAGGGAGTGATATGGACAAGAGGAAAAAAGGAGACCTATTTAAAGTCACTGCTTGTCCTCTCTAGCTGAAGAAATATGTTAGGTTACAAATAGAAACACTAGAATTAAAGTTATCTGTTTTCCTTCCTGAGTAGAAAGAAGGGTTTCTTGACAAGTTTTACATGACAGATGTATTTTTCTCAAATTGTTCAGATTTCTCCTGCATTGTCACAAGAAAACAGAAGTTTTTCTTTTTTTTTTTTTTGGTGAGTACCGGGATCACTCAGAAATAAATACTCTGCAAAGCTTGATCATAAAGTCTGTAAGACAGCCCAACTCAGGGATTTGTAGCAATTCATCCTATAAGCCCCGTTTCACCTATCTGCCAAAGTAAGAGGAAGGAGTCAACAGGAATCAGATGGATGTTGGGTCATCCCAACATCAGGCACTGAGACGCTGAGGCCATCTTTCATCACACATGTGCAGTACTATGCAAAAATACGTGGCATTTTTCATTTTATTTGATCAGCTTCCTCATTTCTGTATGCCAGATGGAAGGAGAGGAAACCGTTTAAAGGACTTGTGTTATTGTCCTCTCAGACAAAATTCTTTTGCCAAGTGCATTACAGCATTAGCCTTTCTCTCATTTTTTGTCACTGTTCATTGCAATTAGTCTTCATCACGATCAGATTAGTGTCTTACAGTTTTGGTTTTGATGGGCTGCTTTGCCACATGCATGCTATAGCCACTTTCAGTGCTAAGACATTTATCCACAAAGAAGCTTCCAGTACATTTTCTAATTACCAGTCTGCTACTGCGTGACAGTCTGTGCTTATGCAATATGGGTAACATTCCATAAGAATTATCTACTGCAAAATCCGTTGTGGTAAAATATACAGAAAAGAGTATGAATGGTGGTGGGTAGGCAGTATTTTGACTTGATAAAATTTTTCCTGTTTGATAAAAAGTAGGAAAAAAAGCATTTCATAGATATTACTGTTAAAGAACATTATGCTTTGAAAACATTTCAGCATTTAAACTGGTCCTCTCAGATTGCTCCTTCCCCCCCTCCAAAAAAAAAAAATAAAGGAAATAAATGAGATTTTTGCCAAGTAATACTTAGCTCTTCAAATTTGGTCCCAGCTAAATAAGATCTTATGAAATTATGATTTTATTTACGTTTTCTTAAACCACACAAAAATTATGCCATGCTTTATGATTTTTATCTCTTTTCCAAAAGCAATATCACACATACCGCTATAATAACAGACCCAGTCTCTGGGCTTGTTTGCAGCTAGAAATAGTTGCAAAAAATGCCAGCCTTTGGTATTATTTTGAAGGCAAGTTAACTCCATCAACTTTTTATTTACATCTAGTATAGCCAGATGAGGAGCATCCTGTCTCTCAACACCCTCGTTAAACTTGGGCAGAGCTTCCATCAATCAGACCAGTAACTTCATGTTAAAACGCTTAAACAGTTTTAGAAAAAAGACGGGTTGAAGACTGAAGTCAGCATATATTAGAAAAGCAGTAACAGCAAAAAGCTTTGTTGTTGTCAACCAGCAAGCTTAACCACACAGCCGATATAACGAAAACAGATGTGCAGACACTACTGAAGGAAGCGGGGCACCTTTGATCTGCTGCCTTCTGCTGCTCTCTCACAAAGGACAGTTGCTTCCATTAATGAGGCTTTTCTAGTTTATTAGGTTCACTGATTTCATGTGCCCAGAGCAGGAGGGAAATTGCACTACTCTCTAAGAAACCACTTTGATATCTTGTAAATACAGAGCTATAAAGCACTCAGTGTCACTTATGGCCATAAGTGGGATATCTTTGTAAACAGTTGGTATGACTGCCTGATGATATTTAAAGAGAGTGAACAGTGAGAAGGCCAGAGGTAACGTGTTGTTAGATGAGCTGATACCTGCTTATCTGTAAGGTATGGACTCAGGTGAGAAAAGAAAGAAATCATTCCTCAACATGAGTCAGAATTCTTCAGAATAATTTTTGCGGAAAACTAGTCTACCAAAGCAAACGTAATTTCTGGCATCCTGGAAAATACTTAAACAAATCAGAACAGATGGTTAAATAAACTAATGATATCTTATTTGCATAAGTCAAGGGGGTCCTATTTACTGCTATTACACTTATCAGCATAGTGTATTGCATGTATTTAGCTCACCTATTTATACGATTTGCCGAGAGCTGTACTGACCACACACAGCGTCTGACATTCATGGCAGTCCTGATGTGCATACAAATTACATTCTGAAGACAGAGTTCCTAAATCCTGCTAATTTTAAAGTTCAGGATATTAAAGAGGCTTGCAGAGCTTTAAAGGTCATTCTCTCACAAGTGCTATTTACTGTAGCAGCTGTTAAGAATCTGTGAACGGTCATGCCAAACACAGGTAAAATAAAATTCATCCACATTGCTGTTTGTATAGTTTACTAGCTGTTGCTGAAATATTGGATTATTTGGAATCTCAGTTTTATTGCTATTTCACGAGACTTTACAGAAAGTAGTAAGTTAGATAGTGATCTCCTTTTGTTCTCCTCCGGTGTGTCAAAGCATCATTTTTGTTCTACTGATCTTTAAGGTCCCTTCCAACCCTAACCATTCTATGATTGGCTTGTGTATGCCATTTTGAGTGCTGTCTTTAATTTCCCTTTTTTACCCTTAATTTACAAAACTGCGGAATACGTATGTCTTAGCACAGCATAGTCTTTTTTTTTTTCTTTCCCTATAGTGACATTTACTACAAATTATTTAAGGCTACAGTGATGTTTAAAACAAGCCTCCAGTTCAAACTAAGCTACAAGTGGTAGAGGGGCTATAATGATAACTCAGAAATCAGACCCTGATCTTCTGGAAGTTTAGTGTGTTGCAACATCATGGAATTACATTTAGACTATAAAACTTGATTTTGAGCCCTGCTCTATTTTTTTTTTTTTCTTTTTCCTTAATGCAGGACTATTTCCCACCTTTAATTTTTCACACCCAATGGAGAGTGGGTGCACTCACTGGTGTCTGAGAAATTCAGCGGCAAACCCATCTGTTCACTCTGAGTTGAAGGGAAAAAACCAGAAATTCCACCATCACACTTGCCTGCTTTTAGGTCAAGAGACCAGAGTTTCGTTTGCCTGGCTCCACAGGGAGAGGAGGAAGGCAAGGCTGAAGCATGCTCACTGCCAGCTAAGCGTATCCGTGACCGGCTGTGGGGGTTTGGCACTTCTATTCTCTTCTTGCAAGGAGCCACCTTGCCAAAATCACTCTGGCTGTGGCTAGCAGGATGCCTCCAGCCACTGCCATACAGTGCTCATCCTCACCTTGGGCAATGAGAAGGACGGTTTCTAAAGCCCCACGGAGTTTCATGGCTCTTTGTACCATCACGTTGAATTTAAAGGGGTTCCAAGGGAGCAGAGCGTTGTTCTGCCACTGTTAAAAAGGCCCAAGCATGAACGAGAATAAAGTTTGAAGGCCTTTGCTGTCATGCACATAAATATATACATCACATCAAAAACGCTTCCGAACTAATTTGTGTAGCTGCCAGGGACTTCAGGGTGGAACTATGGAGAAATACTAAGAATCTTTCCCTTCCCCTGAGATGCTGAGCTCTCTGGAGCGGTGCTGTGCTCGTACCCTGCCCACCTCCACCGGGAACTGACTGATCCGGGGGAATTTTTATGGGATGGTGTTACTGCTTGTGCATGTTGCAGGGAAAGCATTAAGAAAGGAGATCCTGCTGTCCTAACTGAACAGCGTGGCGTTCGCAAGGAACTTTTCCGGAAAGCATGTTCTTCTGTTAGCTTTAGGTGGTCACAACTGCTGGATGTGCAGATTTTTCTTCTTTGGCTGTCCTCGGACAGCTGCATCTCAAAGTTGGAACTGTCATTTCTGGGTACCCGTGTGGAGTTCTGGGCTGGCAGCAGAAGCCTACAGGGGGCTTCAAACACCAAAGATCTTCATGTATTGCTTCTGAATGACAGCTGAGGAAAACTTGCTCATGCGTTGCGGGCCTTCTCTAAGTGTTATTATCACTTTGCTAATGAATATTTGGTGCCGCTCCATTAAAATTACCAGTGCTCTCTTTGAGCATGCTGCAGACTGAGTCTGTGAGAAAAGGAAAAAAAAAATAAGGTGGAAGAAGACTTTTCATCAAGACCCGCTCTGCCATATTGGAACACTTGGTGTTCCCAAACTCGGTTGAGCTCTGCATTATACTAATAATTCCTTAATGCTGAAGAAAATCCAAATATGATTGAAATTTTTATCTTGCTAATGATTGGCTGCTTTAAGCATATTTTCTGCTTACCCTGATTCACCCGCTCCAAGCACTAATTATCCTGTATCCATAAAATAAGTATTTTATGTAATGTATCAGGCCTTTTAGTAGAACAGATTCATAAATGTTAAATAAATTGAACATTGTGGGGGTAGCGTGAATCTTTTCTGGCTATAAGTAAGTTCCAGTATACTGCTTTATTTGTACTGGTCAGAAGCAGTGTTTTTAGGATGACAGAAACAAATTCCTCTGAGATTGTAATTTTTTGGAGAGGTTGCAAACGCTTCATGAGAAATTTGCTGAAATGTTTTAGGCAAACGGGAGAGTATGTTTCAGTCAGGCAGATGAGGTTCAGTTTCCAAAGAGGAATTTTACTTCCATTTCCTCTTTTTCTAAGAGTTATCAGTCTTGTGTTGTTCTGGCTTTCTTCAAAAAGCTGCTCTGGGACACCTTTGTGCTAAAAGCACCATTTTTTTGCCACACTCCACAAGGAGATCCTGTTTTGATCTTGCCTTTAATTTAACTGTATGCCAGCATTCACACCAATGGGAAGAAGAGACAGAGAACAACCCCATGTGAGAGAATTTAGTTCTGTTGTTTAATGTACAGGAGAAGGTGTTCCCTCTCCCCAGCTCTCATGGTGATATAGAAACATGGAAAGAACAGAAACAAAAGATAAAAAGTCCTCAATTGCTGGGTATGAAATGCAGTCTGTTTTTCAAGAGCTGGAATAAATTTGTTTTGGTCTCATGAAACTATTCCTGGTTTTTATATTTTACTCTTATATTCCTGAATAATATTTCATTATATTTCTCATGTTTTCTAGTAAGCGTTAATGTTAAAACAGGCAGTCGTGCATTTTTATCCATATCTGCTTTAAGAATACAGGAAAATATTAATGGAAATTCTGGTGTACATCCTACATCAGTGTTGCTCCTCATTTCCACTCAAGCCCTGTTAATTCAATGAATTGTGACCAGCAAAACAAATATCAACAAAATAATAGAGAAGTATAAGAAGTACAGAATAATAGATTTAGTAATATTTTAAATTTGGCACTGTTTTCATAATAAATACATATATTTTTAAGCACTAAGAAACTGTGTTATCAGAATACGCTTGTAGTTATCTGTATTTCCTTTTTTTTTTTGTTCTGCACATTGTGGTACTGGAGTTGACATTTTAACTGTATTATCTTTAAAATACAGTCCTATAGAAATAAAATACAGAAAACTTGCAATTTCTAACATTTTAATTTAGCTAATTTGTTTAAGTGCTCTTATTTTTAGTGATAAATTCTGCTGATATAATTCTGATCTCTTTCTTGCAACACATTGAACAACAGAAACGATTTCTCCCATTCAGAAAAAAAAAAAAAAAAAAGTCGGTTTTGCTCACTGTTCTTAATCATCTCTCCTCAAGCAAAACTTCATCCAGAGCCTCGTCACTTTATGGGCAGATGTATTAGAGGGTGCTCAGCACCTGTTCCAGGCATTGCGTGAACTCATGGTTGCTGCCTATCCTTGTCTCAAACAATCTTGTACCTAATATTGTGAACTGGCCTCTGGCAGAAAACTGAAATGAGAGGAATGAAATGGTATGATGCGCTGAAGACAAAGGCAGAACTGGAGTGAATGATCTTAAATAAAGGGGGCAGAGAAGAGTTAAATCCCTGTGGAGATTTCCCCAGGTGGTAGATACTGAAACCTCGTGTTTGAAATTACATCTTGCTGTGGTAGCTCCAAAGAAATGAAACCAGATGTGCTCATCATTACCCATCAGGCCACCATGGCAAGCTAATTTTGCCAAATAGCCCAAATATACACAAAGCTGTAATGACCCTTAATTCCTAACAGCTTCACTAGATCTTATTAAAAGCAGTGGTGGGCTCAGGGATCAGAAACTACTGGTTTCAACTTTCAAATGGGCTGTCTGAGGATGCTAACCCCAGTGACATTACAATATAAGGTGTCTTATGAGCAAAAGAAGTATTGAAAATACTACTAATTAAAATATCCAAGAAGAATATGGACTCATGAAAGAAGTAAAACAAGTTCTTTGGCAATCGTTTTTGATTTTTGCAGTCTGAGAAAAAAAATGAAAGAAAGGAGATTGTTGTTATTTCTGTTCTTAAACGCATAGATCTGATGAGATGACAGCTGAGAACAATACAGGAATTCAGATAGTGGCATACTGGGAAAGGAATTAGGTTTTATGGTCACCCATAAATGCTGCCATGGCAGTTAAGTGCAAGGGTACAAGTTACAAGCTTTTCTATGTAGGCTTGCTGAATTATTTTTGCTTCTCATGGGAGTTAGAAAGACTGAGAAACGTGTACTATCTTTTTATTGATCTTTGAAATCTCATCAAAATACCTATCTTCAACTTGTTCATATTCTTCTGTTGGACTACATTCTTTCCTTACTGAAGTTATTGTTGCTTTCACATCAGCAAAATTCCTTGCTCCTTGTAAGACATAAACTATTTAAATTATCTGCAATGAAAAAGTATTTCCATTTGAGATCATCTAACTTTATTGCTTCACATCCAACAGCTTATTACAAGATACTTACAAAACTTCCCAAACTGAGTTCAAGTTAGTAATATCTACTATTCAATTTTTCATTTCTAGTTTAATTTCTTGTTTTTGGGTGGTATTTTTTTTTCATTTTCACTTGGTGTTCATTCTTTAAACTGTTCTGCGTCTCTATCCAGTTGCAGAAAAAAATCTCCAGAGGAGTACACCATGGATATACCCTGATCAGCTTCAGTAAGGTTCAAACACCATGACACTTAACCATGCATATACCTCACTACACTTCTACATTTCTAGCAGGTACAGAAAGAGGTTTCTTTTGCAACGATACAATGCGAACATGTGTAATATTTTACTGTTAGGTTGTAGGCCAAACCCTTAAAGCCTATAGATGACAACATGTGCCCATAAGAAATGGAACAGATTTAACCAAGTGCTTTCAAAGAACAGACTCAAATTGAAAAGTGGCTTCAAGTTCTCTTAAAAGCTGCCATGGCTGGGAAATAAGCCAAGGAGTCTGTGTTTCTATAATACTTGTGCTGTTGCCAGTGATAAATATTTGTGCAGTCATTTTCCCTCCTGCTTGAAGTATCTGAGTGCTTGCTTGAGGGTCCTAACACACCACAGGCAATTTAATCTTCCAGTGAACAAAAGACTCACAATCAAATTGTAGACGCTATTATCAGAGTAAGAAAATTCAAAAACTTTTAAAATTAAAATAAGATATATAGCTTTCTCAAATAACGTGCAAGTTATCGTGTGACACTTTATGGCATTTATAATGTAAAAAGTTTAGAACTGTTGATCATCATAATCTTTTTCGCCTTAGAAAAGGACTCCTGGCTATTCCATGCAAAAAGATGAACTCACAATCCACCAACAAAGAGCTCTCAGGGGACTCTGGACTGACCCCAAAATTAGATCTAAAGGTGAGGAAGAACCTTAAAAATTCTGACTACAGGGTTATTTTTGCTTATGAATGCTTATCTCATTCACGTCACCCTATTAGAGAAATCCAAAAAGCCAATCAACATGGCAACAGTCATACATATACCTACGTATGCAAGCACTGTGCATGCAATGATATATACTAGTCTAGAAAAATCACAAGGAAACGTTTTCTTCCTTTTCCTTTGTTGATACAACCATGAAAAAAATTCCAATTCTGGCTAAAAGATTGAATGTCGGGATTTTATCAATAGTGTAAGTCTCATTAGGTTCTCAGGTTTCTAAAATGTGTGGTGTGCAGCACTTTTGTATTAAAGAGCTGGAATTGTGAATATGCCCATTCAGCACATTCTTACAGCAGAAAAACAAACAAATTCATCAACATAAATGTCCGATCGCAATCCGGTTTCTCCTGGTTCTGCACAATGAGGGACTTTTAGGCAGCACCTTGTCATGTCAGGGACAAGATTAGAGATTTTCTTCTTCAGATTCCTTACATGAGTCTCTGTCACTGCATCATATGTTAAAAACAGCAGGAAACAAAATCAATGTTCTGCTTGACTTACGCAACTGTCCTCAAAATTTCTATCCAAGGTTTCTTTGTCTTTTGAAAACAACCAAGCTTTTGTTTTAATCTGATCTCTCTTTCTTCCAGCAAGATCACTCAAATTTGTTTTGTTTTATTCCTTCCAAATTACTGATTACTCATTAACAACCTAGTTGAGAATAAAGCAAACCCCTCTTTACCGGGCTGCTCAAAAAACTTCTTTTCATTTGCGTTGAAAACCTTTATGCTTTCTCATCAGTTTAGACCATGGCTGTGTAGGGAAGTGCTCCCTGAAGTTCATGTCTGTGTAGGATTCAACAAAACCCAGAAGTATTTGCTTAGCTACTGATCAGCAGGAATATCATGGCAGATGAATCTCATGTGCTTGAAGCTTTAATTTGCCATCTTTGAATGAAAAGTGCTCAGGATGAACAGAAGGAGGCATGGTGAGAGCTAGTATGTCAAGGCAAACACACTGCATCAAGAAGCTGCCTACCTTTCTGAGGGCAAAATAGAGAGATGTTTGACAAGTGACAGATACAGAGAGAAAACGAAAGATTGAGGCGAAGCTTCTTTTGCAGCAGCCTTCTGGGAACACTGCACAGCCATGTCTCTGTCCCCTCAACTCTGAACTCTGCAAAGATGTGCAAATGACACTGCAAAGCACAAGTGCAGGTAAGAAGAGAAGTTATAGAGAAATTGTGTCTGGAAGAAAGCTGCTTACTGACTAGCCTTTTGAAGGGAAACTTCCTCTTACGCATTTCAAGGATTCAGCTGCCTTGAAGAATATCAAATTAACGAACCAAGTAAAAGCAAACAAGAGCATCTCGTACATATAGTATTATATAAAATATACACCCAGACAGCACAAACTTCCATTTTTCTCAGTCTGAGGGACCAGAGCCAATTTAATGCCTTGAGATTTTCTGCCGTGACTGGCAGCAACAGGCAAAGGCACGTGCCAAACCCCTCTTGTCTGTGGCTCGCCAGGGCAGGCCAGTTGTTACTTCAGCTCGGATGGCAGATACTTTGCTACTGTGGGATGGCTGCCAAAACATAGCTTCATCATCAAGTCGTTGAGAGTAACATGGCAGAAGCTCTGAAAGGATGCTGCAAAATTTGGACATGCGCTTCTGAGAATACTGACAGAGACTAAAAGCCTTTCGGAGCATCAAAAGAGAGAAAGAGACAACCTAAAGCTGAGTGTAGTCTTGTGTTGGTTCTGCCTTTTGTCTCTGCCAAGTGAAGTTGTATTTGTACACAATGGAGACCTGAAAATTAGAAATAGAAAGTACAAGAGAAAGGCAGAATACAGATTCTCCTTTTTCCCCATGCCTTTTCAACAATTGGCTTTCTCCTTAGAAAAATGCAAAACTCTTATCCCTATTTGCCAGAAACCACAAAACTTAAACCACTCTACTATATATCAGAGTATAATCCAAAAGCTGTAGTCATGGATGGGCTCTATTCTATTAGCACATAACAGAACATGAGAAAACAAAGATGCAACTAAAGTGAAATCACAGGAGAGACGGGGAGCGAAGAATTAGAATGAAGTCACAAAATCATTCCTTGCAACCTCTGTGCACATCTGGTCACAACTTTTTAACATATTACACTGAAAATTCCTCCTCAGTTCTCACTACACACTTGTGCTACACTCATATTTTATTCTGCTGTCCAAGTAACTGACTGGCTAGCTGATATCCTTTTCTTACGTTGTTCATACTTTTTCATATGTTTGATTTACCCCTTGGAAGTAGAATCTGCTTAAACATTCCTCTCCTATTATTTTTATTATCTCCCTCTGTATAAGATTAACACAGATACATGCATATTGAGCACCCTCAGACAAACACATCCATAATTCCAAAAATAAACTATACTGCTAATCGACTTTCTCCCAGTCTGGAAATATTGATACCAATGAGCAATTTCTAGTACAGTGAGATATTTCCTGCACTGGGACGATTTGCCCCATTTTTTTTCTTTTTTTTTTTTTGTTTTTTTCTCTCTCCCCAGTTCCTCCACAGAGCAGGAGATGAGCTGAGAAACACAGCTCAGCAGACTGGTAAGTCCTCTGCCTGTGCTGGTCTGAGCGACCGCTGCATTTTTTCTGGATACGTAATAAATATATTGATGTGGCTTCTCAATTTATCTCCTCCCAACTGAGCAATGACAACAACTGTTTTACAGATTATAATCACTTCACAATGGAACTCAGTTTCTTACACAGTGCTAAGGATGCTACAATGTTTAGTGAACAGGAGTATCAATCAATTATTGTGCTCTGATGTTCCTCTCTCTTTCGCCTCTCTCCCCAGATTTAACTGCATACCTACATAAAGTGCAAAATACAAGTTTGGTCAGTTTTTGAAGATCTCCTTCAGCCTCTTAATGCAAGGGAAGCTGTTCTGCCAGCACTATTTTCAGTGGGGAAAAAGCTGAAGGAACTAGCCTTTGAAAATGCTTGAAATTCTTGTAAGAGGAATTCTATCATATAAAATTAACAAACATATAAACCATTTATTGCCACAGAGATACCATACAGCTCCTTCAGTCTGTATTTCTTTTTCATACTGCATTTATAGCCAACATCTTCCTTAAAAGAAGTATTCAGCTAGTTCCTAATGTGTAGCCTACAATATAACTGGACTCCCCTCCTGTGCCTGCTGCAATAGTAGCATTCCCTCAGCGTAATAAATATTCTCTATATGGCAATTAGGTTTAGGCATGATTGTAAATGCAAAGTTCAGGAGGTCGCCATTAATATTATCTTACATCCTTATTTCCTGTTGTCTCCGTAGCTTAATATGTTTACTCTTAAATTAGAATGTAATTAGCAAATCATATAGGTCATTTTTTACTGAAAATAGCAGCTTGGCAAAATGTTTCCTATCATCTGGCGCTGACCTTCCCACAGGCTGCATCTCCTGGAACAGCACATTGTAATAAGAGATATCAGCTATTTTGGATCAAGGCCAAACACTAATTTCATTTCTCTGGTTCCACTTCTCCTTTCCAGCTCTTCTCCCCATCTCCCCAGTAACACTCATATATTTGAGTTGGAGTTAAGAAGTTGCAGTTGGTAAACAAAACAAAGGCAAAACTGCTAAGAAGTTAATGAAAACATCAGTAAGTCATAGCATCTGGATCTCATCATCCACCTCTGACGTAAGGAAGATGTCCAGATGTTAGCAGAACTGCAGCAGTTGAAATATTTTGTGAGCAAGGCTCCTTCCAAACAATGCTGAACGCAAAGCAGTTCAGCATTTTCAGCAGTTTTTAGGAATGTTTCAAATGCACGATGGCCTTTCAGATGTGTGAAAGAATATACAGTCCAGGCAGCTGGGTCTGGGAATCGGGAGCCCCTGCTTTTGGGAAATGCATAGGAACATTCAAAGAGCATGAGAAGATGAGGCCTCCCAGCTGCCTGTCACAAGGAGAGACTTCTAGCAGGGAGACAATGCTCATGTTGTGGTATCCAACATTTAAAACTAGAGTTTAACAGTATCTACAACGATGAATTATGAAACTGGGCCCAGGGAGAGCAGGCTGTAATTTTCATCTTTCTCACTCATTTTTAATCCCTGTCTGACAACCTGTACCACATACGAGCTTCGCACACTGAAAAGGATAAATGATGAGGCCGGTTTCCTAACAGGTGGTTGCCAGGTGTATTGTTTTGTTCCTTCCCCTTGTTTCCAAGCTGCCCAACGGAACGGTGATGTTTTTCCCGTCCGGGTACTCATTCTCCATTCACGGAGCGAACACGACCGTTCAGTTCCTTTCAGGCATGTTCTCCGGGTGCTCTCCCTCCCTCCTTGGCCCATGCTCATACAGAATCAGTTTGTGAGTCCCCGAGAAAGCAGCAAAGTTATTTCTGAAAAGTTCCCAATTGCTGAAGTGTCCTGGGACTGAATTCCCACATCCCTAAAATCCCAGGCAGAGGACAGGACTTGAGGATATTGGCCTGTTTACTGCAGCCCTAGAATTGGTTACAATGAGTGTGGAAAACCAGAATGCTGAAAAAAAGGGTGTATTTCCATAATCCCCTCCAGCTGTTGTAACTTGAATGCATGAGGATTTTGTAGCAGCCACTTCCATAATATGCTTAGCATACTGTGTACTTCTTATTGTAAACTTGGACAAAATAGTGCCATTGTTGTAGCCTGATTGCAGGAATGATGGTGGAGCTCCATGAAATAAATGTTTTAAGTTTCACTCATGGAGGAAAATGTGAAAGTCATAAATAAAACCTTCCAATAGTCCCATCCCCCAACAGTGTAATTTAGCTGTGCTGTGTGAAAATACCCATTACAAATACCCAAGGTGATAGAGTTTGTGCACTTTCTTTTCCCTACGAGTGCTCCAACCTCTACTGGTATCAGACTTCAAATTAGAAGCACGAGGATGTTGGAAACAAGACATTCCAGCAGCTGAAAATAAACACCACCAGAATCTTGCTACAGGCAGCTACAGCCTTCTGGCACTTCTCTACATCTTCATATGGAGAGTGAGAACTTAAAAAATAGAATATGGACTAAGAAGCTAACAGTGCATTTAATTCCAAATGCCATTTTGCCTAAGGATTTTGACTGAAGGACTTTGCCTTAAATTAATTCCATTCATTCCACAATAAAAACACCAGTGCTAAAAAAGTCACACAATACTTTATGTATCTTATTGGATATTTAGGGCGGCAATGTTTTCAAAAAATAGACAGGCATATGCTGCGTATGAAGTGTAGTATTTCTGATTGCATTTGATATCTGAATTTAAAAGATGTGAAGAATTATAAGTCACATGAACAAAACTGATATTTTCTCCCCAAACTACTTACACTACAAGGTTGTTTACTCATTACATGGACAACAACAAAGCTCTTGAACACTCTCAAAGGGAGAAACCTTTAAGATGATAAAGTTAACTAACCATTAAACCGCAATAAATTATTAATAACTTTTGCAGTGGGTATACTATAGCTGCTGTATTACAGAAATAGCTTCTTTTGTTATCAGCCAATTGTTGTTTACTGTTTTGCTGTTTCTTTTCTATAAACTACAGTCTATGTAAAAGTACATATCAAATCAGTACCTGATCATTAACTGTCATGGCAAGTGGCTATTTTTAATATTTATATAATAGCCTGAGTAAAGCACCAAACCTATAGAAGGCTGTCTCCAGATCGGGGGTCAGTAATTTCCTAAAAATGCTGATGTAGCTGAACAGTGATCTGTCTAAAGCTATATATCAAGTGGTCTCAGGTTCTGCAACAGAAAACCTTATTTCACCTACACACACTGTAAATCTTTCTCCTATCTCAGAACAAAGCAAACACTTAAAGCAGTAATTTCTCTTCTGTATGAGTATAAATTTTAGGGACAGATAAAATGTAATGCAAAACACCTTACCTTAACCTGGGGCTTTAAAAATTTCCCAAGGGTGAAAATTCCTTTCTTTACTTCCTTTATTTCCTATAGATAGCTATATATGTGCCTGGAAGTATAAGCAATAGCAGGGAATTGTTTAAGAATTAGTAAGTCCTATACTCACAGATTTTGCAATCCATAAAAAGACACGGTTTAAGGTGTCAGAGTTAAGTGGAAAGTAAAAGAGAAAACAGCAATTATAAACCCAGTGGGAATATAGGGATGCTGATAATGGAGAACAAAGTAGCTATCAGCAAGAGCAGATAGAGTGTCACAGATGGTCCCAGTGTTCCCTGACAAGTCATGCAAAGATTGATAGGGCCAGTAATAGAAAAACTTAAATAATGCTAAAGTTCTAGCTAATCATCATAAATTAAAAAATGCAAGGTCTACTCAAGGGGGCCCTGCAAAGAAACTCTTCCCAAGTAGATTCAAAATTAAACCAGCCTTTCTTAAAAACATGAAAACTAGATGAAAGCTGAATGATAATCTTCTGAAATTAATCTAAATGGAAAAGAATTTTTTGATCGAATTACTTTTTCTGCAGTCTCAGAATTCTCTCTGTGGCTACATCTTTAGCAAAAACTTACAAGGACATATAGAATCCTTCCAGATGATTCAAACACTAGCAAAGCAGGCATAATGAGAAGTGAACTGTAATGGATCTTTGCAAATGAGTAATTTTTCATTTCTTTGGCAATTAAAAGAAAACAAAACTAAGAAACCAAAGGTGGCAAAAGTCCACTTTGTTTCTAGTAGTCCAAGAAGTACAAAATGAGTCTAATTCTGGGGTAAATTAAATATTGTGATCTTTTAGTGAACTTTCATTAATAAAAATTTGACATAATTGAAAATGATAAATGGAAAATACAGTTTCAAATAGAAAAGTCAAAGGTTTGTTTTTAAAATAGCAAATAAATAAGGTTTTTCCCAAACTTTCAATGACTAAGCCACTGCAGGAAAACTGGCAGCAATTCACCAAACTTAGACTACCTAGATATTGGGGTTTTTTTTGTCTGTAATATCAGATACTGGAGAGAACAATTTAGCTTTTTCATCATTAAAAAGGATTGAAAAAAGAGGCACATGAGTAGTCAGCGGTACTCCGTGTCTGACCATGTTTTCTAAGAAATGCTGGTGAAATGATAAATAAAAGAAATGATAAAGCCAGGATATCCTAGTCGTGTTATATGGTGGACATAATCATAGAATGGTCCAGGCCGGAAGGGACCTCTAGGGTCATTAGTCTGACCTCCCTGCAGGGACACTCCCAACTAGACCAGGTTCCCAGGGTTTCATCGAACCTCACCTTGAATATATCCAGGGAAGGGGCTCAACCAGCTCCCTGGGCAACCTGTTCCACTGTTCCACCACCCTCAGAGTCAAGAACTGACTCCTAATATGCAATCTAAATCTGCTCTTCTCCAGCTTGAATAATGGGCCTTAGTACGATGCAGAAAATGCCACGGTGGGTCAATCTACAGTCTGTCATGCAGATAATTCAGCTGACAGAGGAGGCCCTAGAAGACATGTCTACAATGTTTTGAGGATATGTACGTTTCAGAGCCAAGAACGATGCTTGCCTGCCCTTCTTGTGCATAAAATCCTGGTCTCAATTGGGAGGTATGTTCACTGAAGAAGTCAGGATGTGCTTTTCTTCCCAGCTGAGGATGTGGCCTGACATCAGTAATGGGAATAGAGTGGGAATTCCCAAGGAAATGTTTCTGTTTCTTGTGAATGTAGTAACAGGAAAAGTTACAATTTTCATGTTGCCCATTTAGGGAATTTGGCAACTTGAGTCTCATTCTGTCCTCTTATACTTTGCCGTTCATTCCATTGCCTCAAGTTGTATCCCATCTCTAATGAGCATTTTTGATGTCCCAGCAATTGAAAATGCTTCCATTGTGTTTAGTGATTTATTTAGTGATTCATTTTCCACATTTTAAGATCACCAGACATGACTATAAACATGTGTCTAGATTCTCTTTGCCTGTGTAAAGTAAGAGAGAGCAGAAAAGACACCGAGTGGAAAACCATGAGCCATGCTACTACCAGAAGTAGTTTGACCATGATTTGACTACACTAAGCTGCAACTCCCTGCTCCTCAGGACAGGAAAATATATACCATATTTATACAATATACCATATTTATATGATAATAATATACCACGATATGGTATAATATTATATATATTATACCACAGTTATATAAGCATGTTTGGCCCCAGCTGGCTGGACAGCAGGCCAGAATGGCCTGTGATGAGACGAAATGTGGAGCAACTCAGCCCTGGCGTTAGGGCTCAAAAGTGATGCGAGGGTGCCACTCTGCAGTACTCCATCGTGGCCAAGGCAGGACAGCACGCACAGGTCATCTGAGAGCACCATCCGTATTCATTTGCATCCCTTTACCACTCCTCCTCAAAATCATAGCATCTTTACCTACAGTATTTTAGTTCCATGCAATTTTAATAGCACTTCAAATACTTTTGATACTTTTTGTTCAAATTAACACTACTTTCCTTTTGTGTGATTAAGACGGCGTGATCTAATGGAAAAGGCATTTTCCACGATATTTTCCCAGGGTATGTGTAGGAGGTAGATAGTACTGCCTGTTTGATGATCATCTCAGATGATATTGCATGATTTGCTATTTCTGTGTGCAGGCTAGCAGGTTTTTTTTAAAGTCCAAACATTTTTTTTTTGATTACTTTTTCTTGAATATGCCGCAGAGAATGCATATTTCACATTTTTTTCCTTCTTTTGCAAATATTGCGTGCTTTTTTAAAAGGTGTGTCCTGATAGCACAAATTGCTGATCTAAGTGGATTTCTTATTCCAGTGTCATGACCCTTTTTTAGGCAGTCAGCAGTTTAAACTGCTGATATTCCAGAGAACAAACAGAACAGCAACACAACTTGTTGCTGTTTTGCTTCCCTTCCTGAATCTCTGTTATGCAAGGCGTATTTTAACAAATACACCCTGATATCTCTACTCCACATTCTACTGTTTATTGATTGTTTAACCTGATGGTTTTCTGACTTTCTGACTGACAGCAGGCCAAATATACTAGTGGACTGACAAGACTACGTCACCAGTGCAGCCTGGAAAATGGAACTGTCACTGCTTTTAAGGGTCCTCTAGCATCTAAGCCTTGTATTGATAAAAACTGTGACGGCTCATAACCATCTGCCAAATAGAATAAAAACATGCCGACCCTTATCAGCTCAGCTAAAGAGGCTAAAGGGTTCACGTTCACTCCTCGTTTCTCGGAATGTGTCAGGGTCTCAAGAAATATAATTAGCAGTTGTCTATCCCCCAAATATTTGACAATCATATGCAAGGTTAAATATATACGTTTATCAAGGCATTTTTGTATCCTGATAAAACCTGCATATTTTCATATGTAGGTCACATAGAGAAGGTATAAATTACATGCCATTATATGCTTCCCTATGTGAACTGATGAGAGGAAAACAGTTTTGCAGAAGACAGTTGGTAGTAGTTGTCTGACGTGGACACTGGCCAGGGGTACTTGGAGCCTGTTGATGCAAATGCCATTCTGAACTTAACTGTAAATTAAAAAGCTTGCTTCAAAGCATCAACATAAACATCTCTAGCAGGTGGAATGGAAACGAATGCCAGGGTAAACAAGCATCCAGCTGACCAGGCAACACGCAGATTAAACAAAGGCTGACTTGGCCCCACCAGCTTCCCTTTTATAGATTTGTGTAACCTCCTTGCTTTTTTACTCAGAATTTCTTTCCTCTCGGTGCTCCTTCCAGAGGAGTTTCAGCAACATCCCAAACATCAAGGACCCATATTGTGGCTGCTGCTTCTCCCCATGTCCTGCAGTCTTTAAACTAACAATGAAGTCCAGTTTTCTAACAAACCTTGGAGAAATAAAAAGGACTATCTGCCCAGTTCCATTTGCCACAGAATAGGGGTTAATGTCCCCCCCTTTCACAGCACTGCCATGCTTGTGACTAACCACTGAGCACTAAAGCAACTCTGATGTTCCCATCTCCTGTGATCGAGGGGTTTTACTGTAAAACAGTGGTAAAGCTAAGTTCCTCTGCCCAGGAAACTCACTGTTCTTTGCCACCTATGGGAACAGGCACGGAATATATTTAGCCACTAACACAGAAAAAGGTTTTTACGAGTTGCTCTAATTTAAAGCAGGTTTCCGTCCCTGTGCTTCGTTGTAGGCCATGGTCACTCACTGCCTGATTGCCTGATGTAATCAGTTTTGGAATCAGCACGCCATCTCCAGTGTCTGTTATGCACTTAGCTGCTCTTATTTCTCCAAAACATTAGTACGGGAGAATGATGTAAAAGTTCAGTTTACGTTAGTGAGCCATACGGTCTGCCTTTTGGTCATCTCATCCTTGATCTTATCATTGTTCACATTTCTCCTCCCTCCAGCTCCCCCCCACCCTCCCCGGGATAACCACCCCCACCGTAAATATACAAACAAACCCAAGTGATCCCTCTGGCAGGTCACACCCATTGTGCATTTCTCCTGCCTTGTCCCAAACCTCTAAATGCTGCAATAATACAAGTAACAACCCCAGCAGGGTGAGCAAGAGGCATTCAGTCTAATAGACAGACAATAACAGAAGAGGAAAATGAAGTGAGTTTAATTATCTCCTCCTCCAGCCCTCTGTTACGGTTTGCCTTGGGTTTCTGAGTCCTTGCAAGTCAAAATAAAAATGTGAACTGCAACCATACAAGTTGGTTGGTAATTTATATCTCAGAAGCCTAGCTCTGGCATACCTGACACTCACTTGGAGCTCACAGCACGGCAATCCTTGCCAGAGGAAATACCAGTAATCGCTCAGTGCACAGCCCAGATATTCCAACTGACACACTCCTTGGCTGCAAAACACTCCGTAACGCAACTCACTGAAGCACATCCCGGCAGTAAAGCACGGGGTCTGACCTAGCAGCAAAATAAAATGCTTCAGCACTCCCCAGTCTGAGGAGTTTGCATGGTAATATCAGACCAAAATTCCCTGCTCCTTTTCTCGTAACTGATGTCTATCTCATCTCGTTAGAGGAGCACGGACAGTCCCACTGTCGGCACAGCACCAAAGTAACATGACACAGAAACAAAAAGCTGGAGAAACACTTAGAGGCGACATCGATACATTATGCAAATGATGCCACTAATTCCCATTATTAAGGTCCCTTACAAATCTTTAAAACACGCTCGTGCAATGTCCTTCTCACCTGCCAGTCGTCTGTCTCTTGTGTTTTTCCAGATAACATCCAAAGCTCTAGCAGTGGAGTCCCTGATGTGATCACTGAATGATCTTCTCAGAGGGGCTTTCACTGGGTGATGCATAATGCAGATCGATCACACATCCAGAGTCTAACGGCTGCAGCCTGGCCCCAGGAAAAAGGGCATTCTTTGCCCCCGGGGACCTGTCTGAATTTGTCGTCGCCAGGCGGGCAGGTTGTTACTTTATGTAATTTGTCGTCAGCCTGGTGGAGCTTTTCCTTGAAGAGTCAGGCATTGCAGTTCTCACTGCGGATGCAGGAAAGCTCAGACTGCAGCCAGCCTACTGGAAAGCTGCCAAAATCTTACATCTGGAACAGTTTACAAATGAGCTAACGATACAGTCATTTAGATTTGGGGCTTTATTTGTGGATATCTATAGGATTCTAGCTTCCTGTTTAATCAAATAACTTACCGGGCACATACTTGCATGCTCATTTATTAGGATAATATTTCCCTGCTTAACTGTTATTTCAGGTAATCTTTCATGTTTTGACATGAAAAAGGTAAGAAACAGAAAAGAGATAAAGCCATTTTAAGTATCTACATTTCAGGTATTATAATATTTTGTTACTGTATTTTTCTTGCATATCACCCTGTCTGTGGCACAGAATAGGGTCCGATTCTGAGTTCCCTCTAGGTAGTACTTTGTGCCAATGAGGTAATGAAATACAAACACAAAAGAAAAAGGGGAGAGGGGGAAAAAGGAGAGGGACCGGCTCCTCCACATCTTTGCTGACTGAAAAGATAAGGTCCCATATGTAAAAAGTTTATGCATGTAACTGAGATTAATAGTCACAGTAAATGAAGCCATTTGACCTTGCTTATATTGACCTTTTTAATTGATTACTGTGCCCTGTACCTTCCCTGAGGGAAGGAGGGAGGGAGGAATAAAAGGGCAGCTGAAATTCTCTTTCCCCTTCCTAATATTATGTATGGTAATGTGTGAAAAGGTGAAAGATCCCAGCCTAAAAACCCAGTGCCCTTTCTTATCAGGGAAAGGGAGAACAGTTGAATAAAGTTATCTTCCTGTTAATTCAAGGTGGAGTCCTTCAGTTTTACAGCAACTGCAGCCGTTAAAGTCAGATACCATTACTTTCTTGAAAAGTATTGTGTTATCATTAAAACTGATTGATTAATTTCTCACAAGGTTGGCACACACAGATTGAATTACAGAACTGCAAGTTTCAGCCTGTGGATTTCCACTCCCTTTGAATTCCTTCCTAAAAACAAAACAGTTTTTCTTTTCATTCTACACTAAATAATTTATTTCACACTTTCTTACTTGTCTTAACTTTTTTCTAGTGCCTCCTCTATTCCTTTCATTTTCTCTAGTCTTCATTTCCTATAAGACAAATCATGATCTCATTCCAACAATGAAAAAAAATTTATGGGATTTGCAATACTGTAACTGAGAGAAGGATTGGCTCACCACCTATTTAATGCAGATCATAATTTCTTCCCATCGAGGCCTTTGTCTTTTATCTTTATAGAGCATCTGCAAACACTAATGTCCTGTGTACATCTTTGAAGAAAACTAACAGCAGCAAAGGATCTGTTGAGTTTGCAGTTGCTTTCCTCATTACACCCCTCCTACTTTTTGGAGAAAGAAGCCGCCAACTATCTACAGAAATTCAATATGATTACATACTCTTGAAATGGGTGTTTTGGGTTTTATTAATTATTATTATTCTGTCAAAGTTTCCTTACAGACCAAGTGACAAGGCTTACATCAGCAACTGCTGACATGATGACTAGAGCATTATCTATCTATGCATTTTGAAACACGTACACCCTGTTCAGGTGACATCTGCCATTGTTTCTATCAGTGACCAGCTCAGAAGATCCCTAACTCCTTTTCAAATGGGGATGCAGCAACCAACGTCTAAACCTGGAACCGAATGCGTATATTTCTGTATTCCAGCTCAGTACCACAGTCAGAGGAGAACAGAAAGCAATGAGGGAGAAGGCAGTCTCAGTGGATGTCTCCTACCAGTGGCTATGGCTCAATTGACAACAACGTGGCCTAGAAAGAGTAGATTTACGTAGTACAATAAACGGTACCAAAGTTCTGATGCATCTCAAGGTGAGGTTATTTGAATGAGGTCTACCTGGGTCTCATGAAATGAATGAATCCTCACCAGGGGTTGGAGATCACTGGCTCACTAACAGGGTGCATCTTCGGGCTCAGTTTAGTCTGAAAGCCATTCAGTTCACATGCTCCAAGACTGCTTGGAGATATGAACCAAAGGGTGGTGCTGGGAGATCCCTTTCAAAAGCTTACACCTGGTCCAGCCTAGAATGTCAGTAAAACCACACCAACCATTATTCATTTTAGCAGCTAAACCACCTTTTTAAAATTTAAAAATAAAAAGAGCAATATATATGTATAGCTGATCAGGGTTTAAGTCTTTGAGAGTTACCGTGGGTTCTGTTACACGTATAGACACATTACAGCTCAAAATATTTAAATCAGTCAGTGAGACCGGTTCAACAAAATGGGCTGGAAAATGTCAGAATGACCCAACAAAGGGCAAAGGAGGAGTAAAGATAAACTGTAACAAATCAGAGGAAGATGGCTAAAGGAGTCGGCTTGTCTGATGCTACTTCATGTGTAAATGGATAATCTAAGTAAGGTCGTGTAAAGAATTTAATTAAATGTCAGAAAATTCTTAATGCACCACAGACAGAAAAACAATTAGGTATAGATTGGCTAGGAATATGGCTAGGAAATAAATGCACATTAATTTCAGAAAAGAGTAGATGGAGAGATCTAACAGGAAGACAGTTAAAAGCAAATATATACAATCAAAGAAGGAAATCTGAGATGCACAACATTCACTATTGCCATAAAATGAGCCAGGAGTTTGCCATGCAATGTGAAAGTATAAAATGATTTTTAAATCATGTTTAAAAAAGGCCTCAGATTAGAGCTGTGATACAGTCTCTGTTCTTGCATTATTTAAATGACACACATCGTGGAACAATGTACTCAAACTGGTCTAGATGTTTTGGCACCCAAAAGAAAAGGCATCCACAAAACCTAATTTGCTGGGATACTGGAAGCAGCTCCTACCTCAGCTGCTGAATCACTGATGTTGGTCAACATGAATCTATTACATTAATTCCTGTTAAATCAAACAGTTAAACTAGAGCACTGAGAATAACATTAAAGGAAAACAAAGTTTTAAAGGTGAGATTTATGAACTGGCAAAGAAAATGTTTTACCAAGAAAATGGCAAAACATTTTGCTGCTCTATTTGAAAACGTACTAGAAAATCTCCTGAAAATAAATATCTTCCTTTAGCTGGGAAATGGCCTATGCACCTTTCCGCATGTTACATCTGTAATTCATTTAGCTGTATACAGGTATTAGAGCAAAATGCATGCAAAAATAACCTTCAACCAGCATCTAGGTAAAATGTATGATGTACCTCCATCTCTTGTGTTCACCGTGTCTGGAAACTTAAGGAAGGCCACCAGCAGGCACAGGTTTCATATTTGAATAGCACTTATGGTGATCACAGCCATAGTACAGTCAATATTCCAGCTGTTTTCCAGAATTATTTTACTGTATTCAGTATTTCCTATCCAGTGTCCAAGATGAATGAAAAAAGCCCAAAGAAATAGTTACGGTCAAAGGGTAAACTGGATGGGTCAACAAAGAATTGTGCAGGACTAAAAATACTATGAGAGGAATCTGAAGGAGAGGGGCCTGTTGCTGACAAGAGAGGAATGCAGCAGCCAGTGTTTGGGGAGAAAGGTGACAGTACACCCTCAGGAAAGAGGCAGCCATGCACACGTGTGGAGCAGCACACATGCCCAGGGAGAAGTCTGTGTGGAATTCCAGAGGCAAATATTTATAGGGGCCAGACCCCTACCCGCCCGCCAGGCTGAGCCCTGCCCTCCCTGTGCTCCCGCCAACCACGATGGGCCCCACCATTGCTGCTCCCAGGACAGCATCTTCCCCGCTACCCAGAGCTAGCCTGCCTCTGGACTGCAACCACTGACTTCTCCCACTTCTCCTTTCAGAAATATTTTTAGAAATGTCTTGTTAATGCAAGCAAAGCTGTGCCTCTCTGATCTGCCTCTTGAGGCTGGATATCCTTACTTGTAAAGTGCCGCTCATCGTTCTTAAACACATCGTTCTGAACCCAGCCAAGGGCAGAAGGCAGAGGCTAATTCCATATAACCTTACCACTCCTCAGCATTTCAAGCCGAAGGATCTAAGCTTGCCAAACATATCTGTTTTCTGTCCTTTAGTGGGTCTGTCCATACTTCAGTCTGCAATGATAACATTAAAGATCTTTTTTCCTCTTTAAGGCAAAGGGCAGACAGAATGCGTCAGGTACTGGGATGGACAGGAATGGTGATCTCATTTTCGGTTCTGGCAACATCCAGCTCTTAGGAAGTAAACAGTTATGCAAGCCTCTCTTCAGGCTTGCTCAAAAGGCATCAACTAAAGTAAAAAAGGCATCAACTTCCCTTCTGAGTGTTTACGAATGTGCAGATTCTTATGTTTATCTCTGGTTCATCTATGTGATTGTGGCCCCTTGAGTCTGGAAGGATGCATGCATCCAAAATATGCACAGCCAGGCAGAGACACATAATTTTTTAAAACGTGCTACCAGCTTGAGCTTCGCTGTGACTTCTGCACGGGCTGCGACAAAGAGTATGGCACATTCTGACCATCTTTGCTGGGTGGTCTATGCAGCTTGCTTGGTCTGATGCACACAACCCTCTTTCCCCTTGTTACAGAAACAGAATGGTAATGCCATAACTCTCCAAAAGTATCACAAAACAAGAGAGGGATTCGGAATGAAAATTTTAGGCCGTAATAAAAAACGCCTGCTGGGCACGTAGTATGTGTCATTGTTTCATCTCTCAGCAGATGTCTCCAAATGCTATCTAGGAGACCAGACTGGGAAAGGAGCCCTCTGAATTTTGACTTTGACATGTGTTGCTTTCCAACAGAAAGTCTGGTACTGCAACATCTGCAGTATCCGAGAGATCTGATATGCGTCAGATCTGTGGACAAGAAGCAGCCTCCAGTCAGAGCAGACCGTAAAGATTTAGAGAAATTCCTTCAATTTAGAGAAATTCTGTGGTTTCAATAGAAGCTTGACAAATCTCAACAAAATTCTTGATAAGACAAAGCCACATCTTTATTTAATTTGATTTGATTTTTTAAAAAAAGTCTCTGTCAGTCAGATAAGGTAAAAATATCAGAAGTTTCATCCAGCACATAGGTGTCCAGTAATTTGTCTGTCCCCTGGACTACTTTCCAGTGCTCAGCTTTCCCCATGCCTCTCTAGGAAGCATCCCTAGAGCAGGCTGCAGGTGGAAAGACTTGGCCTTACAGTGGCAGCCTGCTCTCTGTCATCATCACTTCTGCTCTCCCATCATGGGAGGAAGGAGAATGGGTATGTAACAACTGTGGTATTTCCCAAGATATACTTTAATGAAAAAAAACAACCAACTTTCAATGACAAGTTTTGCTTTTTTGTTCGAAACTGAGAATAAAAATTTCAGAAGGACATTATTTTCCTAGTTTCTTGCTCTAGGAGTGAAATTCAGAATGCTGGGTAAGCCCACATCTCCAGACGTGGAAGGCAGGCAGGGTGGGGGTTATATTGAGGAAGACTATTTTCTATTTACATGGTACTGGGGGAGAATGCTAAGATTCTTTCTCGTGTCAAGTATCACTGTCAGGTATAGATAAAAGGAAGTAAAAACAGAGATTAGTCATTAAAGGGAGGAAGTGTGGAACAGGTTGGGAGTCTTCTAACCTGCTTCCTTGTGGGAACAATCTGCTGTGTTTTGCTCTCAGAAAAGTGCCCTGTGATACACGTCAACACCCTGCAGAACTTTTGAACAGCCTAGGAGCTAAGTGGATGCAGTCTGGAGAAGAGATGGTAGACCAGGTAACAGACAGAAATAATTTTCTGAGCTTCCTCCATGGGTGGGAAGAAGGCACTGCCCCTGTGCCGTTTGCTTCCCTGTGGTAGCAAAGGTGTGGGGAAGCCCCAAGGACAATCCTCTCCAGGTAATCCTATCCAGCCATTGCCTCTGTGCACACGGCTTTTGTAAGCTGTGCAGGATTTATGTCCTCGTGCCATGGCCCAGACCTGCACTTTTAACAAGCTTTTTTAAGTAGTTGGAAAGAAAATGAACAAAATCCATCTACCCAAGCAGCTGTAGGTGGTGCAGGCCACTATGACTGTTGTTGCTTTCATGACCTTTTCAATGCCTGAACATTGAAGACTTCTTTTGGTGAAACACTGAGAAGATCTCAAAATATCTACTGTAATTGCTTTTTGTTGTGTGATAAATACACGCTAAGGGATTTATGTAAACTAAGCAGTCTTCTATTATGCGTTTGTGAGTTTCAAATTAAACACGATCCCAAATAAACACTAACAATACTTCACCAACTTCATGGTGTGATTATGGCCCAGCTTTGCAGATAGCCCCATCGCTTAATTGGAGTTCTGCGCACTTCAAAGTGTAAGCTTATCTGGCCGTTTCTGAACTGCTGTCTCACTGTCACTGTGTGCTCCAAAAATAATAAATAAACCAACACAGAAAAGCAGAAAACATTTCTAATCACAACCATACATGCAAAATAGTAAATAGTAACATGAAAGAAGATATATTTCCAGTTTCAGTTGTACATTGTTCTATATTAGCCTATTTTTTTAATGTAATTGGTTATAAATTATCCTTACATTATTTGAAAATCTAGTCTTGCCCTTGTTGCTGTTTTCTGAAATACTGCATGTTAATGAAAGGAAGTGGTACATTAGTGAACACTGGTGCCATAATTTAAAATTCAAATGAGAAAGGAAGTGTTAATTCTTCATTCTGTTTAGCCATATGCGAGGCACCTGTCTAGAGACATTTATGGGAGAATTAATCTATAGGGGTGTCCAAACACTTCCAAATACCAAACCTGTGCTGTAGAACTTTCTCAGTTTTATCTCTTTCATGCAGAAGAGTTGATGGCAGTAGGCTGTGAACTGGGATTAGTTTTTAGCATTAGCCATCTGTTATGCTTTACCACAACAGAATAGTGTTAAACAGCATTGTTTCTTCTTCCTTTACAGTGACCTGACATGCAACCTGCCCATACTGAGATATCTTTTTTTCAGATGAGTAGTACATTACACCTTGAGTGGTCCCATCAGTGGGATTAGGGCAGGACAAATAAAATTTCATAGAATAAGATACATTGCCTATGGTATTTCTTCCTTCCCAATGGAAATGCAAACGTGGCTCAACACAAAACTGCAATAATAGAAAATTGCAAATCCCAACAAAAAAACCTAAGCAGCCAAACAAACAAATCTCGTATCTTCCCAAACAATCTCCTATCGTTACTCCCTATTCAAACTCTGTCTCTACAATCTTATTTCATAATTAACAGTTTGCCTTCCATGTTCTTTGTTTTCACTCTCTCCCGCTCTCTCTTTCCTTTTCTCCTATTCATATCTATACCCCGTCATGCTAAGATGGGGAGATCCTTGGGTTAAAGGTATTGCTCTTAAGACATCCCTTATACAAAATGCTACAACGTAAACAAGATGTTAAAGCTATGAAGTCTGTGAGCTTGTCTGCAAATATAAACACAGACATTGATTGTGAGTAAAACTAATTTTCTTGTAAAACACGAGTTTCAAATAATCTAGGGGTGGCTGGCTGGTGTCTGTGTACATAGCAGTGAGCAGAATGGGAATGTGGGGAGTGTGATGTGAGCTGGACTCTTCTAAACCAGAGGGTGAGCAGGGAGATAATTCGGAGTACAGACTGAGATCATCCCGAGCAGAGAGATCAAAGAGCAGCAAGAAATTTTAAACTGAAGAAAAAAATCCCAGCTCTTGCAGGGTGAAATGGAAAAAGCTCATTCCTGAGAAGATTTAGTGAGGTTTTAGGGGGCTCGTGTAAGTTGTCTTCATTAGTACTGTCCTGTGTAACGTGTGTTTTATTAAATGATGTAAAGAGGCTGAGCTGTACCCTCCTCCCTTCTCACCCCTGCTGCTGCCATTGCGGCACTGTGAAACACAATCTCTACAGAAGGTTTGTTTGTCATAATGAAGACAAGCAGGATGTATATTCCTGCCTGAAGTGCTGGTTTGTGGCTTCAGTGGCAGAGAAAACAGGAGAAAAAAATAATGGGATTTTCATAGGAAGTAATGACGAAGTAGAATACAAACTCAATCTAAACTTTTGGATAGGTATTGGAACAGATTCTCAGTAGATTTAAAGATTTCACTAAATAAAGCACTGCTGGACCATTTGCAAGTGATAACTTACCCTTGCTCCATTTTTGTGCAAAGGTTTATTTGCATAACTATATTGGGGATTTATTTTTAATACTGCTTAACTTCCTCAGACTCCTGGTTCCATTTTCTGGTACCTGCCATCCTTTAACCATTTGTGCTGTAGTTGTCTGTGACATAACTTCTTTGAGGTGCTTTATTTCTGTGTTCATTTTAAATCCAGCTTGTTAAGGAAAATGAATGAGAGAATAAGATCTTAAAAATTCTAACAAGTTGACCTTACATAATTGGTTACGATTTGGTACAGGAATTTGCTCTTTTATAGACATACTAATTTTTTTAACTTTCCGGAAGTCCCTTGGTTGCAGCCTTTGACAAGTCTCTGAGAAACTTTATTTCACAGCAGCTCAGCAGCATTGGATGTTAGTGGCTGGCAGCCCAGGAAGCTGCATGAACAAGAGGACCAATTTCACCTGATCTTTTACTGACCCCATTGCTTCATTTCACAAAGGGTGGAAGATAGTTGGTCCCTCATGAAATGTAATAAGGAATGAGAAAGTTGTGCTGGAGTTGGGAGGGAGGTTTGTGTACACAGCTTTATGAAGCAGAGGCAGGAACAGGGGGAGAGATGCAAGGAGAGGAGAGGGCAAGTGTGTCTCTAATCTACTATCGTTTTAATTGCATGCCTCCGTTTGGCAACTAAAATTCGGCCATTACATAACTGGTGAGTACTCTTCTCAAGTACTGCTCTCATGGAACAGAGTAAACATCATGTTAAACAATTGTCTTTGCTCTGGATAGAAAAGCATGCACTCTTGGAGAGTCTTTGCTGCTGCAGATTTTTTTTCAGAATATTGGCTATAGTTAGATAAATATATTTATGTTTTTAAATAAAAAAGAAAACCTGTTACGCCATTAAGCGTTGCATGCTGGTTTGTAGGATGTCTTTCTTCTGGGGTTTGGTATTTCCACTGAAGTCTTGCTGTAACTGCTGATTACAAGTTCTAAGGCCTAACCTTTCAGAGATAAAGAATCTAACATTTCACTTCACCTTTTGTAAGCTTAATGTATCACAGATGCAAGTTAAAGCTTTATGAGGAGCGCCAAACATAATTATCCTGAAGATTAAAGCACTTATCATATCAACTGAAAGATACATTCTGTTATCCATAATAAAGCCTATGTGAATAATGAATGCACACAGCATACCTTAAAAACTTACAGAGGAAATCTAAAGCTCCTAAGCTAAAATTATTAGTAGATATTAATGTTTCATATTTACTCCATGAAGTTAGCAATTCTATTAAATGAGGTTCTAATGAAACACTCTAGTTTGCTATTCTAGGAATCGGATTGCTACATATCTTTATTTAATTTACTTCACAGCTAATCAGCCAAAATTGCTTCTGCATGCACTTTGCTGTTCCTGCTGGAGTCTGATTTTAGACATGTCATATCTGCTCTCTGGAGCATCACTTCAGTGCGTGGAGAATTTTTCCTTAGAGTCAGGTTACAACACTGGTATTGAGAGCTGGCTGGGGAACCAAGAACCATGAGATTGGACTAGCTGGTTTTGGGACCAGGATGCTGATAGGATACAGCAGTACTCAGCCCAAATTTTGAGTCTTGAGACCAGCCACTGGCTAGCAAGTTCTCTGATTTATTTTAGGAGGATATTTCATTATTATATGTTCAGCAAACTTCACACTTCACAGACTCTAGGGCAAGGTGAAGATGCAAACCTCTGCTGTGTTTGTAGGGCTGAAACTCTGACCTGTGTTTTACTGTAGCTCTATATCTGACCTCATATTGTTTTACTATCAAGTAGTTATTTTGGAAAATAAGAGATATATGGTGGTATTCCCAAATGAACCGAGTAGGAAATTAATGATATCTGCTCTGATCTTCATCCTGAAAATACTGTAATCATTTGTTGTTAAAAAGATCCTTAGATGATGGCATGGGTCACACAGGATAACCTAAAATTCTGTTGATTTTCTGTGAACTTGAAGTTTTCAGGGGCATCTTTATAGCACTGAATTTATAAAGTTCTTAAAGAAAATAGGAAATACGAGTCTTGCATTCAAGGTCAATGCAAGATATTAATGGCTCTGGAATAATCAAAATTAGGCCTTGAAAACATGTGAATATCTAAAATAGCAGCAGCAATACATGGAAAAACTACTTACAAATCTTTGTGTACCCTACAAGCAAGTACAAGTGTTTCTTTAAGTACTTCATAACAGAAGGGCTGAGGGAAGCAAAGAACAGGTAAAATAATGGAGAAATTATTCTATATTTGTAAGTAGATTATATAGAAATTCCTAGGAAAAATATGGTAATTGGAAGAAGGGAATAAAACACTCCCCAAAGAAGCTGTGGAATCAAACAAGATGACAAAGCTCACAGGGAAGACCGATAGCTTAAAGTTATAANACCGTATATAATAGAAAAACAACCATTATTTGCATTCTCAGTATTTCCATAAAGAATAACCAGATATGCTCTATCTGGCATGATGAATCCCTTCCTGAATACAGCATGCAGTTTTGGCCTCTCCAGTACCATGAAGATGTCAACAAGTTTTGAAGGAATTCAGATAATGGCAACATAAATGATTAAGGGTCTGGAGAGCTTGATTTATGAGGATAGATTAAAACATGTTCTGCTTAGCCAAATGACAGCTAATAATGCGAGGGGAGAGTAATGATAACAGCCTACAAGTATTTAAAGCATGAGCACACCAATAAAAGAGTGGAAGTGCTTAAGGTGGTTCAAAACACTGACCTGACATTGAAGAGAATGTTGCATTTGTGTGCATTTTTACTCCAAACTAGGACTAATTAATCTGTGGAGTTTATGTAAGGACAAAATAATTATGTGAGTATTTATATGAGTATGTATTATGTGAGTACAAAATCAAGGAGTAATGAAGTGTGAATGCAAAACAGAAGGATGCCTATATCAACAATGGTGCAAGTTTTCAATCAAATATATGTTTAAACATAAAAGCAATATCAAAAGTGATGTAGCAAGATTTAATATGTCAAACAAGCAGAATATAATACTAGAGGAAGCATATAGCAGCATCATGGTTTGTACCCTCTTTGGAAAGACCCAACCCTGAAAGCAGGTTTTCTTTGCTTGTGAAGTTTCACGGCCCCTAGATAACCTGCAACACCTTCCCGGTGAAAAAGGACCTGCCACGCAGGCATAAAAATGGTCATATCTAAACTTCAGTCTTACAACTGTGACTTGATCTTCTGATACACAAATTATCAAAAAGAGCCTGTATTCCTTTAGGTCGAGTATTACATGCAAAAATACATCAGAAGAGAAGATGAAGGAAATAATGATGGAGGGGAAAGAGACAGGAAAGGTTGGAAGAAGTGTCAAATACACGTGTGTGCTAGTGACTACTGTGAACACTAAACTCAATAGATCTCAAATGAAAGGTTACAGATGGTGAATCTCATTCTTCCAACAAGTTTTCTGAATAACTTCTCTGGGAATATTTCTAATACTGAACGTTTACCTTGGTATCAGAAATCTAGTCAAGATACCTATGCCTGCCACAAATGATCCACGGCACTGAGGAGAGAGCTGGAAGGGCATATAACAGTAGTCCTGATTTGCCTCACTTGTCTCTCCCAGGTTTGATACAGAGCAGAATCCCCACAAAGTTGATGCCATGACCATGGAAGTCTTTATATCAGTTCTCACCTTGATTTAAAAACTGCACAAAGAAATAGAATACAAGACTTAAGGACTTATGAGGACTTAAGACCATGAAGTGACAAAGCTACGAACAGATGAAAGATGCTCAAACGTCATCATTGGATATTTACCTCATCATTTTGTATTGGCAGACAAGGATGTAATTTCCCTTTCTTCCTGTATGCCATATAGCGGGGAGGGGCAGAGGAGGAATGCCAGCGTTTCATGAAGACAGGGGAATCAGATATTCTCTGTAAAAGTACTGGTAAACTAATTCACCTGTGAAGTCATACATCACTCTTAATATACCTTATTTGCTCTGAAATACGGGTGATGTACAGTCTAAGGCAGGGATGAAAACAGAGGATGCTATTTTATGAACTTTTTCATGACTCCGGATCTTTTAAAGCCTAAATGGTGCATGTATGCATCCACACCTTAATTAAGTAATACTTAAAAGTGGAGAACATTCACATACGTCGGTCCATACCAAGAACATCCTGTCACTTATTAGTCATTATTTGAACAAAGAGCAGATACAGCTAGGTACGCCACCTGCTGTACTAGGTCTTAGAACTTGCATACCCAAAGGGTTTACAGGCTAAACACAGGTATCATTGCTTGTTGTGCACAAAACCAAAGAAAGAAAAAGAAACAACAGACACCCATTGGGTGCTTTTTCATGGGCTAAATCAGCTCAGCCCTGTTTGCTCATATTGACAGTTTTCTGAAAGCACTAGGTTATAATGAGTGTGCTTTTCAGCAACATTTGAAGGAAGCCCAGGAGACTTTTTCAGTTTAGTAGTGCTCTTTAACACTTTATGCATAAGGAACCAAATTGAAGAGGATACGAAAGAATGGCATTTTTACAAGGATATCAGTTTTTTTCCAATCCAAAGATACTACACTTTAGTCAAATAAATACTAGAAGAGATTACCTATATGGACCAAAATAAAATACTTCTTGACATTCAAAGAAAATTTCCACCATAGTTATAGGAGAAAATGTTGTCCTATTGTATGACAAGCAAGTATACTCTTCCACTCTTGTTGTACTCTTCTCAAAAGATTGGTTCTAGACTGATTCCTTGAAATTTGGAGTTGACTGTGGAATGAGTATCTGTCAGTGTACTAACAACATAGTTAAACTTGGCTAGCCAATCATAAAAGTCAGAAATAAAACAAAAATATATCTCAAAACTTAAATATATATATGAAAATACATAAGGAAATCCAAAAGGGCAATTAAAAAAAAAGTTTTAATATAAGTCCTTTGATATTAACAAAGTTTTGAAAGGCTGTGTACCTACAAAGTCATGACAGCTCTGTTTCAATTAATAGGATTAGATTCAGTTACCCACTTAACCTCATTTCAACCAGAATAACCTAATTATTTGATGTTGAAAAGCTCCTCTCCTATGTAAGAACTTTAAGGTTTCACCATCTGTACAATCAAATTGCTAAACAATAAATTCTGGCAGCTAGGTTTAAGAATTATGTAGAATTTTGAATAACTTTCAAAGAAGCTCTCCAATATGTTCTTGACAGATACTGAATATTAATTTACATCAAAAGATACATTGGTTGGATCCTGGGTTTTTGACTTGCAAGATTAAAGATCTTTCAGTAATCTGACTAGGGAAATCATGCCTTTTTTAAAGCTTACCATGCTTCAGAGGTGAAGAAACTACAGAAAAATTGTTTCCCCAATTTTAAATTAAGATCTTTATACACTTCTATACACATTCCCTTGCTACAATGTTTGCAGTAAAGTACTTCTGATCACCAAAACATGGTCTATATATTTATCATACCTACTTATGAAATATTAAACATGTCCCTCCAGAAACCCTCTATGTATTTTGATCCTCAGTGGTTGTTTTTCTCTGTAAGAGGTGGTACAAAGTAAACTTAAATATATCCTCAATGAAATCTTTTCTATGCTACCCAGGAAGTCAAGGTTCACTCCAGTTTTCTGCATATTGCAATTTTTTAAATTTCTTCCATAAACACTCTGCTCACTTGTCACATCTAACTTTCTGCTTATTTCAAAACTTCATATACTGGAGAAGGTTAGATGTTTCTGCACCATATGGAAAAAGGGACTTTTTATCTTTATGACTTTCAGATTGTTGTGCATGGTGTGTAAAGACAAGAATGAATGCATGGAGTACAGAGAAGGTCATGCAAACCTTGAAAATAACTATAATTTATCAACAAAAATCACCTCATGGAAGAAGCTCTCTTGGAAAAATAACGTGAGACTGGCTGTTAACTCCTAACGTTTACCAAGCAAAGAAGTTCAAAAAAGGCTAGGTAAGTGTGAAATTAAAACTTGAAACAAGGAACTGAACTTTCTGTGGATTTCAATAGAAAGGCTGCCCTCAGAGAAGCGCATGTAGGAGGGCAGCTGGAATCATGTACATTCATGACATCTGTTGAATTAGCAGCAAGCACTTGCTGACCTTAGGTCCATTCTGCTCCTCCTTGCCTGAGGACCAAGGTGCTGGATTCCTGTTGGGCAAAAAATGCTGACTTGTTCTGAAATGGTGTCTAGTGTTACTGTAAACAGTTCCCAGCAGAGCGCTCTCTGCATGGAGGTTACTTGATCTTTATTCTCCTGGCAGGAAGTAAAAGATGTTAATGGCGGGGAATTCTGTTAGGAACAGTAGCCCTTAGCAAGAAGAGGAAGGACTAGAGCATGGTTATACATCAACAATCTCTGCAAAGACAGGGTTTGCATTGTGAAAAAGTGTGACATCATTTTGGAAATGCTAAAGGATCCACAGAAAATTCAGTCCGGCAGTAACAGATGAGGAGACTGATGCGATGGGCACTGTACAGGAGGGAGAGTCCTGAAAAGCAGCAGAACTGGGGAGAGTCACAGGGGAGTCCAGATGAGGATGGCTGTGTAGCTCATACACGTACCTCATGACCACGCCAGCACAGCAAGCACAAGGAAAGAAGGGGCGATGTTTAGTCTGCAACCGGACGGTCTGCAACAGTCTCAAATCTCTGAAGGAGTTCCATAATTGATGTTAAATACCAGAAACTGTTGCAGTAGCTTTTGAATAGCTGTGTGGCCACTTCAAGTCCTTCAAGGTCAGCTAGGATTGCATCTTCTCAGTATTTAAATAGATTTTCTATGCCAAACTCTCTATGCCTGTCTGCATCTTATGCAGCCTCTTTAGGACATTTATTTCCTAAGACACTAACAGCAGAAAGCTGCTACTACAGAAAGTATTTTTCTTCCTTATTGCACCAAACTGTTCTCTCATTCAGTACTGGGGCAACTCTTTGCACATCTTGCAGAAAGCCAGCTCACTAAAACAACGTGGATTAAAAAAATAGATAGACTCAATGTGAATCATTTCAGTGATCCAGTTTACAGCAATCGCTTGAATTCCTGAACTTAGAAGGCATTGAAATACAGTTGGGGAACCAACACTGTGACTCACCTTCAACACAAAGCTCTCTTTCAGGGAATTACAACTTTCATTCTGTCTGTGCAAAGGTGAATCACGAGCTGGCCCACCAAATACACAAAGAAGGATATATATTTTGCAAGCATAGCAGATTCATGCATAATGAAAACCAGGAATTATGGCCTGAACTGTAAGCCGGGCTATATATCACGTTTAAAAATTGAACAGCATGCATTTGAGGAGAAATCCACATTTAGATCCACAGCTAAACAATTACTATAACTTTTGGGGGATGTTAATCTCTAATATTTCAGGTAGGTGGGTTTCATATAGGGGGCTGAACATACTATAGCTGACCGCTGTAATGCCAATAGATGAAAAATGAAGTATAGACACAGTAAGAATGTGTTGAAAGTATTCAATTCCCATTGAAGGTCTGCTTTGTTCTGCAACTGGGTAGCTTTTCCTTGTGAAGTATGAAATAATTAATCATGGTCACCTGGCTGTGTGTTGAATGAATACTTTAAAAGAACAATGAAAAAATGTCTTAAAAGCACACAGGAAAGACAGACAAGGGATACAGTCACACTGAGCTAAGACATACACTTTACAAGAAACAGTGTAAGTATTGGCTGGTATATACACTAACAGAGGAATGTGCACATGGCTTGTGAGTCCTTGTAGGTGCTACTAAATAAGGAAGTTTCATCCTGGCTCTGGTTCAGGCTCCAACTTTACTTTTTGGTCAGCTCTTGTGGTGTAGACAGTTCCTGACAAACAGCACTAGGGGAAATAGATTTCTTTTCTAGTCGTGATGAAAAGGTTTGAAGGAATGGAAACCTATCAAAGAGGAACTGTGAAGGAAATGAATTGCTGAATAGGTGTCAAGAAAGCTTTAGCAGAAGATGGTAGAGATTAACTTAGTTTGACAGTTTATCATAGACCAAGCAACCACTTTCTGTTAATTGCACTAGTGAATAGGAAAATGCTCTGGTAAATGAACTGGAAAGACTCTCCCATTCAAGTGGCATAACATGACCTACAGTAAGATCCTAAGCTATTCAAGATGACCAGACTTAAGCCAGAAATATATGCCACAAAAGTGAGGAAACCAATGCAAGAAAAAGAAGGCTGGATTTGTTATTTTTGTGTTTGCTGTCTAATAGAACAAAAAAGAACATTATTAAAAAATGCCCTACCGTACTATGCCAAAGTGGTTGGTTTACTTAAAAACTTTAGGTGCTTTAGAAGAATTAAACTGTTGTTTAGAATGAAATTATGAGTTCATGTCCAGAGGTCTGGGAAGCTCGTTGGGGTCAGCTCTGGACCTGGAGGCTTGAAGCTATATACATCCTCTTTGAAAATCCCAGTAAACAAACTCAGGAGATGTTTAGGGCAGGACAGTGAAGACAGAAGGGCTTGGAGGGAAGCACAGAGTTGGAGGGCGCAGTGGAGTGGAATCCAGTTCAGCTTTCAAATTCTGTTGAAATTGGGTATGGATTCCCTATTTTTAGTGACTAATATGGGTGTTAAATTCAGAAAGTTTGAAGGGTGTGTAGGAAAGTTAATTGAGTTTTATTAGAAATGAAACGTTTATTAGAATGAAACGTTTAAAGGTTTGGTCTACTTCTTCATGAGTTTATGCTGCTCTTAATATGAAGCACTGCTCAACATGAAGCTATGTAGTATCCATTCAGGGTTAGATGTAAAGTGATTTACTGACTCCAGTCTGCAAGTTACACACTGTTTCTCTCAAGAGATTCAGAGCAGGCAATGAAGCTAAGACAAAAAATTGTATTGCACTTTCAAAATAAATTAACTATAATTAGATATTACAGATATGGTTTTATTTTTGTCATAATGATATATCTATTTTATACCATCACTGGAGAGCAGAACTATGGCACTCTGATTTTCTTACCTTAATCTATTTAATGCTCTTTAAGAATAACCCTTAATTTAAATTTTGGCAGGTTGTAAATTTTGGTTTAGTGATAACTGCTCCTCTGAAGTGTGCATCATCCCTCAGCTACAGATACCTGGGATCAATTGACACATGTTCTCCACTTTAACATAGGAAATCTTTTATGTCTGTGAATACAAATTAGCCTTTTTTTGTCAAGGAACTTCATTTAATTGATGAAACATGAAGGCCATTAATACTTCATGTACACCTAAATTTCTACTATGTTTTACAACAGTTGGTTTTTCCAATAATTAAAAAGATTCAGTAGCAAACACCAACATTTAACAAATCAGGTTTTTTAGCATAATGACCAGAAAATATCTCTTGCTACAGTCTGTGTAATTCCTTAAAACATTGAAAATGGAAATGCTTTAAAAATTGTAAGGGAGTAGTATGTGAAGAAAGAAAATATCCTAAGTCTATGATAAAAACCTAGCGCCAAATTTGAGCTATTTATAGCATAAACCAGAGTTGCTCAGAGTATTTCACAATTTTCTTATATCTTTAAGGACTGTTTTATTAATGGATAAGTGTCTAATTGCTGCAGGCTCAGGAAAGCATTAAGCTTTTGAGTTCCTTTGACTGTCACTTGACCGAATCAATGAAATCTGCTGCTCCTTATCAGCGAGATCTGCCGTTCAAAGGTCCATTAGGAAATCCTGACTCCTGCTGTGTGAGGATGTGTGTAAAGGCAATGCTTGCTCAGTGCTGATAGGGCTGGGATGTTCAAAAGAGCTGGTTTTCTCCCAAATTAACCTGGAGCCCTGCCCCTGAGCTGTTTTATTCTCTATTACCCAGATGTGAGGGTTTGTCTGGTTTCATCAATTTGTAGTTAGGTTGCTGACAGAGCGAGCGCTCATGCAGATAATAATTCGTATTTAGGCCATAATTATGGCTACAGTGGCTTCCATTTACCCCTAACTAATAACTCAGCGTGCTATCCAAAACACAATTGGTACCGATACATGAGCAGCAAGCCCTGAGCGTGTCTTGGCATAACTCTGCCTGTTCCAAAGGCTGGTCCCAGAGGAGGGGGAATACCGGAGCAGCAGCCTCTGGTACAGAGAGCTGCTCTCCAGGGAGGGTAGGCTGGGACAGTCATTACACTTGCCAGGACACCGTCTGACACACCTCTTCTCTACAATTATGCCAGGGATTACCTGGCCCTGCAATTTAAGGAAGTGTAAAGGCAGCTGAAGTCATTTGCATCTCACTCTCCAGGTATGCAGAGCAGAAGAAGGACAGAGTTTTCTGGCTCACTGTTTTTCCCTTTTTACCCCCTGAACTAATTACTGTTGGAATAATAGCTAAAAACTTAAAAGGCAGAATCACTGGGCCCATTTGTCTGTAGCCAAAAATAATTAATTTCTAGAATCTCCCTTTCAATAAATGTTCAATTGCAAAACCTTGAAGATAGTTTGTCAGAAGAAGCAAAAGTGGAGAGAAGAGTTGGGTGAAAGCCCTTGTTCAATGGTTTTGCTAAACTCTCACTGGGGCATGTTTTCCATGCATTAAAAGAGGCGTTGCCCTTCCCAAACCTTATCTGGCAGGGAAGAGGTGATTCCACTGAGAAAATGATTGGATCATAAACTTGTATTTGAATCCTCAAAGCAAGGACTAAACCTGGAGAAGTTAATGGTAGAAAAAAGAAGCCATAATGAAATTAATCTGATTGATCTTTTTGATCAAGACCTCACAATGAGAATAACACAAGTCTCCTACTACTGCTTGTTTCAAACAGTCCCTGGTCCATGCTGTTTCCCACAGCGTTCATGAGTCTTGTCTAGGAACAGTCCAGGCGCTATGGGCCAAAGCCACAGCAGGAAGCATGACAATAATTAAACAAGAGGGATAACTGCATGTCAGTACTTGAGCCTGTGTCCTGCCTAGTTTACTTGTGCAGATGCTGCTGAGTGACTGAGTCCTTGAATTAGGTGCCCTTCTGTCCTTGGTGACAAGCTGCTGGATGCGTGCCCTCCGAGTTTGATTGTCACTTAGCCTATACCTTTCTCTGACAGTGCAAATTAAAGAAACCTACATGACAGCCCAGAGCTCTTTTAATAGTGGAAATTCCTGGTTTGGGGAATTACTTGGTTGTGATACTTTGGTCTTGTCATCACTGGATTTCTAAGTCTATCTCCTAGATTTCTAAATGGTGAGAGAAATAACACTTGTAAGTAGTTGTGTAGCACTATATAGGAAATAATCATATGGGAATATAGAAGCCAAGTCCCTTCTGGTTGTCTGCACTAAATGGGTTTGGCCAATACAATTCAGTTTTTAAGCAGAGCTGCTACAACATGGTGCATGGCAAACAGGGATTCTCGGTGCTGGAGTGTGTCTCACCTAGAAATTAAGTGCTTGCTGAACAGAGCTGTAAGTCTACAATAATGACACATTTACTTGTCTTTGACCACTACAATTCCCCATCTCACTTCAGTCTATTGAAATAATTGTCCATACTGTAGAATACTACAAAGACATTTAATTTGCCTTCATAAGTTGCTGTATTTTTAAGGGTTTGTTTTGCTTTGTTTAAGGAAAACGGGTAATGAAGCTTAAATAACAGATCTCAGGAAATGAAATGATCACTGCATCTTCAGTAGAACTAGAATGCACTTAAGAAAATAAGAGAGAGGCTTAAATTAGAGTCATGGGAACTAGTGAACAAAGCACCAAAAAGCATGAAACCCCAACACAGATGTAGCAAAGATTTTCCAGATGTGGAATTCTTTCTATAGATCAGTTGAGTTAGCTTAACTTACTTAAGCTATAATGATTATTCTGGGAGGAAAAAAAAAAAAAGAAAAAAAAAGAGTATGGCTCATTTCTTATCTCTCAGTCTTTTAATATAACTAAATGCAATTTACTTTGCTGAAGATTTTTATCTAGATTTGCTTTATGAAAAGATGTCTGTTTCTTATTCCTTGGAAATGCCTTCAAAATGCACCGCAAAAGTTAATATATGTAGTAACTTCTTAGACTGGAACCTTTCTTGGTTAGTTTTTCAAAGGCAAATTCCTCATTAAAAACAAAATCTTGATTACAACTGAAGCATACGTGTATATGTGTCTTTACAATTTTTACTATGGTCTTTGGTTATGTCTGTGTTTTTATATTCTGATGAGATATGTTGATATTTTTTTCTTTGCTCTTTATTCAGCTGAAGAATTGCCTTGACTCACTCTATTCTGATCATTGATTGACTTCTGCAATTTTTAAGATCCCTCTAATCTAATTATTGCTAGAAAGCTTCCTGACATGTAGAGGACTTAGGCTGTTGCTGCGTAAGTCATACAGTATTCTTAATTTGATGGTGGGTAGTTGGTACTGTTACCTGGAGGAAATACGTGCCTCTTACAAAACATAAGAAACACTCATCTAATAAAAATTATATTCAGTGTACTGAATATTCAGTACATTTTTACTCAAAATGCCATTTCTGACACACTAATTCAGTATTTGGATAGTGATTTATCAGCTGGAAATATTGCAACACTAACGTGACACCTTGGGCAAGTTTTGAATTGGTACATTGACTTACCATTTGGGCAAGTCTTACGAATATCAGTGGATTTCAGGACTATCAATTGAATTGAAGAAAGGTTTAGACTCATCAGTTTCTCTGTCATTAGTTTGTCTAGACTTTTTCTGTGTAAAACCTTAGCACCGGCAACATGCTAAGGCAAGGCGCCCTGTAGTTCAGTTCTAGATTGTGTGGAAACATGCCTCCCTCCGCTCTGAGTTTTGCCACCTTTATTTGATGTCCTCTCATTCTTTTACAGGCACGGGCAAGCAATTGCACATAAACATCACATGGTTATCAACACAGAATAATCAAACATGGACAGTTATTGTACTGGGAGAAAAAAAAAAAAAAAAAGAGATAAGTTGCTAAAACTTTTATTGTTGGAAGGAATGGCAGGTATTAAATCCCTGACTGAAAAAGCCAGTACCGCTTCCAAGCCAGCAGTGAATCTAACTCATGTGCCAGAAACACTGGCTTCGACTTGACCCATCGGTATTGTCTCATCCTGTAATAGCTAATTGAACGGCTGTTAAAAGTTGTTTTTCCTACAAATGCTAGTCTAGATCCATGCTTCAAAAAGTTAGTCAGAGTTAAGTTGTAAAGATGTTCTGTATGAAAACTACAAGTCTGAGATCTTCCCCTAAGAGAGTGAAAGAAATTTAAGGAAAACTAGAGATTATTCCCATGAATCTCTTTCAACTTTGCCGCAATTTTCCAGACACAAATGCCCTCATAATGATGAAATTATACCCGATAGGATTGATTAACATGACATGCACTTTAAAATTTTGCCAGAAGGGGTGTACCAGTTACGAATGTAAAATAGAGCCCTGCCAAAGACACATTTGTGCTGAAACAAAAAATGTTACTACACTTCCAAGAGATCTCATGAGCTACGCCACAAAAAATAAGCCATTGGCATTCTCCAAGCATGGTGGAGTTTCATCCCTGCTTTGAGAGCTTCCCATGGTAACCACAAGAGCAACATCTTTCTGGTGTAGGCATGGGCTTTGTTCTGTAAACAGTGCTCTAAGTCAGCTGATAGATAACAAATTCTTGGCAAAAAGTCTCAGGTGTTCCTTTCCTTCCTTGCAACATGGAGAAGCATTGATTCCAGAATGACATTGAAAATTAGACAACCTGCCTGGAGGAAGCAGTGGTTTACTTTACTAATTTCATTCCTTGCCTTTTAACAGATATTTTGACTGCTCTTCTCCAATTTCAGGCGTGTGTTTTCACATGTTTTATAATCCATGGTTTCTTACTCTTTGCCTTTCAATTCTGCTTGTAGGCAGCTACTGAGATGCGGTGTACCTGACTAGCACTCTGAAACTGGTTACTGAATATCTCCTCTTCTTTTAGAGTAAAGTACCTTGGGGAAGATACAATTGAATCCACTGTAGATTAGGCTTTAAATCAATACTCACCAATTGAACTAAAGACCCTATTCACTCAACAACTTCCAGAGAAATCGTTTTAGACTTTGATTCAGTAAACTCCTACTTACAAGATTAGAATAAACTCATGTGACTGTAATGATTACCTGCAGGAATAACTCCTTGAAGATACAGGCGTTTATAGACATTTGGCAGTTCCATCTATCAATAAACTTAGTTTTCAGTTCTATATTTTGATAGTTATGAATTAAGCAGCAATTTCATCCAGTTATCTTATTCTTTCTTAAAGTGTCTTGAAGAGAAGATTCATTAATAGACAAAATCAATTGATTAAAGGTGGTAACGGAGCAATTGCAGGAGACAACTGACTTTGCATACAAGAATCATACACAGGTGCATTTTAAAGATGAATAGAATCTACAATATGCTAGAGAATCAATGATTTATTTGATTGCCATGTCTCGATACATGCAAAAGCAATCTAATTTTAGAGGAATATTTGGAGAGAAGATTTCAGACAATGGCTAAATTTGATGACTGGATACCACAAGGTATTTCAAAATCTTCAAGATAATGAAAAACACCTTTTGTCATATCTGGTTAGTATATCTGAGTTTATAGACAATAAAAGATCTAGTCACTCAGGCTGAACATGCTACAAGCAGACACAGCAGCTTTCTCAAGCACCACTAGATATACCAGGAGGCATTCAGAGAACAAGTCAACAACTCTAACAAGAAATAAAACATCCAGTCTGAACAACCTGTGAACTGCAGTTTCATACAGCCCTATCTGTTTGCTGCCAAGGAAGGTTCCACATCAGGAAGACACTTTGCCTCCAGGTGTGCCTAATCCAAAGCATACTTTTGTGTATCTCTCACCTGAGTTTTCAGCATGTCCTTAGAGGAATGTAAATAAGCATGACTCCTCATCAAACATCAAAGAACCTTTTCTTTTCAGTAAGGATTTGTGAAAAGGAGCTTCTTATTCTAATAAGACAGGAGTTTAAAGTGTGCATGTAAGTACCTAAAATACATAAACAGACCCCTGTGCTGGCTTTGTGGAGTAAAGCCCTTGTCCCAGGTGATCTGGGACTGCAAACATTTCTTACCCTTCTGTTTTAACAGATGCAAAAAGAGAGAAGTTATCTTGCCACAGTCCCTTAAGTGCTCTAAGCTCTTCATATTAAAGAAGATATAAAATCGTTCAGCTCTTTGGTTCATCCTCAACAACTCTGAAACAACTTAGCAGTCCAAGTCCTATTTTCAAATGTGAACACCGGAGCATAATATGATCTTACAGATGTTTTGAATGTTGTCTAGGAACCCAAAGAAATAAAGAAGAGCTTGTTGAATTTTTCAGAAGTGACTAGGTACCGCCATATTTTTGTGCAATGTGCACTTTTTACTGCCCAAAGTTAACGTTTGCTGGGATTTGCTGTACAATTAGCAGGTATCACAACAAAGATGACAATTTTCCACACTCAGGTACCTAAATAGCTATGAAAATGTAGCCAACGTAATTTAAAAATTTGGCTCTGAGCACCTCAGCTTTTCAGAAGCTGACTCTATTTCTGGACACCGAAAAAGAAAGCCCATCACCTGATTTCCAAATCAACAGTCACATCACTACTTTGGAAACCATAGCCTAATGATTACATGTCAGTATCAATTAGGACCAAGCAAACTAGTTTATATTTAATCTGATTCAACAAAAATCATTACTGTGAACTCAGTCTGAACAAAATTAAGATAGAAATAACTTGATTAACTGTTTATCACCATTCTCTTGTTATTCTTGTTACAGTCACAAAAGGAAAGGAGAAAACTTGTTCATGTTCGCTTTGATTTAAAAGCTATTTTTAGTCAAGGACTACCTCTTTTAGCAGGTTTCTGGTGTGCAGTACAATAAGACATCATAACTTGGGCTGGGTAATGTAAATGCTAATGAACCCTCACCAGTTAATGAACTGATAACTAACTTTATACTGAAAAGAAACATTATTAAGACTAAATATATGATACAAACCAGAATATGCTGAGTAGTAGTGTACAGTCTGTATGGTTGCATTCTAAAATGTGGGCATATTTTAATTAGTTATAATCTAATACTAAATTTAATTTGCTGAAACTAACAAATTCATAAGTCTTCTGCTGTATTTTCTGCTTTGGCAACAAAGAGCTCAACCGTGAAAAGTTGTTTCCCACAATATTTTTGTTTGCAAGTTGTGATTTTACAGTCTGGGAGGGTGGATAAATAAATGATAAAAAACTGGCTGGAGAACAGCTCTATGGAAAAGGCCCTGGGGTCCTGGCAGCCAGCGAGCTCAGTGAGAGCCAGCAGTGTGCCCTGGCAGCAAAGAGAGCTGGCAGCATCCTGGGATGTATCAATAAAAGCATGGCCTGTAGATGGAGGGGAGGGATTATCTCCCTGTTTACTGCTTGTTAAATCACATCTGCAATACTGACTCCAGGTTCAGAATCCTCCCGGTACAAGACAGACATCAATAATAAAGAACAAGGCCAGAGGAAGGTCACCAAGCTGGGTCAGGGTCTGGATAACTTGGTTTGTGAGCTGAGGCTGCAGGATTTGTTCAGCCCTGAAGACATGACAGCACCACGCACAGGACCTCATGGCAGGACAAGGAGATGATGGACCTCATACCTTCACATTGTGTATGTGAGGATGACAAGAGACAACAGGCACAAATTGAAACCAGAAAGGATTATCTAGATATAAGGAGAACTGTCTCCTCCATAGAGACAGCACAGCAGGTAGCCTACAGAGGTTTCACAGGCCAGACCGGACACAGTCCCGAGCAACCTTGTCTGATCTCAGGGCTGGTCCTGCTTGAGCAGGAGGTTGGAGACAGGACATCCAAAGGACCCTTTCAAGAGAGTTGTACTGATTTATCCTTTGTTTAACTGTACTTCACCAATAGGTGATGAAGTTTGTTTATGAGAAATATTCTTACAATTTATCAATTTGTCATGAAACATATTATTAATTACTAATGTCAAAGTATATTTTAAAGACTTCAAAGCTAATGTTTGGTTAAAATAACTTGCCTTAAAGAAATATTACCTTAAACCCACGTTGGATTGGACAGAACAGGGACAACTGAAAGTTTTAACATGATGGTCAGCAGCAGTAATCACTTAGCTGGTACTACATACAACTTTATTCCTGTCAGGGAAACATCTTGATTTGAATAAGGTAATTTAATGGAATTTAGCCTTTCAGAAAGCACCCATCTTCCAGTTCACGCATGGTACTTGAATGTTTGTGACCTCCTTTGATGGTATACAGCCTTCTTGACTGGTGGCTCCTCCTCAGAGCACATTCACACCACCTGTCCCTACCCTTTACTTTTGGAAACTCAAGTAGAGCCAATCATGAGGAGGTTTAGGGGCCATCCTGTTTCCATTGCATTTAGCATGTATTAACTGGACATTCAGAGGAAAGCACCAATCCCAGAATCTACTATTTCCTCCAAAACCTAAATAAAATGGCCACGGCACCTTAAGATTAATGAGACTTTGACTTCATACAGTGCCACATGTATTTTAAAGCTTATGTGTTTATATGCACACGCATACAGTGTGTATGAATATGGTGTGACTTTGAAAAAAATGAAGTCATTTATTCAGAAGAACAACGACGGTAGTGTACGGTTAATAGGCCACTAAAAATCAAATACCAAAAAATCATGACATCAGCTATTTACTGTATTTAGAAAAAATAAAGAAAACCCAACAACTAAACGTCATCAGGAATCTTAGCATGAAATGTCAGCTTTTGGTATCTATTGACATCACAAACCTTTTTCTAGTAATTAAATAAATGGAATAAAAATATACCTATTAGCATCTATTAATGTTTGGCAGACATCCATGCATATTCTGGCAGAGTTTCTGTAAGAGTTTCTTTAGTACGACCAATTGAAGTGTGAGTGCTCACCTGACATTTTTATTTAGAAAGCAAACACTCAACTGAAACAATTTTTTCTAACTGTTGCTACATCAACAGTAAAAGCAAGAATTACCTAGCTAGGAACTGGTACTTCATACCAAAGTCTCACAAAAACACTAATAAGATGGTTCTACTGAAACTAGATACAACACGAAAAAAAAAAGAAAAATTAGTAATTTGTTTGGGCCAGTTTGTTCAAGAATATTGGCCAGAGATATTGCAAAGCAGCCAGGAAACTAGCAACTATGCCAATTAACTTGCATTTCTCTCCAGTTTATGTGGAAACTGATAGTCTGTAGCCAGTCAGATTCAGTTTTTTTAGTGTTTGTTCTATGTTCCAAACAAGTTATGTGCAGATGCACCTTTAATGACTTTATGAAAACAGAGCATCCAGTGGGTACTGCTCATATAAAAAAAAAATAATTTCCCTCGATCTAGAACATGTTTGTAAAATCTAGTGGAAATTTTCTTTTTTTTTATTCCTCCCCCTTTTTATTAGAGTGGCATTTAAGTTAAATGACATTAAAAGAGCTCTACCTAGCGTGCCAAGCAGTTAGCCTTTCATGTGCCTTGTTTAATGACAGTGAACCTGTCGCTACTGGATTTTCAAGGTCCTCCTGCTGCGAGTTCTCACAGACGGTCCTGACCTGCCTTGTCATCACTCCATCACCTCCTGTTCTGCAGCTCATCTCACCATGGGGCAGAGCACCAAGTGTCCTCCTCTGTCTGCCACCAACAATTAGGGTCTGTGAGAGGAAATACCCTACCGTTAAGGTCCCTTTAATCATTTGTGTATTTGTCTTCCTTGCGAATCAAAGGCAACAAGGGAAATGAACACCAGAGGATATTGCGCCTATACTTTATTAAATGATATCTTTACCAGAAATTTAGAAAAAGAAAAAAAAAAGGGGGGGATTTGTTCACTGCTAGGCCCGCACTCTGATACTAACATCAGGGAGCTTTCAAACGCTTTACATTGGCCAGGGATCCAATGAGGCTGCTTTCTGACTGCACTGAATATTTTATCCTTTTGTGTGCTTGCTAATCACCAAAACATACATGAGGAATGTGCTGTCAAATCTGCTCTACTCCATGTCAAAGACTGGCACTTCTATTTCTGCTACAGTAGATCTCTCTAACATATTTAGTTAGAGTACTGAGATTTACCCAAAGAGGTTTGCACTTTTTCAACACTGTCTTTAAAGCAATAGGGAATATTTTGGTACCATCAAGAAAGCTCTCAAAGGCCTGTTCACTTGCTATTCTGCTAGGGAAATTTTACTGCTACAGATGGGTTGGGTTACTTGCTTTTTTATATCTTCACATGTTCCGTGTTTTTCAATTGATCCAAGTTTGTAGTTAATAAGTAAAATGTAGTATTCAGTGACTTAAACTTTATTTTATTTCTAGAGCAGCAACTTTCCTAAATGCATGTGTTCAAGCAAAATACCACAGTTGTTTTATGCACAGGAAAAAAAATATTTATTACAGTGCTGAATATTATGAACCAATGGTGTTAATATTTATTTGGGGCTAGACTAAACCTTCTGCCCTGTTTATGTGACAGCACATAGTTTCATCACCTCAAGAGAAATAAGCTGTGCTAGTCCCTGACCAGATGTGGGTATTCACTCTACCTCTCCCGCTGGCTTTGTTGTAGCAATGCTTCTAAGTGACAAACAAAGTTCACTATTACCTACAAATATTTGAGGATAAATTGTGAAATCGTGAAGCAGGTCCAACAAAGAGACTTATGCAATACTTTAATATTGACTTATAGGCATTTCACCTTTGTTTCAAAGGTGTAATGTTGATCTTGATTTTGACCTTGTTTGCTCCAAAAACTGAAGTTAGCCCTGAAATAGGAGCCTCAACCATGGATTCACCTCAATTAATATTGGTATCTATTTTAGGAGACATCTTGACTCTACAGTTGGTGGAGTCAATATCATTCATGAAGTCTTATGTGTAAGTTTCATCACTAAACCAAATGCTGACATATATAGCCAGATGAACTATAGAACTGTTCAAATATTGGGGTTTTTTTTTCAGACTATAAACAAAGCCAACATCACTCTGACATTGACACCTTCACTATAAACAAGCGAGATGAACCCTCTGTCCCCCACATTTCTTCATAGTTCATAGACAATTTGAGAATAAAAATCACAGTAGTCATCAAGGTAAGTAAAGGCCTGGGAATACATAAATTACTCAAAAGAAAGATGGATGCACCTAAAAAACTAGTCGTTTGCTGGCCTACATCCCTGATTTCGGTGCTGATTTAGTCCCAGTTTTGAGTCATCTCTTGGCTTAAACCATCATTTTCCCTGACTCTGTGTATTGCTTGACCTTAACTCCTACCTTAAAAAAGCTTTTCTGAAAGATTTTCTTTTTCACCATTGCCAGAAATGTCAACAATATTGAGATGTCTTAAAAGTGCATTTCTCAGGAATAGCTGATGCCACAGCACATAATTTGCCATACCCTAATTCCCACAACGGCAAGCAATAGCGTACACAGTTAGGCATGACTGATGTCCTACTAAACACACTGATCATTTATAGATTTTTGCCAAAATGACTCTCTGCAATTGCAGGTTTTACTGCACTTTCCACTGTAAAAAATGGTTATGCAACTTATTAACTGACAAAAGTAGCAATGTTTTCAGATTATATTTGGCTTTGCACTAAATCTAAAAATAGTGCGGGTTCAGGTTTTTTTTTTTTTTTAAGTACTCCATCTGAAAATTTGTATTTGCTGTAGTCAAAATTTACTCTGTGTTGGAAAATATATAAAAGTGAGAAAATATTTAATTTCAAGGATTAACAACTGTTATAAACATAATAAGTAATGTGTGAACTTCTAAGCTGCTTAAGCAGCTTGGTCCACTTAAAGACCTAAATGTCTGGTTGCCTCCAGGAAAAGCATTTGAAAGTATCAAATATCTGAAGTCTACAGAATAGAAAGTCGTGTAAAACCAGGATTTTATTTATGTATATAGAATTTCTAAACCAAAACCATTGAAATAACAGCCTTTCTACTTTCTTGTATTTCTCATTCCATGCCTGGATGAAACTAAGTTGTATGAAGTAGGAGAGAAGGAGCTACAAGAAATCACTTAAAATTCTCTAAATGAGAAGAGAGATTTGCATAGACGAGACTATTTTTAAGCCTTTCCTCTCCCTTAATAAGCAAAATAAAAATAGGTAATCCAAACCAGGATAAGAAAAATCACCAGCAAAAATGAGAAATAAATCTGAAAGCCAGATAGCATTTGGGTATTTTGAGGTATTTTTCAAGTTATATTAGAAGTACAGTAGAAACTGCCAATTAAAATAAATGACTAAGAAGCCAACAGATTCTAGAGAGCTATAATGCTGTTTATCACAATACACCCATTTGACAGTGTTTAGCAGAATCATGAATAGATTTCACATACCAACAGCAAAGTACATATAATATTCAGAGAACATATATAACAGAAAAGAACAGAAAACCAATCTTGCAACCTCGGCTAACCAAACTTAGCCACAATAAAAATTATCATCTCCTGCAAAAAACTCCAGATAACTTTCTAAGTATGGCAGGAAATTTCAATTAAGTTCACACTAAGTCACCACATTCCACTGACTTCAACAAACTCATTGGTATCCTTGTTTGTTAATTGAGACATCCAATAAACCTAAGGAGATTTTAACACCAAGTAACAAGTTAGTATCTAGAGGAAGACTGACGTGTAACAGGCAGCTGTGATTCAACTGAGTGCTTTGTAGGATAGTTTCAAACATCTTTATTAGTATCACAGAAAGCTGGACTGCTTTTCAGACAGAAAAAATATCCTATTCAGGAAACAACGAATAACCTTTACACTGTCATTTGTCAGGTCTGTAACCCTAAACGCTCAAAACCCCACAGCTGAAGCTCATCTTTTGTCACTTAGTTAAGTACCACTGTAACTCACAAAACAAATACAAGGAAATGAGAAAACAAGTAAATATTTACTCACCAGCCTTCTCTTTTTCTGAAATAACTGGCATAGCCTGAAAGAAAAAAAAAATACATGACACCACTATTAAAAAAAAAAAAAGAATATTAGAAAAACATTTTAATACCTTAAGGTAGGTTGTACGAGTGACCTAAAGGTCAGGAAAGAATCGAGTTAAACACTCTGGAGAGAAACATACAGTTTCAGAGGCCTATAATCTACTATGAAACCAATTACTGTTAAAAACAAAAACCAAAAGCCAAAACCAAAGGACTACTGGAGAAGGAAGGAGATGGAGTTAATGAGATATTCCAAAGACTGCATTTTGAAATAATCATCCTAGAATGCACGCCTGCAAAATTCCACTGGGAAATTACTAAATAGTTCTGAAGGAATAAAGACAAAACCTGTATGGCTGAAAGTGAGACTAAAATGACAAGTCTTCCTTCAGCAGAACTCAAGTATCTGCCATTTATTCTAATAGCTATGACTTGGGCTCAAATGTGTTTTGTCCTATAACATACCAATGTCTTAATTTTTATAGAATTTTTAGAAACAAGTAATAGAAATGTTTTCACATTGTAAGTGTTTTTGGACCTGGAATTTTTTTTAAATGGATATAAAAATATTTCATATTATACTTTGCTTTGAGATTAACACAGAACAAATTTTGAGTGCATTTTGCCTAAAATAATTAGGTTATAGATTGAATGAAGAGAACATGGAATTTATATGGCACACATACAAACACAATTAAAGGAATTGCAGATATGATAAAGGTAAGCCAGGCTGGAGGAGAAATCAGACTGGGTATGCAATGTATAAGAACTGCCTTGTAAGTTAAGGTATCAATTTTGCATCTGTTTCACTTCCATCAGTCTACGTTGTGCTCATCAGATATTCCTGCTGTAGATTTCACAGCGAAAAAAAAAAGGGGGGGGGGGAGAGGGGAAGTGAGGGACAGTAATCACAGACCAGTTTCAGGCTTTACACAGTTTCTGAAGTAGACCTTGAAAAATTTATTTCAGGATCTGATTTGTCATGCTGTATAAAATACTATTTTATAGCATTTCCTGGATGATATTTTGTACAAAATTTCAAATAACATATATTGTCTAAAATATGTTTTAAGAAATACCTTATGGATTGCTAACAGCCATAAGAATCCTTTTGTAATTCTGTTTCACCTGTACTCTGACTAGTTAAATATCTGTTGTTGGAGCATGACATTAAAAAATGTCGTACCATCAGGCTAATATCATTCAAAACAGTATTGAAAAGCATTTCCCTCACTTCGGACAAACACATTATTTGCTTGGAAGGAACATAATCTTGCCCCAGTAATACAACAAAGGCATTAACTTCCATTGACTGAAGAAAGTTAACATGCAAAGGAAAACAATAAAATCGCAGAATGACTAAAGGTATCAGTTGCAAAGAAAGAAGAAGTGTATCATGTACAGATTTTTAAAAAATAATTTTAAACATAAAAGTTTGAAAAACAGTATATAATCTTCTCTTTCTCAGGCCCAAGATGTTACACTGGCTAAGAAAAGAAAGAAAACCTCAGATTCACTATTATCATTTGTGCAAGAAGGAAATTCTGAGAAAGAAAACTTAGTAAAGAGGAGAAAGTGACAAACAAGCTAACAAATAGAAAATTAAAACCAAACAGAAGAAGAAAAAATAGTGAGGGAACATTAGTGTAAATCAAATGGAAGTCAGACAAAAGAAGGAAGGAGGGAGACAGTTTATTATCACATTTAATGCTAGGCTTTCCTAGCTATAAATAAACCCAAAGAAGGCAAGATGGCTTCCTTTAAGAGAAGCTTAGAAGACAATATTGAGCTGACCGGAGATGTGGCAACAAGCTGTCAGCGTCATCATAAGCTGTGTCATGGAAAAGTGACAACAGTTCATTGGGGACAGCCTTTGTATGGTCTCAAATGCAAGGCCAAGATGAGCAGTGAACAGCTGTGATTCAGTGGTCTGGGGGGAAGCAGTTACAGGACTCAATGGGGATATGACAGAGTGAAAAAGCACAGAAGATAACTTCTCTGGTGGCTCTCTTATGACAGTCTTCAATGGATTTTATTCATGTTCTCTGTAACTGCGATGCGAGTCACTGATAGTGCTTTTGGCCTGAATGAACATTTCTGAATCAGCTCCCTTCGTTATTCGATTTTTTTTTGGTTGTTGTTTCCATATCAGATTTTAAGTGACTGTTAATCTTGCCATTTGTCACAGAATCACAGAATATCAGGGATTAGAAGGGACCCTGAAAGATCATCTAGTCCAATCCCCCTGCCAGAGCAGGAACACCTAGATCAGGTCACACAGGAGACCTAGATCAGGTCACTTCACGTTATTTACTGGAAATATACAATATTTCTAATTCATATTGATTTAGAACCAAACAATTTTTTAGTAAAGCTGTTAGATGCTAGCTCTAAAGGTTGTTAAGAGTTTAGTGAGTTTAGCCCAGGTAAAAAGCTGTAACTGGAAATACAAAGAGCTATAATGCCTCAGGACAGATGTTCAAGTCACAAAATTAGTACTTTTGTTAATTAGGATGAAGAAGCACCGTAAGTTCCAGGCAATGTATGAGGTTTGGAGCTAAAATTACTTCCTATGTGCCTGCAGCAATCTTGTAGCCGTTCATTAAGATTGGTGCTAGAGGGACCGATGTAGATTTATATAATCTACCAAAAGTATGAATTCAAGTCAAGTGCATGGAAAAAAAAATTTTCTACTAAAGTATTCAGGTAAAGTAATACATTAAAAATGATAGCTCCACAAACTGTACAAGTTTTCCGAGAACAGTTAGGAGAAGGGCTTCATACAGTGCTGACTACCTGTCACCACTATTTTTCACTTCTCCAGGTTCTGCGTAGTGCATTATGTAAATACAGATATTTATTTTTATTGCTTCACTTTTCTTCCTGATATCAGACTTAGCCCACTTCTTCATCAAAACATGGTTCAATTTCCTTCATCTACTTTTAAAATTTGAAGAACTAATTTTCTCCGATTTGGTCTTATTGATTAACCACTCAAGAAAAAAGAAATTATCTCTCAAAAAGCCCTTACAGTAGCATCAAATTAAGGAAAGTAAAATCTTTAGAACAGAATACAAAGTATATTTTTCCAAAGAATATCAATATCTTTCTCATTATAAAGACTGCAACATGAATATTTGACCCAGAACATGATACTGTTGCATATTTACAAATTCTGAATGCATTATAACAGTTATGAAAAAATAATGTATATAAACAAGCAGGTCTTTCTCATTACTTCTTTATAATTTAAAGAAAGAGAACTCATATATATATATATAATATTTTT
>VXBJ01003864.1:847882-925902 GCA_013400055.1 Nycticryphes semicollaris
TTTTAGTAAAAGATTTAGATTTGCATATTTTACAGAAAAGTTATAAGTCTCCCTATTTCATTAAAATATATAGTAAATGTAAAGTCACCGATTGAAAAAAACCTAACTAAACCAAAAAAATCCCCAAAAACTACAAAGTGCAAAGACACCATGGATGATAATTTCAAATATGTGTGCTTTCTAAATAGAGTTTAATTCTACTGAATGAAGATGTAAAATGGGCTAAAAAAATTCTGTCAGAATGCTCTATTGCTGATTAAAAGCTGAGAAAAAAAATAATCCTAAATGAAGCTAGCATTTCTTGAAAATTTAAGATAAAGGAAACCACGAGCGAATCTTCAACACAGTCTCAGATAGTCCTATTATTGGTTTATTTTTTTGTTAATACAGCTACACATGCTTACATGCTGCCCAGTGGGAAAACATGATTGTTACTTATGAGAAATGCTCTCATCTCCAGCGCAGTTTTGAATTCACTGGAGACCTCCTTCCAACGAGTTCCATATGTTCCAAATGAATTGCATTCCCAGGAAGTGATTTAACATTTCTGGCAATGGAGCAATTAAACCGGATTTTCCTACTTGGCCAGATGGGTTCACTGTAACTTCACATTATTTCTCACTTTTCTCACAGAGCTAAACAACTGGACTAACAATTTCCACATAATTGGGTCACGTGTGTTATTAAAAAAAGAAAAAAAAAAGTAGGTATACATCCTTTTTGCACACGCTTCACAGATTTCAACACACCCCGCCCCTCAAATTTGGGCTTATCTCTATATTTTTAGGTGTCTTAGTCACAGAAAACAAAAACCCAAAGAGGTCATTGCTATCCGATCATTGCTGAAATACACTCAGGATTTTCTTTGAACTAGAGAATGTGATTTTTTTAACCTATGAAATCCTACTCTCAGTGTCATGTTGACTTTTTTTTTTCTGCATCCTTACTGTATTACTACTGATTCCCTGTAAAAGTATTATGGATGCAAATATGACTATAAAGTGCATGTAAAATACAATATTGGACTTTTTTTTTTTAAAGTTGCAGTTGCCTGCTCAGATAAAAATGATTAACATTAACACTGGGTTAAATAATCACTTCATTTGAATTTCATTAGAAGTTGGGTGGAAAACTGTCTTCTAGCAAGAAAGAAAACAGTGGAAAATTCTGGTAAATCAAAAGTTAAAACAGATTTTCTACACAAATGAAAAGCTTTGTTTGATCAAAGTGAAAATATCTATTTTTTCCTGAACTTTTAAGACTACCTTAACGGGAGAAAGAATATGTTTAAAAAAGTCCATAATTTCAAGCAGTAACCAATCATTTTAGGTATGTGCGGTTCCCCACTATGAAAAGAGGAAAGAAAGAATCCCTCCCCATTCCCCAAATTAGCTTCCTTCCTCTACAGAGTCAGAATTTTCATATCTCGTTCTCTGGGTGGGGCTAAAAAAAACCAGCACCGTAGTTTTCCCAACTAGAAGCGGTAGAATCAGTAGACGTGTGCAGTGTCTTGGTGCTGAAAGGGAGAGGCATCATCCTCAAAGAAGCAAGAGTCCATTCGGGAGGATGCTGAGCTGCAAGGCTGCCACTAGAAAATAGCTCAGGAATAATCCAGTCTGACCTGAGCACAGCTTGAGTCTCTCTTAACTCCAGTGCAAAGCTATATATTTTTTCATACTGATTCCAAACCTGCAGACAAAGCCATTGTAGTAAAATTGAACTAGCTACCTTTTTGTTTCCTTCTCACAAAACACGAACAGTTGTGTCACAGAATCACAGAATGGTCAGGATTGGAAAGGATCTTTGGAGATCATCTCATCCAACCTCCCTGCCTAAGCAGCATCACCCAGAGCAGTCTGAACAGGAACATATCCAGGTGAGTTTCGGATATTTCCAGAGAAGGAGACCCCACACCTTCTCTGGGCAACCTGTTCCAGCATTCCATCACCCTCAAAGTAAAGTTTTTCCTCTCATTGAGATGATATTTCTTGTGTTCTGTCTTGTGACCATTGCCCCTTGCCTTTTCACTGGGCACTGCTGAAAAGAGTCTGGCACCATCCTCTTGACTCCCACCCTGACCTAGATATTGATTAGCATCAATGAGGTCCCCTCTCAGTCTTCTCCAGGCTAAACAGCCCCAGGTCTCAGCCTTTCCTCATACAAAACAAGCCCTGCAAAGGGCTGAAATAGATGGCAAAGGTTTGTATAGAAAAGTTAGCTAGAAAAGTTACTACAGAGCAACATGTAACATGCAGTTTCTGAGCAACATGTAACATGCAGTTTCTGAAAGAAGGATCTAGTGACTTCTATTTATTTTTGCAGTATCTGATAANTCGGATATTTCCAGAGAAGGAGACCCCACACCTTCTCTGGGCAACCTGTTCCAGCATTCCATCACCCTCAAAGTAAAGTTTTTCCTCTCATTGAGATGATATTTCTTGTGTTCTGTCTTGTGACCATTGCCCCTTGCCTTTTCACTGGGCACTGCTGAAAAGAGTCTGGCACCATCCTCTTGACTCCCACCCTGACCTAGATATTGATTAGCATCAATGAGGTCCCCTCTCAGTCTTCTCCAGGCTAAACAGCCCCAGGTCTCAGCCTTTCCTCATACAAAACAAGCCCTGCAAAGGGCTGAAATAGATGGCAAAGGTTTGTATAGAAAAGTTAGCTAGAAAAGTTACTACAGAGCAACATGTAACATGCAGTTTCTGAGCAACATGTAACATGCAGTTTCTGAAAGAAGGATCTAGTGACTTCTATTTATTTTTGCAGTATCTGATAAACCAATTGGAGTGAGTTTATATTTCAATTTGCAAACAAGATGTAACATCTTTATATTACAGCCATTAAATTCACCCTTTTCCGCCCGGAATACTACTACTTGGGTTTTGTGGGGTTTTTTTTTGGACTACAGAAGATAATGTACATTTGTCATTACTTAAATCACATTTTCAATGCTGCCATCCAACCCTGATGGATATCCTATAAAGCTGTTAGCCATCCAGCCTTTTTTCAGTTACGTATTTGAACAGACATGCTGGGAAATTCCCGTGCTCATGATCTAGAGCATCTTGATTTGCAAGCATTTCTACAATTTTGTCTGTGGAGATAATATCTCTTACTGTCCATGGTGAAGGAAAAACTCCAGAACAAACACTAGCATTCTGGGATTTGACTAGAAAGGGAAAATCAGGCCCTCATAATAATTGTGAACAAGTGACTCACAATTTCTGAGCACACGCTGTTATAAAGCCCTTATATTTGGAAGTGATTTTATGGTCATCTCTTTTTATTCCTGCATTAAATCATGGTCCAGTTTCTCAATTTAGTGGCTACTTCTTTTATGCAAAACAGCATTAATAAGAATTGTGTTTTTCACTGAAATTATTTGTTTCAAGACTAAATCCCTGTTCCTATTCTTAAAAACTGGGAGGTTTATATCACATTAGGTGTGGAAAAGAGACCAACCTCTTATGCAAACATAAAAATGAATGTTAAATTTAATTTTTAAACAGGATCATTGATTTTTAAGACCAGAAACACAGTATGTAGATAGAAATACATGTCTGTCGTCTTCTTTCTACTTCTGTTATACTCAAACAATCAAAACACACAAAAATCCAAAATCCTCTAAAAAAAGTGATCTACTGAGCTTCTGACAAGAAGGGAAGAAGATAATATCAACACAATATACAATTAGCAAGGAATGACTAATGAACCAAATGACAGAGAACTCTCTATTTTACTAAATGAGAACAATCTTGTAACTGAAAACTGAAGTCGACAACAATCACACAGAAAACACGTTTTAAAAACCATGTGATTTTTCATCAAACAGTGTATGTTTGTCTGGAATCTTTAAACGGAATTTTTATTTTATTTAGAAGGTATGCTCCAGTTTCCTTAATTTGAGTAAGTCATAGTTAAAATTAAATGGCTTATTTTACAGAAAAAAAAAATTCAAAAAATCCACTATCATTCAGATAGTTTGAAATTATGGAAACACTGCAGTCTATAACCAAAACAGTCCCTCAGTTATATCCCCATTACAACACAATATTGAATAAATACCTCTATAAGAAAATTTTCATTTTTTGTAACCAAGACCTTTCATATTAATGAGCCAGATTAAGAGAACAAGCATGTAGAAAACTCTTCAGGAACTACTAAAGCAGCATAATCTTTTGGTATTTGCATTGAACTAAAATCATAGCAATAATAGTTTATAATTCAGAATTATTTACAAAACATTATTAAAATGTAATTAAACTAGTAAATTTTTAAAGTAAGTTTCAAATAACCATGATTCTTACAATTTTGATTATTTTTTTTTCACTGGACAAGGAAAGAGGAAAAGCAAAACCATAAAATTTTAGGACAGACCAGGACAGACCAGCTTTAGAAAGGGATTTTAGCAAGGTCTTTCTGCTTTGTTGTCTTTCATTATACAAAGGATTTCAATTGCTAGAAGTAGAACAGAAGGCAATTAAAATCCACCCAATGGTGAAGCTGCATCAATTAACTCAATTTTTAAAAAGAATTAATGTCACAATCAGAGGTCTCTGACTAAATTTAAGAGAACGCTATGGATTTAGTTCTAGTGGAAGTACAAAGCTGTATGCTTGCCTGAGTATGTTCTCTTCCAGTCAGTAGTATCCCTCTCCCCAACTACTTTGTTTTCTAACTAGATGTTTCCGTTTGCTCAAGCCTCTTTATGCCACTGAGGTCATGCACATGGACCCCTTTTAGTTAGTGCTGGATGGCTGGCAGTTCTCCTTCCACGAGGCACTTGCCAAGAACCTGCACTTGGGGTGGTCCAGTAACTTCATGCATCTTCATCATTCAGCTGCCAGAGTGTGACTCTTTCTGGACTGGAAGCGCAAAACAAAGATGCTGGATAACTGTCCTGTGCTCTATCCAGTGTTATTATAGACTTTCCATAAGATCAGGGTAAGTTCCCAGTGCTCTGAGATCCATCAGGACCTCATACAGCTGGTGTATATGACAGATAAGACAACAGCCTGTCCACAGCTTGTTCAGATCATTGAGTAGGATTTGGCGATAATATAGAATTAATTATTTTCTCTTTAGGGATGCTAAAGTCTCCAGAGCAATTAGCTGCAAGTTCCTAAGTATCCTGAGAGGTACCATCACATATTTCCTGAAGCATACCTATGATTTTTTCCAAATTAGCAGCTTATTTGCATAACTTGAAATAAAAAAAAAAAAAAAAAAGATTAAAAAAATTGTGTAAAATAAACTTGGGTTTGATACTTCCCAGGAGTTCTCCAGATAAGGAATTGTGTTTCCACTTGAACTGCTCTTTAATTATTGCAGTGGACATAGAGTATTTGAATGAGACATCAGTTAAATTTTAGTTTAATGTTAAGGAACATTTATACAGCTTTTGGTAACAACAAAATCTGTTCTTCCTCTAGTTTCACCAAACATATGTATCTCTTCCCTAAAGAGAACATAGCTTTAGCTTTAACACCAAAGCTAAGATGTGACACACTACCTCTAGAACTGGAGCAGCCCCAAGAGTGCTCATGCTTTTCATCAATCACCAGAGGTTCTATTAGGGTTCATTTACACATAGAGAGATTTTTCCCAAGCTCAGAAGTCATTTGTTTAGCTAATGTTTATCTTATAAACCCTTTTATAATAACAAACACATCAATAAACCCTGAAACATTGGCAAAGCTGAACTACTTGGGAACCAGAGGGCACCCAGCTCTATAAGGCAGCAGTAAAAGATAATTAAAGTCTCATGTTTCCCATTTATTTCAACATCAAGTAATATCTATGGATGTGATTTTGCCTTAAAGTCCTTAAATGTGGAGAATGCGTCTACATGGCTGACAGGAATCCCAGGTGATTTCAGTCTTTTCTCATCTCTATATGTATAAAGCCTACAACCTTTTTATAAGTCCATGTAAATTCATGTAAATTAAAAATTATTTCAATCTTGTGATGACAGAAAGTAAAATTTTTTACACGATGACTTGGAGTTACAAAATACCTTTGTGCACTTGCTTGCAGCGTAAAAAGGGGAATTAAAAACCACAGAATCATACTGTTCCCATCTTTCTCCAGCCACCTCAAAGAAAACAAAGGAGCTTTTTGCCCTTCATCCCAAGAAAATCAAGTCACTCTTACTAATTTTGAAAGGTGCAGACAAAATCAGGAAGTTTATCTCATTGCTGCAAGTGGCAGTCCATCACAATGCAGAAGCTGCACATTCATGAGCAAACTGAGAAAAGGCTGGTGATACAAAATCATCAAATATGTAAATAAGCAACCCGATTCTAATGACCTTTCTGATGAGTGAGCCCAAATCCAACGGTTGATTGCTATCTCTGTTTCTGAATTCCACCAACGTTAGTCTCCTGGATTTGGATCTTACAGAGGTCAGCAGCAATAAAATCACATTGGAGTTTCTTGAATATTATCTAAAAAGGAGTGCTATTTATGCTGGTTGAGGAAGACCTCACTGTGTTCAGCTTTGTGTTCTGAAAAAGAAGATCATATGTCAAGCATTGTACCAACTTATTGACGCCTACTGGGAGGGCAGCAACTACTGATAGTTACTCACACTGTTATCCTGTGTGACTTTGCTCTCTTGAATCTCTGCAGGTAACCCCAGCTGGTTACTCTTCCTATTATCAGCTGCAGGCTGCTGCAGCTGTTCAGAGTTCTTTCTCTCTTGAAATAAAGAAAGCAAACCCCAAGAAACTAATTTTTAAAACGTGGTATGTATGTTTTGCCACAAATCTTTATGGTCACAGTCTCATGTGAATTCATTAACTATGATATTACATTTGTTGTACCAGGTGGGAAAGGATCAAAAGCAGATCCCCAGGTGGCTCTTGATCTTGAGTTTTATCCAGGCATAGAAGAATAAATTGCTACAAAAGCTTTATGTTTCTTCTATGATCATGAAGATTTCAGTTTCTGCAGAATATCTTAGAACAACAGAGGCGGAAAAGTCACATTATAGGAAAGCTAACGAGATGATGGAGAGAGGAGGGAAGTAGCATGCCAAGTAGAATCAGTGATAGGCTTGGGAGAGCCAGTGGGGTGCCTTATTGTTGAAAAAATGTGCATCTAATTTGGAAGGTAGCGGGATTGATCACAGGACAGTAAGCGCCAAATTTCACTAAGTTATCAACAAGTCAGCTAGATGTGATAATTACTGTGTTTCTTCTTGGTTTACTAGAAGAGAAAGCAAAATAGATTAAAATAAACCACCCTATTTGCTTTCACAAGGAGAAGACAAATGGCAAGGAGTAGAAGCACACACTGAGACAGTAGCTTTGTCTTGGGTAGGAGGAGGACGAGGAGCAGGTAGAAAGGAGGGAAAAAACCACTAACATATCCCATCTGGATCTGGTTTACTTATTTGACTGTGTTCTTGGAATCTCAGTTTGTTTATGCTCCAACATACACAGGTGGGGATTGTGACCTTAAAAAACACTAGACACCAGTACTGTGACCTTACTAAATCAGTATTTCTCCTGGTCATCCAAGAGAGAGAGAAAATGAATTATTTCAAAAGCTCTCTGCTCATGTAGCATGCAGGTTGTAGGTGACATATAGGGGTAGTAAAAGAAAAAGATGTCTTTTGGGTGAAAAAGTAAGAACACTTGCTTTTCAGTTTATTGAAGAAATCTGTTTCTTTCAAGATAATTGGATTAAGAAAAAGTAAGAAAGGTGAAAAAATTTACTTATATGAAAACACCTCTTTTTTTTTTCCCAAAGACAGAAAAAAGAAGTAAAAATATATAACAAGAAAGATTGAGACATTTCTTTATCACTGGGAAAAGAAACAGGAGCTGTATCTCCTAAAAGGTCCCAAGGAAATGAGGCAAAGTAGGTTTATAAATCCAAATATAACAGTGAAAGTTCTCAGAAATACCCCAAGCCCTTGAAAAACCTCTTTGGGAAAGAAAACATTCATCTGCACAGCTGTTTTATGCTAAAATACTTGTAATCAAACCCCCCCTTTTTTACTTGAGGAGAAAAATATAACCATTTCTACTTCAACATCTAAACTCCGGTTAAACTGAGTATCAAACTTTCTTTGTTCATGCAATGAGAAACCTAGTTCCTCCAGTTAATAAACCAGAAAGAGACATATTTCATCTGCCATAGAGTTTCCTCAGCTGGAAGCGTTACCAGTAAGAGTAACACAGACTCCAGGTCTGTGATACAACCGATTCCTATTACATTTCTTTAGGCTCTTGGTGAACTCAGTGACGCCTGTACATACCTGGATGGTCAGATACTGGTGCAGACAACACACACGCTATACATCCTCCATCTCTTGTGCAGCCATCCCATTTTATTCCCAACATCTTTGATGCCATAAAAACACAGAAGTACTCCTACATCTAGAAAATTTCACTCACGCTGCCAACATGTTTTAAAAGCCTGGGAGGAAGGAGGGGTGTTTTGCAATTGACTGCAGGTGACTCTCGTTTCCATTCACCACCTTAAGGCTCAGCCATAAACTCTGCAGATGAAAGTTGTGTTTACTGCATGGTTAAGATGACAAGCTGGTTATTGCTTTTCTTAAAGCAAGACCACTGGGGATAGTGGTGGTCTGGTAGTAGAACAAGGATACAGATTGGACAGTTTTTGTGCCAGTTACAAATATTACATTTTCCTCATCTTTAAAATATAACTAATAATGCTTTAACATTAAGTGGGATGTTTGGGGGCTTTCATGTCCCTAGAAAAAGATTCTGCAAAGTATTCTGATTGTTCTGTGATAGACTTTTCTAAGCATTATGTCTAACAGTGTAGCATACAGGATTAACACATCACAAATCAATTAATGTTAACTATATACATATACTATATGTATATATATACATTAACTACCTTAACATATACATACTTTTGTCTAACAATTGCTAATTATTTTTTAACTGTAAATCATCTAGCATGCTATGTATTTCTGTAGCTTGCACTCTGATATCAAAATATTTTCCAGTAAGAAGTTCCACATGTTAGCCCACTTGTTTCTAGGATTTTGATTGTTAGAGTCAGTGGGTGTTTTAGTAGACACAACTCCTTACATCATAAAAATGACAGCGCAGTTTTTATCTTCATTAACAGGTAGAATAGTTTTCTGTGCAAGCAATGTCTAACCAGAGCTGGTGAAGAATATGCTCTTTCTGACAACCTTTGTTTTATAAACTCCTTTTATAGAATGCTCAAAGGTTGAATATATTCAATATTGCTATTAATTTATCTAACATAAGTTCTATTATTATTATTTTCTGTAGATGATATATTTCTAATTCACAGAAAAAAGAAATTTACTGATAGAGAGCACAATACTGCTAAAGACAGTAGGAACTTTGCCAATTACTGCAGTAAGTGAAGGCTCAAGTGGACTCTGCTTGTCTCATAATCTCCCTATCTATGCTGTGTCCCTTCCCTCGTTAAAGACACCGTTTTCTGTATGCCTATATTGATACGCATAAAAGATAATAAAAAGCCATGTTTTATATCAAAACTTTTACTAATTGCTACATTTCCTAAGCAGACAGACCTTTTAAGATCACTCCTTTTCTAGAAGTTCTAAAATGGGTCTTCTTTCAGATTCACTTTATGTATTTATTTTGTTCTGTATTTTATTTTTGGTTTCTGCAGGCACTACGCAAAGAAGTATCTTGTTGATGTCTGTGTTCCCACGCTATTCCCATGAAAACCTCACTCAGGCTTGCAGACAGATGCACTGCAGATCCTGAGAGTAGTAAGTGGGTCCAATGCTGTGCAGTGCTGGACATTTTCTGTATTTCCCGAGGATTATGCCCTAATAGTACAGTTTCTTTCTGAATTGTTCCAACTTTCCCAAACTTTGTGTGGCATATTACAAAAATGCAGTTCACAGTTTCTAAGCTTTCAAAACTTTCCAGAGGGAAACAGGACACAAGAGTCCAAGTACACTCTTGGCTTTTATACCAGTACTAGTCCCCCGAGGAGAGTTTGAATTATTCCATATTTTTGTTAAGAAGGACTATTACAAATATGAAACATTTTCTGCAAAAACACTTTTGAATGAATCTTATGTTCACACTCAGCCCTCCTAGAATCAATATTTCACAAGCATGTAAGAATATTTCTGACCATTAATGATGCAAAGAGCTCTAGCTCTAGATAATCATATATCCTGTTTCACCACATGAAGAGAGTAGGTGTTTTTTTGAAAGACGATAGTCTGTAGACTTGCAGAGTAGATTTCTGACAAAATAGCTGTATTTCATATGAAAAACATTTAGTGAAAAAAAATTTACGAGTAGAATAAATATAAAAGTTTCAATTCACCCACACCAGTCCCTAGTTTTGTATGTAAATTTAAATCACAGCGTTGCCACAGGAAGGGTAGATGGCTTTTTATGAAAATAAAAAAAAAGAAAAGATTTCTTTCTTGTGTCTTGGCAGTAAATAAGGGAAATATGGTTTAGTGAAAATAAAACACCCAACCAATAAACAAAACAACAACACTGTACCAATCTCTGTACCAGTGCCTGTTTTCCATTGGAAAGAATAGAAGAATGCAGTACCCTTGGCCACCCATGTACTTTAGACCTTCCAAGCTCAATGTTTGCACACTGAACTCGATGAGAAAGGAACAGTTTGTGTATGAAGCACGTTGCAAGGATTTGTCATGTCTCTCAAGGCAGAAGTATAGAATGAAATTTCTATTTTACATTTGCCTGCGTTTCGATTTAAGAACAAATGTAGTGATAGCAATGGAGAGTACTCATCAGCTTGCAGCTGCTGAAAGAAAAAAAAAAAACAAAATTGTAGTAATTAGTACCAAAGAGAGTGAGAGAAAGAAATAAGCCAAGTTACAGATAAATTACATCAATTCTTTTAAGTGTGCTATTTTTATGCTCACTTCTCCATTATTTTTTGTTTCTAGTCCAGTAAAAACCTAGACCATTCTGATTCACTTTTCATAGGCAAATCCTACTCCCTGGCCTTAGCATGACTTAGAAACAGAGGAACAGCCAGAGATAGGACCCAGTGAGCTAGAGACTACTTAGAGAAGCTGGATGTATTCCAATCCATGAGGCTTAATAAAGTCTACCCAAGCATGCTGAAAGAGATGGCTGATGTGATTGCGGGGCCAACTAACATCTGTGTAAAATCACGACAACTGTGGGGTGTTCCTGATGGCTGGGGAAAGACTTACACCCATCTTCATGAAAGGCGAAGAGGCAATGATCTCAGTCTGTCCAGGTAAAGAGCATGGACCACTTCTTGGAATCTATTTCCAAAACCATGAGTGACAGGAAGGCAATCAGAAGCAATCAGCATCAATTTACTAAGAGCAAACATCCTTGACCAAACCTGATTTGACTTCCAAGATGCAATCACTGGCTCTGTAGACAAAAAGAGAGCAGTGAATATAACATACCTTAACTTTAGTAAGACTTTATACACTGTCTCCCAAAGCAGCCTCATTTGGAAGCTGAGAAAGTATGAGCTGGAAGAGCAGACAGTGAGATGGGTTGATGCTGGCCTGACATCTTTCAAAACTCTCAAACTATTAAAACTGACATCTTCTGCTAGGATATCTAGTTCAAAAGCAGTTCATGTCTAGGATTTTTTAGAATGGGGATAGAACTCATTTGTTCTGAGTTCCTAGTGACATCTGGATGCAACTTTAAGATGTAGGACAAGATAACGTCAAAGGCTGCTGAACACAGAAGAGCAGCTCCCCACTCAGTCTCAGGAAAAGGTGAAATTCTGCAAAAACTAGAATCAGTGAGGTTTCAGGGAGTCTCCAGAATAACAAAAGATCGGGATGCTGACACACAGGGAACTTGTGGAAGCTGAAATAGCTCCTGTTATGTGTACTGAGCTTGGTTTATAGAGTTACAAAGTGTAAAATCTTGTGAAGGCATGAAATAAAGGCATAAATTCAAACCTGAAATCGAAGAAGGAAAAAGAGGTTGGCTTAAACCATACCCTTACAGATGCTGCAGATATACGACAGATTGTCTTGAAGTACTTTCCCTGGACATCAAGAAAACAAATATTGGCAGCAGAAAGAGAAGGTGTTGCCATAAGTAATAATAAAAAATTTTCATGGGTTTCCAGCCTGAGCAAACTCAATTGATGTACAAAAATGCAGCTGCAAAGCTACATTTGAACAGGACTGAATAATCCAAACTTTCGACTTAATGAACATCACACAAAATACCATATAGTTTGGCACTTGTTCTCCTGCTTGCTATACGTCTTACAAAAACTGAATTCTTAATTGACTCACAGTAACCTTGTACAGTCCTGAAATACTGGCACCAGCAGCATCCATTTATCTAGGTCTAGAGAAAACCAAAACTTGTTTGTGTATGCATAGGAACAAGCCTGGCACACGAACAAATACACTGCAGCAAGTTTCCTAATATTTTGTTTCTTCTATGCTGAAAATTCCACAAATAAGTTATTAGGAAGGTGAGGCTAAGGAAAATACGTAGCTAGAGATTGCTTTAGTACTTCACTACTCTAAGTGCACTTGCAGATAGCTTCTGTCTTGAAGAACTCTGTTTTCTCATATGAAGCTATATAAAAGATGCTGCAGCAGATCTCTAGCTGCCATTGAAAATCTCAATGTTCTGATAGCAGTCAAATTATGTTGATACCACCACTAATTAGAAAGTACTGAAAATTATTACCCACTCCTATTCCTATTTCTTTTGCAAGTTGTTTAACATACTTAAATGTTCTAGGAGTTAAAGATTGTAGATAATGGAGCTACTTTTTTTCTCCTAAGTTTTCTTTTTTTTTTTGGTCTCTTCCTTTTTTTTTTTAATATATATATATATAAGACAGCTCAAAATTTCCATCTGACTATTTTCAGCTTTTATGAGCCTGGATCCAATATCACAGAAATTGCATGAAACAAAACAGAACAGAGCAGCCAGCCTGATCTCTGTCTTATAGGCAATTATCTATCATTCAGTTAAAATAAGTAACCTTCAGGAGACTAAAATGTTCAGGAGAGATTTAGGTTGTAGGTCATAAGTATTTGGCAGTAAATTAGTTTAGTAAATTAACTTATACAACCCAGGTAAGAAAACAGGCATATTTTGTTTAGAACATTATGATGAAGGGAAAAAAATAAAACCAATACTCCTATTACTGTGCTTTGAAGATGTGTCCTTGAATATTTGTTTAGTACAGAGATTATGTGCTAAACAGAAGAGAAGAAAGTCTCCATAACATCACTGGTCCTCTCTGCTCTGTATCCTATCTCTATTTGTCATGAATACTTCAGAGTGAAAATATACCCCTGACCAGCCAGGGATAATTGTCTTGTTCTGATGCCTATAGGTGGTGAAATCTCTGAAGTTTTATTTTAGTTGTTATTTTGCTGAAAAACTAAAGCAAGAAAGTTGCAGGCACACTGATTCAGGACAGATCTTGATCTTTCCATAATCTAGGAAATATCCAGGATTGTGCACAGTGAACTATTTGAACACGAGAGACCTCTGCAAGCTTGTCACACCTTTCCAAAGAAAAGCAGGAACGATCCAACCTTGTTATATAGACATTAAGCTAGTTTGTTTTAAAGACTTAAAACCATTCCAGTCTGTACTCTTTTCTAATAAGCTGTATCAACAGTTAACTACCCTTTTGCCATGAAAGTGAATGTTATTGCAAGGTTGAACTTCACCTGTGTCCTGTAGCAAATGAATCTTCTTACGCCTTTGTTGGCAAGACTTAAAAGCCATCCACTCTTAGATATCTTTTCCACATTCCTACATACAGTTATCAAACCACTCATTATCCTTTGGGCTGATTCCTCAGTGTTTACCAGGAAGTGAAGATATGATATGCTATAAAAGTATTCACTTCTTTCGAAGTGACAAAATTAACCCCAATTCCACATGTGAGTACTAATTTAATTTGAGTTACCTGTGGACAGATGAATTTTTTCCAGGAGTAATCACTGAGCATGATCCCATGTAAAACCCTGAACACTGTTACAGCTCTACCACAGAAATTTTGTAATTAAGAGAAATCAATGAGATGCCTTCCTTGACTTTGGCAAGCACTGAACTGTGTCCTAGATCACTAGAACTGTTATTTTCCCTGATCTTTTCTGACTTCAAATGCTTGAGTAACTGATGTTGCTATGGTCAGTTTGATCTCACCTTCATTACAGATGCTTTACTTGCCCAGTCAGTTTGACAAACTGCTACTAAAACAGAATTTGAGAGAGTTGGTACCTGGGACCCAATGGAATGTATGTACCCCTTTAATTAAGAGTCATGTCATGCTCGTGTCATGTTGTATTTCTTGGGGGAAGGAGGTGGAACTCTTGAGCTGCCTCATGCTTGGAGAGCCGTCTGTCGCCTATCTCACAAATCCAACAGTAAGACAAACCCCGAGTCTCGCTGCCAGCTACAGAAAAGCAGTCAGAAAACAATTATCCTCCACTCCTCCCTGAGTAATAAGAGTAAATTGGAAGAGTATAAGCACTTTGATTTATGCTGCAGTGTTTAGTTACAGGAGTCATATAAAAAAAGAAATACTGAACATCTGTTTAAAATGTCATCTAACATGATGCAGCCTATGATAACCAAAGTATTTGTTATTCAGATCAGTACTGTAATGCTTGAAAATAATTTTCTCAAAGTAATTTAAGAACCTATTACATGTAATTGTTTAATCTGTGCTATACAGCTTTTGTGATGAACATCTTACTACCTATACATGAAATTACCACAACCTTTAAAAATTACTTTATTCCAAAGTAAAATAGTCAGTAGAGCAGGAATGCTAGAATGACATGTCCTGTTAGTCTCTCCCATCTGGATGAGTTAATTCTGTTGGTGAAGAACACAGCTTCTTAACACCGTGGGATCAGTATGGTTTTAATGAACAGCCTATTGGGCCAAGACTTGGAAGAATCACAGGTAGGACTGGCAGAATTTTCCTCGTGTCCCACCTTTTAATGGAAGGACAACTGCACCATTTGGGAAAATAACTTGCTCAGCTGAGTGAGAGTCAGTTCTAGAGTCTCCAGAATCTGACAGTTAGAACAGGTCTGTTTTGGTGGGGCAGTAAAAACAGAAACCGTTGGTAAACACCAGAGCTCCCACTGTTGAACTTCACAGCTGACCTGCCCCGATGCCAGCAACAACAGGAACTTCCTACATGCACATACACTGCCCGTGAGACAAAAACATAGTAACAGCATAATTACTAGTTTGAGGAGCCGAGCTACTAGAACTCCAGTGAAAACAGCGAGGAGAGATTTAATAGCTCATGCTGCTTCTGTGGGAACTTCAGATGACCACACAGAACTCAATGGGAATTAGGAAAAAAATTTCCCATGCATTTTATGGAACAAGTTGCATACTCCATGTGGACCCACACGGGGTGGTGATTTACTGGTTGGAAGAACTGAGTCCATTTCTCATTTTGGAAGGTGATATTCATAGTGGTTTTTTGGCTAGAATTGGCTAATAACACTGTCAGACCACAACACAGCAGGGAAAGCAAAAACATGCCAGGTTTTTTCCAGTAAATCTTAAAGATTACCTGCTAGTGGATGACAATAATGTGTGCTTTTTAAGAAGATAAAAATATAATTTATTCATGCAGATTAATGATAAAAAGCTACTCTTTAATAACTAGGATTGAAAGAATCTTTAAAAAGAAAAATCAAACTACACAAAAATACATGCAATGCATTTTCTTTTGTTAAATTCCTCAGTCTATTTTATATCAGTAATCTTGCATTTAAAATTCTTACTTAATTCTTCATTTACACTTCCCATCATAGTTATGTATTGCATGTATTCCTAGAATTACACTTTTACTGTGCAAATTCCATATTTCAAAATACAAATTTCTCATTGTATTTGCTGCCTGAAACTATTTTCTTCTTCATTTGTATAGTCAATACCCACCAATTTTGTATAGAAATTGTTAGTCATCATCTTCATATTTTATCTAATACAGTCCGAGACGGTATTTTCATTGCCTGTTTCTGGTCTTTACTCTGACAGATTTTGACCCTGCTGATTTGTTTCTTTCTCCCAGTATGCCTTCTTTCCTGAATACAAATAGATGCCTTGTCCACTGGTTTATTAATGTCTTTATCTATTGGTACAGAATGAATTTTCAATCCCACTTTACCAGGTATGGTCAATCATTGATTTCTCTCAACTATTATTTCCCCAAAGACTTATAAAAATCCCTTCCCAAGTCAAATGCTGTCCCTACACCATTGTTATTTGAAGAGAAGATAATAAGAAAATGTTTTAGAGAATGTGTTACTCACTAATATTCTGTAATTTTTTTTTGTCTGTCTCCTGGAGTGAACTGTCTTACCTTCATCTTTTCATGGAAAATGTCTTGAAGTAGGACTATTACTGAAATTAAGCAGCATACTTATAGCAATTTAGGAAATAAGAATAATGCTGCTATTGGTAACCTACTAGTGTTTTTGCTTTCATTCTCATCAAGATCAGACATGCTTACACTTCACAAACCTATTTTTAAGTGGTGACAACATTATTTGTATTACTGAAGCACTCAAAAGCCACAGACTTGGACCACAACCTCATTGTGCAAGATCCTGTACAAACAGGGCAGAATAATTACCCATACACCAAAAGGAATGTAACCAGTATAAAGCAAGAATCCTCATGCAAACTGATGTGGGAGTACAAGGAAAATGATCATTTGTGTCATATAAATAATGTTTTAAATAGTCTGGGAACACTGGGGTCTTGACTGACATCAAACTTTTTCAGATAACAAAACAAAAGCATCCCCTACAGAAAGCCCTAAGAACACTTAAAGAGAAATCTTTGCTGATGTGTGTGGAGAAGATCCTTATGAGGAAAAAAGTGAAGAAATGCAGTCTCTGGCATCCCAGGTTTACCTGCAATTGTAAATGTTACCCTATACAACTTTTTTCTGAAGCAGCTGGGATCTCATAATCCAAAATATATATAGAATATAGAATATTTTTTGGTCTGGAATATTTTTTTTTCTTTTAAAAGTGCAGATGTGCTTGCAGATTCTTTCCAAAGGTATGTTTTTTTCCTTTTTTTAAAATATTGCTAAAAGTCATGATAGTGACTGGATAAGTTTTTCATGAACTGTTTTGCCTTTTCACGTATAGTGGTACATGAACTGTCATTATCCTTTCGTTTTCACCCATTTCCAGTTTCCTCTTAAAGAGGATCATCCAGTTCTGAAGATTCCCAAAAACTCAGTTCCTGCACCATGCAGCTGCTCCAGAGGCCAGTATGCCCTTACGCCTCCTCTCTCTTTTACCTCTTTCATATATAAGAGGATTATGAAAAGTACTGACAATTCTGGAGCTTTTGAAGACAGTGGAAGAATTTCCAAAACATTTTTACACATTTTATTTGCCGGCTGGACTATTCTCAAATGCCTATTCAGCTTGTAGGAATGAGATACATCCTAAAGTTTTACCATATTCACGAAGATGACTGTTGTCAAAACTTGTGAGCTGCCCAAATGTATGGTAGATCTCATAAAACTATGCATTAAAGGTTTTATTATGCCATGAATGGCATAATTGTTAAATTAGTTAATATTCCTTAGAAGCTACTGCTATTACGACAAGATCACAGATCACAAGATCGAGGCACGTTTTTGTCCATGCATGCTTGCATGCTGGATTTGTTGCAACATTAGGGTCTGAAATGCCATTCATTTCCCTGCAGCAGTCTTTCATACTACAGCTTTACAGAGGTCTAGCATACTCACCACAATGCAGTCGTTACAGGTAATACTAGTAGTCAAAGGAGACTTAACAGGAAAAGGTCATTTCTTGACAATGTTATCACTGTGACTTAACAAAACATGATTTAAAACTTAAACTGTGTAAAGAAGTGCTTACAGTAATAGCAATTAAAGCCAAGACATAGTACTGAAAGCTTAAAAAGTATGCTAACTGGAAGGGATCTTCTGCCTGTATTGTGATTAACTCCACCTACACCATTTGCAAGAGATTAAGGAAGTTTAGAATGAGAAAACACATGTGTTACACAAGGACGGTAGTCCAAAAGAGCATGTTGACAGGCAGACACCCATGAAATGCTGCCTTGGAATTCATGTGTCCCAGCTTTCACTCCGCCCGGTAGCCTGGACCTGGACGGAGGCAGCAGGAGATCTGATCAGGCTCACGTTCCGCAAGGCCCCGCAGCAGAACCACTGATGACCCCGAGTGATTAAGGGTCAACAAACTCCAGCCTGAAGCAACCGTTCTATGAACTTTGGCACATTCTGAGTCGGCTCCTGCTGGTTTGTTGCCTTTGGCCCTTATCTTGCAGTTTAGCAAGGATTGTGAAATTCTGAATAAAGTTACATGACAGATCGGGTCTGTCTCACTCTTCAAATGTTCCCAGTCTTCAAAATTCCTTTGGAAAATAATCTCAGCTATCAGCTAAACATTTTCCAATAGGTGTGTCAAAGGACCCACAAAAAATAAAAAAGTAAAAAAAGAAAATATATCTGTAAATATCATGTGGGGCAGGGAGACATTATCAGAGATTCTCTATGGTAGCACTTTTTTGGAAAAACTATCTGCATTCCATGTGTGCACAAACTTCAACCAATAATTGAGAAAACTCTGCTTTGAATCTAGTACTGAGTGTTGTTTACAGATGGATGAAGGGAACAACTACTTCAGAAAAGTGCAAATATTTTTGGAATATGAAAAGAAAAAAAGAAGAAGAGGGGCCACCCACATTCAAAAGTACTTATAAGTCTAATGTCATTGACTACCAAATGTCCAAGTTGCCCACAAAAGAGGTATTTTAACATAAAGTCAACTAGATTTCTCAAATTTTGCTGTGAATTTTGCTTTCAAGGTGGAACTGAAGCCTGAAAGGTGCATAAAAGTAATAAAATAAAATATTAAGCTGGTCTATATTTCTTGGAAGGAGACAACTCACATCAAATAAGAAAAGCTCTCTACTTTCAAGTATTTAATACAAGAGCTGTGCCATCTTTCAGCATACTTTGAGATGTAAACCTACTCAGATTCAGATACATAGTCCTAGTGCTTCTGCCCTGACCTTTATCTGCAAGAATGTAGTTCCTCCTTGTAGTGTGTATTTTACAATTCATTCTCCCTTCCCTTTCTCCCTACCCTTCTTCTGAGCAATCATGAGTAGGTAATAAAACAATCATAGGAAGAATTTAATTCTTCTGCCATCATGCTTCCTCAGCTGGGATAGCTCCTGAAGAGTTACTCATTTTGGAAGAGCATTCAGGTTAAGGTTTTCAGTGCCTACAGTCAGGTTATTGAATACAGAAGCAAGACATTGCCAAGACATTTTCAAAAGTTGTTCAGGAGCATAAAACTTAATTAAACTGTTCATCTACAGAGGTAACACAAGTAGACACAGCAACAGGGTTCTTCTTCCTGGAAAATCATCTTAGTCCCAGAGGGCACATGAGATGCAATTCACAACATTCACTGGTGGGTCATTCCCTTGTATTTGTTCAACTCAGCAACTGTCTAATTCTGCCTTTAAACATCTAAATGGTTTTAAAAAAACAATCTGTCCTTCTAGTAATTTTCAGAAAGTATTAATTAGTGGCTCAATTGAGAAAAAAAATGGGGCAATTACACATCCTCCTGAAGTTCAGAATGGCTTCTACATACCCAGAATATACGGATTTTTAAAAATAAATTTTAAATTCTGTATTTTCTTAACATAGAGTCTATGTGCTCTTTTTTTCCTCTTGTAAGAATACAGAGATCTCAAAACTCTCTGAATTCCCTAAGCATGTTGAAACATCTCTCAGTGATGGCAACAGCAAAACTGGATCTTTCTTGAACTGCTTTTCTATTGGCAAAGCAGCAAAAGAAGAATTAGAAAAACTGCATGTGACTGCATAGCAAAGCTCCACAATGAGCCATCATAGTTTAGTTTTAATGCTCTGGAAGCTGGATATAAAATAGGCTGTATTATTCTCTGGCAAGTTTTTGCTATCTGCCTTGTGCCTATTACCCCACTGATTCTCCAATGAGACACTGAACTTTTGTTCATTCAACATATCAACCACGTGAGTTTATTGTGAAAATAAACTTATTGCTCCTATTCAGCTGAAAGGTCTATACTTAATTTAACTTTTTCTAAATAAACCTGCCAATTGCATCAAATGCTGAATTTTACATATTGTTATCTTAAAGCTCATTCAGGCTTTCAAGTAGATGTGCCCTGACCAATCACTTAAGGTGCTTTGAAACTCATCACATTTTAATGAAACAGTGTATTTAATCTCACATTTATTTGTCAATAATCATAAGACATGTTGAACACTCCTAAGGGTATGCTACTGCAATATAAAATATGCTGGACTGAGTGTTACAGCTTTGTAAAGACAGTGGTAGCATCCTGCAGAATCATGGACCGTTGAGAGATTAATTCTGTTGTCTACTCCTCTCCCTTCTCTGAAATGAAATCCTACTTTGTTTTCACATTGCTGTGTTCAGTCTCAACAGCCTGTAATTCCTCACCCGCTGACTCTTGTGTGAGGTTTTTGTTCACCTGACAAACGGCTATGGAGGAATATAATTTCCCGGTCTAGTGCCATTTACATACAAACAACATTGTCTTCTCAGAGTAGTAACCCAAAACTTCAGAATTACTTCAACACAGACAAACAAAAAACTTTGCTAATCTCTGTGTTAGAACACAGAAATCTTCTAAGTACAGTAGTTAATCTGAAGAAAATAAAAAATGGCAACGCAGTGGAATGTATAGTTTCTATTTATAGAAAGCCCAACACACTTGAAGCCCATGCCATACAGTTTTCAATTTACAACACCTTCATTGTATAGTGCAGTGCAGAAAGTGGAAGGCTGCTTCATTTCTGTATTTCCAGACGCGTGTCATTTCCAACCCCATATTTAATAGTGTGTAACTGCCTGAAGGGGAGAGATCAGAATGTGTGGCATGTCTCACTGAGAGGAATTTTGTGCATTTAAAAACCCCAAACCAAGCTCTTTCAACTATTAAATAGAGAGCTAACCAGAGCCTTTGCTCCCACCCTGGCTTTGAAGAGAAAAAAAAAAAGTAAAGCAAAAGGAAGGAAAAAAGAGAAAGAAAGCACAACGTGAGACATAGCAGAGAGGAGAGAGAGGGCAAAAGACAGAGAGACAGGAGCACAGGAGTAAGAGAATTCCTTACAAGAGGGGCATATGTAAAGGAAGAGAAGAAATGGTTTTCCATGATGTCACTCACAGCATGTCTGTGTCTGGAAAAGTGTTTGAAAAGGCAGACATGGATTTCTTCCATTCTAGTAATGCAAACTACTCATGCCATGTTTTCAAACCATGCTCTAGGAGTAAAGATTACCATGTACAAGGCATGAAGGAAGATAATCTAGATATTCATTCACTAACAACAAGTTGATTTGAACAAACTGATAATTTAGGTCTTGTCATTCCCTCTTTACCCTTTGGATTCCGGTTTCCTCAATTTCCTCCTACTTTGCAATCTGTCCCCTGTCATCATCTCATCCCACTCCCCTTCCCCCCTTGCTTTTTTCTTCTTTCATGTCTCACCCCCTTCAAGAAGCTGATGCAAGGTTTTTTCCTCCTTTATGTACATGCTTCTACTTTCCTATGCTCTCCATCTACTGGTAGAGAGATTAAACTGTTGTCACTACTCTTCTAAACCAAATTCTGTGTTTTCATCCCCTTGTTCTGTGTTCCAGTACTTGTCTTGGACTCAAGCCTGAAATTCTTTCTTAGATAAAACACAGGAAATTCTCACCAAAAGGCATATTTACATATTACGTTGTTGCTTTCCCCTTTAATACAGTTTTTCTTCCTTGAGATTTTGCATATTCCCTCTTCAGCTAAATGCACATTATTTCAGACATCACAAATCCCCCCCAAATCAATTAGCTAACAGCACACTTAAAATGACCACAGCTGCAAGTGGATTCATCAAGGTTAAATTCAGTACTACCAGGACTGGCACCATAAACGACAATTATTATTGATGTACTTGTCACCCAGAGGCACTGATCTCCAGCCCCATGGCCTGCAAAATATCTAATACCTATGTTTTCTATAAATGCTGATATTTTTTCTTCCTTGAAGTCACAGGTAGACATATTATCCAGCTGCATATGAGAAGATTATAAGTAATTCAAATGTTTACAGGGATAGCCAAAGCTGTGGCTGCACAACCACACCGGTGATCTTGCTGGGACTGATCTGGTGAAGGACAATCATGGACCACGGGGGAAAAAAAGCATACTTTGGAGCAGAGTGGCTATAATTTGTTGTTAATAACTGTCTTGATTGTAATGCAAGATGCAAATCCAGAGTAAAAGTCAGGAAGCTGGAAAAGTTAAAGAAAACAAGAAAAAAAGAGGAGAAAATATTTTACAAAAAGGAGAAAGAGAAAAAATAAACAAACAACAAAAAAGGGGGAAAACCAGTAAAAAGTAGGAAAAAAGAAGAAACGTAACAGAAGACCACTTTAAAGATTCAGGAGCACAGCCAAGCTGAAGTAAAGCATCATTTTAAAATAATTCTCCTCTTTCCTGTTTTTATGTATACAATTCTTCCAAAAGGCATTCAAAATTTCGTAATGTCTCAGCATGGGCCAATGTCCCATGGAGTACCAAACTTTTGCCTAGGAACAGTTTTGCAGCAAGTAACATTATAGTAAATAGGGCGATTCAAGTCTTGTCAGGATAGCATTTTTAATGATATCAGTTTAAATGGGCACTAAAAGTTATTATCGCTTTGGAGATAAGCACAGTGGCTGTTCAAAGCAATAGGTTTCTTGGTAGGTTTTAAGCAGCTCAAATATGATTGCCTAAACCTGCGATCATGGTGCATCTCCCCTGCTCTGCATGACAGTACTAACACGGGACAGCTGAGTGATCCAAATGCCCTCCTTCTGTCATGGTTTGGCTGTGAGTGTCATGCAAAGGAGAAAAAAAAAAAAAAGCAGTGTTGCCTGGGACACAACAGCATCCTTAAACCACGATTACCTAATGAATGAACTCCTGAGGTGACACTATTTTCTCCATATTCAGACCACTCTGAGCTTTCCTTTCTGTAGAATTGCTGAGGGATAAGGTAAGAGTCTTGTGGCTCTCAGTCACAAGATGATACTCAATCTGTGCTATTTAGTTCGACAGCTGCTCTCCCCCGTGATCTAATTCCTAGCAAGATGTAATAAGCGCTCACAGAGTCTGATAGAGAAACAATGGATTTCTTTCTAGAGCTATCCAAAACCAAAACTCAAGTTGCCCTTTGGCAAATTACAAGCTAACCAACAATTCAGTATCTAGCAAGAGTTTATCCTAGCTGAAAGTCTTGCGCAACACTGTTGGACTGAATAAAGTCACAGCCTTTTGTCACCTTTCGGTCTACTGGCAAAAAGTTCAAGTTTTTTTCACAGCTTCAAAACCCCTTAACCCCATTTCCCAGAAAATCTGCAACCTAAGTTTCTGCAGCAAGTCTCCAAGCAGCTCTCTCCCTTCCCACTCCTTCAGATTGTTCAGCAAAGGGACCAACTGATGTTTTCTGGAACCCACTAGTGTTTTCTGGAACCCTCTTTCCTTTGTTCGGGAGATTTTGAGATTTTGAGATTTCTTTTGAGTTATTACTCAAAAAGGATGGGAACCGTATAAAAACCACAAACCAACAAATATCTCTATTTCTATCATGTTTATTAAAGGCTTTAATGCAGAATATATTCTGCTGATTTCAACACAGTAAGATCCTATTCAATACTATTTTAAGAGTTTATATCATTAAAAATCGTTATGCTAGTCCTCTGCATGTGGTGAAATTTTATCTCTCGCCATATCTTTCAATTATTTTCTTTCAAAGAGATAGAATTCTAAAAATGGTGAGTTGTATAGATGTAATAACTGATGCAGTGTATCTCAGTAGACTTTTAACAGAAGATTTCAGATTCTTTCTTTTCAACAGAGTTTTCCAGTAATGTTTGGCATTTATTACTTGCTCTAAAATGCTTTATTGGGCATGAAACAGGAAGGCGTGTGTCACTGGGACAAGATATATTGAGATAAAGCTCTGTGCAAGAGAAATAGCTTCCATGTGAGAGAAGTAGCCCATGTAAGGGCTTCTATGCCCAGCTGCCTACGGTTAGAGGATGTCTAAGGTTGTACTGGGTTAATCTAGACTATTTTCCCCTCCTTGAGACCTGCAGGAGATTAGAAGATGTGTATAAAAACATGGCAATCCCAATGGCATCTACAGGGCATGCATATACTGCAAACAGGCCCACCAGGAGAGGCTGGAAACTGGCTCGAGGCAAATACAACTCCTGCATTAAGATTTCATCACATGACCTATTGTAAGACCATAATTATAATGAGCAATAGCTTCTATGTGCTGTTTTGACAGGCTATAAACATTTTCCCCAAAAAATTATCTTTGGGAAATTTATTTTTACTTTGCAAAATATCAGTAAGTTCCACAGATTTAACCTTTAAAAAAGATTGGCCCTTGTTTTTAAGGAGTGATTACTTCCTCTGTACCTCACCTATACCAATCATCATCTCCTGCAGTGTTCCCTGCTGCAAGTGAGAGCTCATACCAAAACTAATGAGACTCCATTCAGATGTATAACGTCTGCATTATAGCAATTCAACAACAAATTCTATTAATAAAACTGCTTAGTGCTTACTGGACTTAATTTTTCTTCAAGGGTTATAAATTTGTTATGCCACAGACGTTAGGAATGAGTTTACATCTTTTTCAGCAATTTTCCACTCACAGGCTTCTAATTAACAGCAATTTAGAAATTTTGCCCATCTTTGCTGGTGCACGCAACAACAGTTCTGAGCTGAATTATGGGATTCAAGTCCTTTAATGCAGAGATGCACTATATGGATCACACGCTGACACAGAAAATCGGTAAAGCATTTTTTTTTTTTTTAAAAAACCACAATGTTATAAATGTCATGTAAGCTCTTCTTGTCAGATGCTGAAAAAGAGTTAAAATTTCATTCAGACATACAGTTAAACAGACCTAAGTAACTTTAAGGAAAAAAAAAGGGGGAAACTTGGTAAGGATTCAACTCAGTCCATAAGGAAGAGCACAGAAGAGAGACTTGCACTAAACTTATCAGGCAATAAAACTGGAGAACAAATGGGAACATTTCACGTAGTGTCTGACATTCAGAACATACTGTCATGGAAAGCAAAGCTCAGCAAACTCTCACAAATTCAATCTCACTCAGTTTCATATCAAAGTTGTTTAAGTGAAAAAAGACATCGATATCCTGTCATTCTATCAAACCTACCATTTCCGAATGCCTCTAGAAACTGAGCCATCTTCTACTGGTTTCATATAACAGAAAGATTTACTTATGAGAAACAATATTTTTAGATTAGTTTAATTTTTTTAAATCATAAATACACTGAAGTTTACACAAAGTATAATTTTGCTTGCTTCCTTCACCTAAAATGGTTTATATCTGATAAAGCAGGCTGAATCCCTGTCCTCAACACTGCTAGTCTGCAAAATCAGCTTATGGCTGATAAAACAGAATATTCAATACAGTGTTAATGCAAGCCCATCTAAAATTTGCTACCTGCTATATTTTAAAGCTTTTTTAGGCTCTTTATCTTAAACTAAGGGAATATCAATGTCCACTCACTGTTTCCATCACCATAATATTTGATGTTAAATCTTTAAACTAATGGTTACAAGTAGCTTTTAGAAGTCACTCATTTATTTTTAATTTTCCCCTGGAAGTTGCTAGTAAGCAAGACAGTATATGCATATCCACAAACCACCAGAGGAAGACAAGGCACCTGGCAGTAAGTGTGTCATCATGAGAAGCCCCTTTTTAATTGAAAGGGGTGCAAATAGCTAAACAGGTTATTTTATCCATGGGTAGTAGATAAACCAACTTTTTTTCCACTTGCAAATGGATGTTTACATATTTCTTTCCTTTCACAATCTAAACAACACTTTGGGAACAACATGCTAGTCAATAGGTGGCTTATAAATATTCACTTACATTTTTTTTTTTTTAGTCAAAGCATCTGGTTATCAAAGTAACGACGTGCCATGTCTAAATGACTGACTGAAAAATAGACTAACAACTAATTAAAACTGATTTATTTATGCATAGCAATCTTTTTGTTAGTTATTATATAGAACAATCGTTCCCCCAAAACCCAAGTCAGTAATCTGTCACATGAGTCTTCATTAATACCAATTTTCAAACAGCAAGGGATGAACTATGTTATTCAGAAGAAGGACCCCTGGTCACAAATGCTTTTTGCAATACGTAAGCCATAATATTTATTTAATTTTGCATCAAAATGTATATTTCTCAATAAAAATAGGGTAAATTTACCTAAAAGTACTATTCAAACCACATTCTTCCTAAAGGTTTTTGCTAATATCTAGCTTGTTCTTAGAAGCAGCATTGGCTCTTCCCTAGGCAATCATGGGATTCACAGCAGTAAATCAGAGGGAGAATCTTTTTGGTGAGGTGGGGTTCTTTGGCTGTCATAGTCATTAGCATTGAAAAAGTACTGAAATTCAAAAGAAATTATCAGATTGGTTAATTCTTTATTACCTGTATGTTTTTCCAGAACTTCTCTATTCATAAACTAAACACCCAGTTTCACCCAGTAATTTAGAGTATCAGTCTGAGCTCTTGAATTTCACATTCTAGCTCTTACCATATTCCCGTGTTCTAGACACCTTCTTTGCTAAAATCCAGTCTATTATCATAGAATCATAGATTTGACTAGGTTGAAAGGGACCTTTCAGATCATCTAGTCCAACCATCAACCTAACTCTGATAAAAACCATCACTAAACTGTGTCCCTCAGCACCAGGTCTATCTATCTTTTAAATACCTCCAAGGATGATGAATCAACCACTTCCCTGGGCAGCCTGTTCTTGACAACCCTTTCGGTGTGGAAATCTTTCCTAATATCCAATCTAAACCTCCCCTGGAGCAACTTGAGGCCATTTCCGCTTGTCCTATTGTTTGTTACTTGGGAGAAGAGACCAGCCTCTACCTTTCTACAACCTACTTCCAGGTAGTTGTAGAGAGCGATGAGAAAAATGAAAAACAATCTGGATTTTGCAGAACCAACAGACACTGTCTCCAAGGGAGACTGTGCAATGTTCAGTATTTTTTCCTCCCAGCTGGGTCCACTTGAAGCAATGAGCAACATGCCAAGAAGAACCACTTCAATATGACAGACTTAATTCTCTTGGACCCACACGCCTCCTGTGGTGGTACACATGCAGTTATTTTGTGTGAGTAATTAACGTAGCTGTCTGAAAACTGGGTATGATTTTTATGAACACCAGCAATTATTGTACAAATAAATTGTTGCATGTGTGAATATAAAGTGAGGAATTCTTAATGGGGAACTTACAGTGCAAGGGATTAATCTAAAAATCTTCCAAACATCTTAAATCCATTAAGAGCTGAATTTTTCCTCCATTATTGTAAAATAATTTGGTTTTTGTACTAAGTAGAATTGTTTTAACATTTCTAAAAGTATCTCCATCCACTATATTTGCCATTAGAACTTCATTCTCACAGAAAAACCTCAACCTTTACTGTATAATGTCTTACAAATATTTAAATACAGCTGTACGAGATGGAAAGATTTTTCTTTCCTTTTTTTAATTTTTTTTTTTTTTAAGATGAATAAGTCTTTATGTTGAATCACGAAACGTCCTAACTGGCATCACTCACTACCCGATGTGTTGTAAATGCCTGATGTCCCCTGCCCAGTGACCTTCATTTACAAGAGGGAGGCAGCAGATGGCAGCATTCAGTGAAAAAAACGTACTTAACATTAGAAATAGTACCATTAGCAATGCTGCCGCTGAAGAAGTCATGAAAGTTAAAAGCTTTTGCTTCCGTTTGCCAAAAATGCTTATTCTACGTATTCAGGTATAGTGTTGTTGAATACAGCGCCAGCAGCTCTACAGAACGGAGGAAAACCTGGGAAAAAAAAAAACCTAACCTGTATAAAAGCAGAGTTGCCATAAACAAGTTGCAAGGAGAGACAGAAATGTAAAGGTCCAGCTTGACTTAAGTGCTTTGCAAGCTGGGTTTTTGTTTAGATGCTCAATATCGTGCTGGAATCGAAGGTGGAAAGGAAACAAAGGTGGACAACTCAATACAGGCATTTCCTGGGTCATACTGCAGCTGCAGGAAATAGCAAACCTCGTCTTGCCCTGTGGAATTCCATACACTTTGCTCAGTCAAGAGTCAATATGGAGGGACAGAAAGAAAGAGAGAGAGAGAGAGAGAGAGAGAGAGAGACTGTCCGTGACCACAGCAGCACCATCAAAGATCTCATAATCAGATACAGAGGTTTTGGTTCAAATTCTAGGTGTAGCTTACCCTTATTGCAAAAAAGTTGCTCACCCTTAAGATTTATGATGCTTTAAAGACTTAACAGAACAAAAAGCACCCCTGCCATTTGCAGTTTGATGCTGCTTTCATTTCAGAAAAAACCAAAATACACTTGGGGTTAACATAGGAAGTTATACTTAAAACTTGCCTTTGGGGAACAGGCCAGAGTCAAAGAGAAACTTTGAGAAGTTCAGGTAAGAGACACAGCATAATCCTGCTGTTATCTACAACGTGATTGGCACATGTAGCTTCATGGCAATTTAAATGGTGAAAAAAATCTTTTTGCATAGGGTGAAAAAACAGGATGCTAGAATTCAGATTAAAATGTGATTGTGTCAAAATTTTCTTTCATAATTAATTGTCTTACCCTGTCTTTTAAAACACTTTTTTTAAAAAACCTAGATATGAAAGGCAATACTAACTTAATCAGCATGGTCAGAGCCGGAAACCTTTTCTCTTCTTCAATTCATATAAATTCTGAAGTTTCAAAGAAACACAATATTAATTATGTTGCAGAATAAGAGTATTTCTTCCTTATGCTCACCAGAATAACCTCCAGTTTTGCCTGAATGAGTAAAATAAGAATTCAAGGAACACTATAATATCAGCAAAATTTAAAAAAAAAGTGATATGAGTACTTTAATAAAAAAATAAGTAAATATAAAATAAAGGTATGATTCAGCCATAAAAGACCTATTACCTTTCAAGTGGCATGACCTACTGTGAAAAAGTTGTCTGCACAAACTCATTGACATATTCTGTGTGTTTGCACACCTCATCGTTCATTGAATTACTATAAAAAATAACAGTGGGAAACGTAAACATTTTAGTTGCTGCCTTGATAATTCTTTATGAATATTTATTTCTGAAATCAAACTTTGCTTGTACTTACCATAAATTTTACCTTCTTTTGTAAGTTAAAAAACAGTGTAGTAAAGTAGCAATAAACTTGAACTGTATTTCTCAATCTACAAATCTATAAATTATTCTTCACAGAATGATTTGGCTTTCTCTAAATAACTAAAATAGTAAAATATAATATGAATCAAAAGCATATGTGAAAGGTTAAATTATTTTATTACACACAAATGAGCAGTTTGCAAAAACGTAATCTAAATAGCACAACCTTTTGGCCCAGTCCAGTAACAAGATTTGGGGAATTGGACTCCTGAGCAAATCCAGGGCTTCACTGAAATCAATAGCTGCACCTGAATCCTGAATTCTAGTGCGCAGCCAGGCTGGGTTATTTTGTACTTGCGGGCATAACTGGTGCCTAAAATCACTGTGAGAAATGAATGCATTTTAAATGAGTCATTATGGCTAATCTGAAAAACAATCTTCTCCTAGATACCAGCTATTCTGGTGATAATAGATTTCTGATTACCTTCGCACAGCGTGATTGAGGCAAAGTTGGACACTGTTGAAGTAAGAGGGACAGGACTGCCAAGAAAAGCAGTAGAAAATAATCGTGGCTGTTTTTCTTCACCTGAACAGAAAATAGATAGGCTTCACAGAACAGATGTTCAAGGACAAAAATTTTGCCACAACTTTCAGGCCTTGGGGTCGCTATTGTACTTTAGCCAATTTTTAATATTTAGTTAAAAAAAAAAGAAAACCAAATCGCAGCAATACTTGGTTCAAGCTTTCCGTAACTAGTTAGCTTTTACCTGGGCACAGGAGAAGGCCATTCTAACTTACCTTTTGTTATTAAAATACATTTTAAAACTCTGTAGATCAAGCCAAATGTACAAAATAAGTAGTTTCTGGTCTTCATTGTTAAACAATGTTATAACTGTCAGATGTATGGCATTAGTTTGTAGATGGTAACGACATGTAGGATATTTACATTCCTTGCACTCCAAATCCAGATCAGGCACTCCCATTTTCCAGTGTTTCTCATGACCATTGGGGCAAAATCCTGTTATTTCATATTTTTTTAAGCTGATTTCAACTCTCGTGTGATTAACGTTTGCCAAGTGTATATCCTCGAGTGTTAATATTCAAAAATCATTGTCTCTTTTGGAGGCTGGTGAATAAATACCCAGAACATAGAGACGTGCTAATTATAGAAGCATGAACATTCTTTACTCTGTAGAAGTAAGTAATATAAAGATGCCAAAACCATTTCTTACTATTCAATCCTAAATTATGTGGGAAATGTACCTGTTCAATCATGTATTTCACAAGTACTAGCCATTTCTGCACCTTGCCAAAAGTGTACATATTGAGTTACTTTGTATACCATGAACTAAACACTCTATTGATCATATTGATCACATTATACGGTTTTACCCTAACCATGAAATATGATGTTGGCTGTCCTAAATTTAGGATGAAGGCTATTCAGCTGTATACTTCTCATAAGCCCAAAATACCATGTACATCTTGATATCCAAGGCTTTCATGCTGCACCATATGGAATCATAGAAAAACTTTTCGATGGAAATAATTTTTATAATGCTCTGGGGGAAATTCTGACATATTGTGACAGGGCTAGAATTATTTTTTTCTGGTTTAAATCTATATAAAGCTGAATTAACATGAACGGACATAACTTGTCTGTACACAAATTTCCTGTCTTTATGCTAAGATCTCATGTAGTTCATATCTTAGAAGTTCTTTATTAGGGGCTTCATTTGAACCCACATCTCCCTGACTTATTATTCCCACCCTTCCTTGTCTGCACGTGCTGTTTTTAATTGTACAGTCAGATTTTTATGCAGTCAACAGTCTGCTACAGTTTGTTTAAAAATGTCACCTATCATTCCATAATGTAACTAATTGCAGTTGTACTCATGTTTACCTATTATTAATAAGCACAACAAAATAAGTTGTCTTTGGAGACTAAGCATCTGGAATCTTTGAAGGTTTGCAGTTGCAAACACCAAAGAGGAAGTAAAATCTTTGAAACTGTCCACTACCATCAAAAAAGCAGCTTGCTAAGTTTCCAGTGCAGAATAAACTCATTTCTACATCAGTTAGTCTGACAACAACAACAACAAAAAGAAACTGTGAGAAGAGTGTCCTTTACAGGTAGAACAGCACACTCGTGATTTTCACAGGAAATCTCTCCACAGAAATCATCTGTACAGAGACATCTCTGGCCGGTGTTTCAAAGAGATGCCATTCAATATAACCATTTTGAAAAATTCATCCTGAGCAGAATAATAGAAGAATAATACAGAATAATACAAGAATAATACAGGAGCTTCTTTTCTACTAGTATGGGTTTGCAGTCAAGCCCCTAACAGCAGACTAATAGTCATGCAAAGCAGATGAACAACAACAGGGGTAGAGATACACAAGGGTAAGAGTGAAGGGCTATTTTCTTCTAGCGTGTTCCAAGAAAACATGCTTTCAAATAAAATTTGACTGCAGGTAAGAAGGCAGCTGAAGTTTTGAACAGGAGAAGCCACAGCATACGTTAGCACTCAGTTTGTGGATCACAAGGGAACACAATAAAAATCTGAAAGCCCCAAAGCCAAAGGGAATAAAAAGATCTTGTTTTTCCCAAACTGCAGGAGATCTACACGTAAGGAAAAATTGATCCATGTTTTTGAACTTATCAGACCTACCATGGTAAAAATGAAAATATGGTCTTTGAGCAGACTTGCAAAAAAGAGCCCATCCCCAACCCCTATATAGAGTGTGGTGAGTTGCAGCCTGCAAAATGTTAGGAAAGAGAGTTGAGTTTGGAGACAATTTAGCTTCACTTATTAAAAAAAAAAATTAAGAAAAGGGACTCTGTATTGTACCCCTACAACCTACACATCAGCAGAGATTTTTTGAATATTCACAGTTAGTCTGCAAAGTCAAACAAAAAAGGACTTCTCAAAGTTCACATACATTGCAAATTATATTATAAAGCAATATTCATAGATATATTAAGCATGACATAGTCATCACAGCAAAAGCCAAATAAATACTTATAAAAGTGAATTAACACATAGTATCTAACTCCAAAGGAAGTGACCCTCACTTCTGAAAAGCCAGATGTTAAGAGTTCCCCAAATATTAGTAGAGAAACATAAATTTAAAAGGAATGTTTAATACCTTAGAAGTGTCTGTGCTCTTCTCGGGATCTGGCAAAATGGGATACCACCTTCTAGTATAACATATGTACTTATTTGAGAATCTGTGCTGTATTCTGCATGATGACAGAGTGCAGAGCTCTCTATTTGCTATAGTTATGCACTGATGATAAATTACAAGTGAATTTATTTTTGTACAAGTCAACAATCCTCAATGTAAATGTTTATTAGAACTTTTGTTACTGCCTTAATCGAAGGCATTAGTTAACTGGCTATTATTGCAGTGCAGTAAGTGACAGTTGGCCTCTATTTTACTTTTTATAAACTTGTTATAAACATATATATTTATCCTAACCATACTTTTTAATTTTAATATTTTATCCCAGATTTTCTGCTGGCTCAGTTAGCAGCAGCGGTTGAATTAGTGAACAGAAGGAGCAGGAGTTATGCTAAGACTTTTCAGCTTGGGCAAAGTTTAGAAGAGTCCAGATATCTCTGCTTTGTGAGGGAGTGGAAAAAGCAAGTGCAAGAGGGAACAGAAAGTATGTCGGGAGTTTCTAGGACATCGAAGCATTTCTGCATATGCTGGTGGCTGAAGCTTTAAGAAGAAGGATTCTTCAGTAAATGTACAATGGCAAAAGGAAAGACCACGCTCCTGATAGCTGTATGTATCACACAATGGTGGTCACAGAAGGAGGTTCCCTGCCATACCTGAGCTCCCAGACCTGCCCTTCCTCACCACCTGCAGCAAAGGTGCTGCCTGTTCAGGGGCTGCCTTCTCATCCTCAGCCTGTGAAACCGCTTGCTAAATTTGGTCTTAGAATGACGTTCTCCTTTCACTAGGGCAACACCTCTGCTGGCAGTACACAACAGTTTAGCTTCTCAAGAGTCACATCACTAGGGTGACTGGGTTTGGGCATCATAAATCAGGCTACGTGATTCCCATAGGACAGATGGGGAGGGACTCTTATCAGGGAGTGTAGCAATAGGACAAGGGGTAACGGTTTTAAATTGAAAGAAGGGATATATAGATTATATATTAGCAAGAAACTTCTCACTATGAAGGTGGTGAGACGCTGGCACAGGTTTTCCAGAGAAGCTTTGGATGCCCCATCCCTGGAAGAGTTCAAGGCCAGGCTGGATGGGGCTTTGAGCAGCCTGCTCTAGTGGGAGGTGTCCCTGCCCATGGCAGTGGGGTAGAACTCAATGATCTTGAAGGTCCCTTCCAACACAAACCATTCTATGATTCAACCATCTTTTTCTCTGGTTGCACCCTCCATAAGGTTTAGGAAATATTCCAAGTGATACCACTTCAGGAAACCTTATCTTCCTGACTAAAATGGAAGAGCTCCTTTGATTTCTTTTCTCACATAAAAACTCATCTTATTATAATGATCAGCTGATAATAGTGTGTTTCTAAATGTAAAACTTCTAAGATTGTTTCCCACTCAAATGACATCTTCAGACAACGTGCATTATTAGTCCTATTTGCACACATACTGTTGTACAAGCCATGTAATGGATAATGTAAAACATCTTTGTTTCTATTCCAACCTGATATCATGAGTGAAGTTAAGAAAATATAATCTTTGTACTCACCCCAGCCTTTGGTTTAGCTCCAGAGCTGGCTACCGAACAGGGAGATGTGTTGTCAGGAGCATGGACGTTAAGAGACAAGTTTGTTTGTGAGTGACTTACTGAAGCAACATCCACTCCACTTTCAGAACCAGATTCAACATCCTGTTAAAAAAATGTCGCAAGTCTCATTAGTAAGTGTGAATAGGAAATAAAAATATGGTTCTTCTAAATAATGAAAGTATTTAGACAGGCTCACTCGAATGTATATGCTTAATTCTCTGTGTAAGAGCAATTCCCCTTACTCTTTTCCATTACCTACTCATTTACTTGCTGTCCTTTTCAGCATGGTGGTTTGCATTAGCTGCTGTTCTGAAATTGTAAATCAACACTAACATCAAAGCTCCAATTCCCCTACATGTTAGAACGCAAGGTAAGAAAAATCAGTTCGGGGCTGCAGAAGTCTGACATTTCTCTCTGATGTTCACTATTTCCTGTGTGCTCCCACCTTCCGTCTCTGTCAGCTTTGCGAGTTCAGTGAACATCTGTAAACCATTACACAGCTGAAATGACATCACCATCCAGCGCAGTTTATACAGTTCAGAGGTACAGCTCCCTCGATTTTTGGAATCAGCAGACACTTATCAGCCAAGTGCTATTTCTGGTTAAAATGCCCTTACTTTTAATGACACTGATTACATTCCCTTTTTGTTTTGTTTTGGCTTAGTTTGGTTTGGGGTTGGGTTTGTTTTTTTTTTTTTTTTTGAGAATAAAAAGAAATATAGTATGTTTTATTGTTGTGGAAGTAAAAATATAGCACATGCCTGATTTACTGCATAGACTGAAGGCAAGGGATTATACTGCTTGCAGATAAATTGTGACACATCTGGCAAAGAGCTGGCTATGTGTAGAACCAGCCACATACTGTCAGGGTTATTAGCCAAGATGCAGCCTGTGTGAATACAGCTACACAGTACGTAGAGAAAAGTCTGAACTATTAACCCCAGCCAATTCTGCAGACATACCAAGTTCCTAGAATAGGTGAAATATGGGGCAGAGACATCTCAGGGGTTCCGCTCCTGAACTGGAAAGAAATGGCAACCCGTTTGATTCATCAATTCCAGTTAAGTCTCTGGTCTGCCAATTAGACAGGTGCCTCTACACCAAGCACACACATGTGCCGTTTTCTGAAGAGGGTTAGAAGTTAGAGACAAAGCTGTACTCTAGGTAGGACCACACATTTGAGCCAGATATTTCCTGCTAGTGAGTCCTTTGCAATGAGAAGCATTGGAAAACATGGTGGAGCCATGGAAATGTCTCTGTAAAAGTCAGCTTGGGGACAGCTGCTCTTAGAACCTTCTGCTTAGCAGTGCCACAGCGAAGAACCATGCCCCCCTGCCCTATGACCCATGGTTTTGCATCACCTTCAGGTGCTTCATTACTAGAGAATCAAAACGAGAGTGAACACAATGCATAAAAGTCCTGAAAGCCAAATCTTTTGATCCTCTGATTCATGATATCCAAAGGCTCAAAAATTCGTAGAAAATAAGTGTGCATAAACAGCACATATGCCATGTTTGATGCAAGCTGTCTTTCTGGAGGGCTGCTCTGCAGCACGGAAACAGGTACCACCTCTGATTATCGTGCAGGCTTATTTATACGGATTGCCTCAACTCCTTTCATTGCTGTATGGAATTAGCTAAAATGTTGGCACAGATTGGTGAGATACAGAGAACAGTTGTTAACCTTGTATTTCAGCTGTCCTGTGCCATCGGTGCTCAAGGATGTGCTGTGGGAACATTGATATTCAGGGGGTGAATGTTAAACTAGCGAAAGTGTAATTATAATATGTCCTCTAAAAATGATATATTATATAATCTTCAGCTGACCAAACCCACTGAAACTTAAATACAGATTTTCTCACCTACAGACCACTCACTTGACTGTATAGCAATAACGACGTCTGGCTTTAATAGGAAAACACCCACATTATTTAAAAGAAAATACCACTAACAAAAACAAATGACCTGAATGGTAGCCTCTAGATCTTGGGGCAGTATTTCTCAGGTTTCATAAATTGAAAAGCAGCTGCAGCGCATGTGGGTGAAATTAACAGGGAACCTGCAGGAGAACCCCTTTGGTCAGCCATTTCATGTTTGTCATAGTTACACGTGTAAACATTTTTCAGAAAGAAAGAGCGCATCAATCGTGTTTGCAGCCTGCCCAGTCTCCCTTGGACTGCTCTCAGCAAGGAATTCTCACATTTAAATCAATAAAATAATTAAAGAAATTTAAATAAAGTGCACAGTTCTGCCTAGAATCTTAGTTTGAATGACAGAGGATTTTGTTAGCGTGTTTCTGCCAAAAATTACATGGACCCTCCCACTAGCAGCAAAACAAGACCTTTAGCTCAGATTCACTTTCGGTTCTAACTATTTTATGTCAAATGACACACACACATACGCTCTGAGGCTGGTGTGATCCTGACTCTGAGCTGAGGCTGCATTTGCAGTAAGCCATAATTAGAGGGTCAGGCATTTGCTGGATCTTGTCGATCTCCCTCTTTGTCATCTGGGAGTTCTGAAGCTCTTGTTTATGAAATAATGCCAAAAGGAAATAATAGATTCCAATATCACTGCCTTCAAAACATACATACATACAAAAAAATTCAAAATAAATTCTCGAATTCAAGATAAATTCTCTTCAAAGAGAGTTCTAATTCTGAAATCAAGGAGTTGATAAATGTGAGGACTAAAAGAAAAATAAGTTGAAGTAAATCCAGATTCTACTTAGAGTGATAAGAAACATTAAATAAACTGGCTTACGGGTATATGCCTCCGCTTGTATGTTGGGGTGCTGGATGGAGAAGAGCCTGCACTGAGAGCATTTTCAATATCCTGGTCAAGCTGGTCCAGTTTCATAATTAACAGCACCATTGAATCCAGTCGTGGTCGATCCCGATCTTCTGTTATTTCCTGAGGAACAGACCACACCATTGCTAAATCCGAAATGGCATTACTTGGAAAGAACAAGCTTAAATTGAGAAAGCTCTTTTTCTTAATTTGTCATGAAAGTATGTTGAACAAGTAGAAAAATATCTTTTTGCAAAAAATACTGTTTTGTGTAATCAATTCACTGAGCACCGACTTACTGCTGGGAGAACATTTTTTATTAAAATTTAATATGCATCCATTATAGCAATTAAATTTTAAAGAACCCACAAATGTTTGGTAGAAATGCATTATTACCATTTCCTTGATACACATACTCTTTAAAGAGCTACTGATCCTAACACTCCTCCAACTATTCAACCCAAGTTAATTAATTTGATTTTATGAATGCAAATGATGAAGCTTAATGTATGATTGAAATGGGAGAGAAGAAAGTTCAAAGAAGCCATTTGCCAGTTGCAGAGAACCACAACTACTTTTTCTTGCAGAACTCATCAGCGTAACTAAGTTTTGTCAATTCTTGTCAGAGATTTCTCTTGGTTGGAAATTCTTGGTCTACATGAGCTACGTTAGCATTATAATAAACACAGCATTGTAGATTCTCCGACAGGAAAGAGAGAAGAATGAGGGGTGTTCACATCACAGCACTAAACACCTAGTTTATGCAGCTTCTTTCTCTGTACTCCATTTGTAGCAAATGGAGACAGAGAAGATCCTCAAAAGAGCAACCCAGAACAAGATCCACAGGTAGGTGGATGAAATAATGCTCTCAAAGAGTTCCTCCCTCTCTTTCCCCTTTATATAGAGAGGTAACACAAAAGTTAGCCAACCAGCTTGCCTCAAAACTCAGGACTATGAAAACCCCCACTGCTTCCTGTATGGATTTTCCCAATAGGAAGGTTACAAAATAGGAAGTTCCATTAACTCACTGAAAATAATATTTTTATAAATCCTTCTCAAAAAAAAAAAAAAAAAAAAAAAAAAAAAAAAAAAAAAAAAAGGAAACAAAAATGTTATAACTGCTTCATTGTGTCCAAGAGGCAGGTAATTTAAATGCCCAAATCAGCCTTTTTTGATAGTCATTAAGGTGTTTTTCAGGCTACACGGGAACTTCTCTACTTAGTTAGGATTCTATTTGTGCTTCTATTTGCATCAAATATGTTGCAAAACATGATTTAAATGATTCCAGCTAGAATTACAGGAACTGTATAGATAAAATAGTCATATATAGTCTTTAAGTGAAGACAGAGGTGATGAAGGTTAGTGAACTAAATCTTAGAAAAGCAGAAATACAAATGTGTCAGACCATAGCAGAGTTATGAACGACATCCACAGCAAAAACCAAACACAGGAAAACTGTGTATTTCATTTTTTATTACAACATGATATTTTGGATTGGTTTCCTGAAAAAGCTGATGAATTTGTGGGACCTCCTGATGAACCTGAGCTAAGTTTAGAATGACTCTGAGAGAATATTACCTCAAAACAACATAGCAATCAGGGTTGTTTCCCTTACTTCCAAACCAAAAAACACTCCCAAATGATTCATTGAAACCCCATGCAACTTCACTTGCAACTTAATTTCAACTTTTATTTATTCTTTTTATTATTTTTCAACATTTTCAACACTTGCAACTAACATTTCAATTGTTAAATTGATGTCTGAAAGCATCAGAAAAGTCATTTCATCTAATCTGCATGGGTGCAGAAAACCCAATGGAGCACATAGGGGCCTGCTAATAAAGGAGATATGACCTCCTTTGTGATATGGGGCTACTCTTGCCATGGTGGGTGAGATTGTAGCCAGTTTATCCACCTAGACGGGGCTAGTACTGCTACCAAATCTAGTTTCCTATACAGTCCTGTAATTGTGCATTTATTTCTCCTAGTTTTGGGGTTTTTTTGCTTGGAAATACATCACCAGAAAGGCTAATCAACCTAAAATTTACACTTGATTTAAACCCCAAAAGTTAATTGCTACCCCACAACAAAATGAGGGGAGGTGACTGGGTGGTTTTTTTTCACTTTGTTTTTTGGTTTGTTTTTTTTTTTTTTTTTTTAACTTCAAGAGGGAACAGGAATTTTACATAAAACCAAAANAGCAAAACACTGAATCAAAAAAAAAAAAAAAAAAGACACAAAACAAAACCAAAAAAACCCCCAACAAACAAAGTGGAATTTTCTCCAAGTACATTGCTTGACTTATCCTGCCAAAAAAGTATAAACTTCCTCTGCAAGTAGCAGATTGAGAATGCTGGAGAAATGAAGAGGCGGCAAAATATTGCTCAAACTGGTATTCAGGCTTGACACAACAAGCTGCATTTGTGGGCAAACATCACTTCCAGAAAACAATAATATTATCAGTATGGAATTTAGCTATTCTGTTCAGAAGTCCTAGCAATGGTTGCTGGTTCAACTGCTGTTGACACCAGTCTTGTTGTGAGAAGTTTTAACTTTGTATGTATTTAACTGTCTGTTTTGACTATGTACTGAATAACAGGATAATTACCTTCTGCTTGACTGGGGAACTAAAAATTTTACCACATAAAAATAAAAAATCTTGGAGTTGGAAATTTGGTACAACACGTTAAATAAATATTATTATAAGATTAATTTATGTTTAGACAGTTTTAGCCTTGATATTATCTAATGAATTTCCAAGAGCTTTATAGCCTATTTGTCTTTTTTGCATCTCCCTTGTGTGTGTATTCTGAGATTTTATTACAGAAGTGCCATATAATCTAAAGCCAGCAAGATATTAGCAATCCATTTGTTTTCTTTTGAAAACACTGCATTTCCTTCACACCCAGTCTTTCACATTTTTCCTCACTGATAGAAAATTACCTTCCAAATTAGAATGCAAAAATATGAATTACATTTATAGAATTATACAGAAATTCTACCTTTGTCATTATGAACTCAAAACTCAGTCATTAGAGGTACTTGGTCAAAGATTGTCTTTACAATCTTAATTTCTGGCTTTGTAGGCATTTGCACTGGGCAATTTAGAAATGTATAAAATATATATATATTAGGTCAAACTTGAGAAGCTATTTGCCTGGAGATTTTATTTTTAACATGTCTCCACAGAAAGAGGAAATGCTTTAGGTCATGAACTGGAAAAAACAATATTTCTTTTAATGTGTATCCTCACTGGTGTGATAAAGGAGCTAGTTAAATTCCAGTACATTCATATGTTTAGAACCAAAAGCATTGTAACTGTTCCCAGAATGAAGGATGCTTGAATTACTCCTAAATTAAGTATTAAAATCCCAAAGTTAATGTCATATTAAAAGAAATCCAAACATTATTACAAGGCAAACAGTTCACAAGCCCTGTTGCTAGCATCAGCAAACAATGCTAATAAAATGAGAATATTTTTGAGAATGTGGTTGTAGATGAGATTCATCCACTTTTTTAGTAACTTTTGTCATTTTGGAGCTTATATTGTTATTGAAAAGAATATCACTTCCCCCTCCTCCCCCCCTGTGTCTTCAAGTGCTTGTTTGCCTTTTTACTACCACCCTGTTTTGTGCTTGCATTTAAAAACTGAGGTTGTACATAAACATGATGTCCCTATAACACTCTGCATGGAGAACACCTGGCAATTTCTGAATATAATATTATTTGCACATAATATTAATATTATTATTTTAACATTTGATGGATAAACAACAAACAACATTAATCAGAGTATTTCTAAAAATTATCCCCCCTTCCCTTTTTTCTTTTTCTAAGGTTGCAACAGTTTTATACTCATATTGTCACTGTGTTACAATGATTTTAACCTACTCAACCAAAAGAAAGCAGTTAAGGAATACAAACACTAATTAAGTTTGGATTTAATACATCCATTTTGTCTTATCAGGGCATGGCAAAACAATTGAAGCAGACACCCTTCATTTCCTTGCTCTCTTAAACCATGTGCTTCTCAAAGTGTATTTTCCCCCATTGCCTGGAGCCAGCATTTTACATCACACACACTCACACACTTTTCTTCCTACAGTAGCCCCTTTTCCCACAGACCTCTTTCAGCTGGGTAGATCTGAAGCAAAGGGTACCTTTTGAAAAGAAATACGTACTGTTAAGAGTAAAACCTGTTTTAATTTTCACAGCAAAGGTTTTGTACAGAAGGAGTTAGCACACAGGACTAACTTTGTGCTCTCTCTTAATACCCGTGGGGGGATTGAATCACTCCCACCTTCCCTGTAAGTGCTCCCTTTCAAACCATCTGCTGGTTTCCAGACCAAAGCATAACCCCGTTAGTGCCCGTGAGGTTCCGTGTGGTTAAGGAGAGGAGAGAATGTCCCGCACCAAGCAGCCCCCTGATAGGACCACCAGGGCACCACCAGCCTCGTCCCTCCCTGACACTCTTGTGTCAAGATACTCATCATTTCTTTTGAAAAGGAGACCTCGGTTTTTAGAGGTAAGCCTAATATACAACCGATAGGTAAGCTTGATTACCCACAAAAGAAAGGGATCTTTTATGGAAAGAGTTGTCTGAGTTTTGTCTGATATTCTTGATCTGCAGCCAGCTGGACTGACATAAAATCTTGTATTAATGCTATGTATTTCAGATGGTATTAAATTAATCATACTTGTCTTTCCCTGCTAAAAAATACCCAGTTTGAAAAATAGCAAGTTATTAAATCACTGATTTTATACTGTGAAAGTTTTAATCTGAACTGAAAGCCAACAAAGAAAAATGAAAAATATGCTTTTTTGGAATTATCTGCTCATTTTTGCTAGCAAGTGTATAAATCCAACAGTTGGACTAGATGATCTTGTAGGTCCTTTCCAACCTCGTGTTTCTATGATTCTATGAAATTAGATGTGTAATTTTCATCCTTCTACACTGAAAGCTACAGTTCACAAACTTTGAAAAGTACCTAAGAATTTTATCTTTAAATTTTACACTCTCCAGTACCATGTTAGAGTCCTATTCTTCATTATACAGGAGGGACTGCAGGCGGAGAACATTAAAACACAATGAAAAAAGCACTCCATTCATTTTTGGCATTAAGATATAAGGCCTAGACACCAGCAAAAATCACAGTAAGATTAGTGTTATAAATCACATTTTGAAGTACTATTTAGAATAGACCAAAACCAGAACAAATAACATAAGCACACAGTGGCATACACATGGACAGGTGAGGAGACATGCTCAGTCACACAGCTATCCCTACACACTCACGTGAGCTTTTGGGAAAGTAGCTCTTCTAATTTTTCTTACAAGTACTTTAAATAGCTAATTTAATTTCCCAAATATAAAGTATTCAATACCATTAGTCTACGTGTACATTTTAAGTCCTCTTAAACCCATAAATAAGTTATGTTTTCAAAGTGAAGTCTTCAGAGGTACTTGAGTACTATATAATGTAGTAATTGTGATTTTCGCTACTGTATCCTTAAAAAGAAATGTAATAAATTCAATTACTTCAGAAATCCAACCTCAGAATAAAATAGTCTCCTAACAAAACACATCCTTTTTATACTTCCTGAAAAAAAAAAAAAATCTCCTTCTTTCTATGGAGCATAGTGCTTACAGGGATAGTGCTGCACTCTCTGGGGAACAAGGGAAAATGAATGGAAAATGACAGAGAGCATAAATATACTCAAGTTGGTAAGTTCCAGGAACTAGAAGTGAGGTGAAGCTTCTGCATTTCCTTAACTTTTCACAAGAACTTTCAAACTTGTGTTATTCATGGATAAGGTCTGAATTTAGCCCAATTTCCACTACAGAAACTTGCCATCTTTCATGTTCAAAGCTAATTTAGTCTAAACAAAGGCATTCCTCTTTTGTAACTTCCTTTCTACAGCTGTTTTTGCCTAAACACATACTCAACCTGTAGGCTGTACTTTATTTTACTCCAGGCAGTTTTGATTGTGCTTTTCCATGTTTCATGTCAGCCAAGTAAACTATCTAGCGGAGATGTTATTTTAATAATGAAATTTAGCAATTCACTATTGATGAAATGGAAAAATCACTCAAAAACCTTGGGGCAAAACAATCTGAGGAATCATTATTACATGGCTCTGTTAACTCAGCAGGGATGGAATGCAGTAGCTACTCTAGAAGTGGTTGCTCTTGAAACACAACAACTCTGTAGTCCAAAAGTAAGTCAATCATAGTCACTTTCTAGCTAATGTCATACTGCCATAGATAGATAGTAATGGAAAATTAATATTCAGACAGATTTCTCAGACTGTCATTTCTGCATTAACATTATACCAATTCTCTTGCAATACTAATGCAAATAAAAATTTGTGCCACTAATTCAGGTAACCAACAGACGCAAATGAAAATGTAAAATTAACAACTTTAAATGATACGTCTTGTCCGGCGTAGAAATTAATTATCTTGTACTTGCAATGCAATATCATAAACTGCAGGTGACAGATGAAATACAACTCTCTCAGTTACATTTGTTTACTGGGAGCTTGTCTGGTGACACCCAGCTCCCAATAACCATTCCTGATTTAGGATCATGTCAGGATTATGACTATGAAAATTTGCCAAAATCAAATCATGCACAGAGTGCAACATGAACATAATCTGTCTTCATTGGGTGAAAAAATATTATAGTTAAACATAGAACTATTAATTGTGCTCTTTCCAGCATAAACAATATTCAATTACTTTGCAGTTTCCTTCTTCTTCATATTTTGCAAATTAATGTTATACTCACCTTTTATGATTATGCTCTTATGGCTATGACTTATAAATTAAGCAAAAAGCATGTTTTTACCTTTACTGGACCCTTTTTCTGTTTACTGTGAGGTGAAAGACTTGAGTCTCCATCATGAATGCATTAAAAACCTGACTGGACAGCCTGCTCTACTCTGCTTGGACTAGACAATCTTAAGAGGTGTCTTCTAACCTCAACCTTCCTGTTATTCTGCGGTAGTTTTTAACACTTCATGCAACATGTTTTTTTGAAGAGGGCACAAACGATATTATCATGAGAACCTGTGTGGCATTTAGGACACTTTTCCTAAACCTTTGTCTCCACCTGTGATGCCCTCACCTCAATTTCTTCATCTTTTGTCAGTCTTGAGATTTGAAAGAGACAAAGAATGGTTACATAGACAGAACAAAATAAGGCTTATCATAGGTTAATTGTATAGGGCTTTGGAGGTCTCTATATCAACTTTCTACACAAGCAGGTCCAGTTGTGAGATCAGATCAAGCTGTTCAGGGCTTAAGGAAGTCATGTTATGGAAACGCCCAAGGATAGAGAATGCCCAGCCTCTGTGGGTAATCTGTGCTCATCCTTGACTGTCCTCATAGGAAAAAAAGCGTTTCTCTGAAGAGATCATCTAGTGCATTTCAAACCTGGAAGTCAGGAATCATTTACGAATGGAAAGCAAACCCAATGCTTCCCGCAAGGAAGATAGTCCAGCGAGAATGGGGGAAGAGGAATGAATATTAAACCTAGTTTGTCCTCCAGTTTACCACTGAAATCACAGAAAACAGGTAATGGCTATTACCTATAAAGAATCTGTTAGGGACACTACCCACAATACCTGAAGATATTGCAATAGTCATACTGAACAGCCTCCTGAAACTAAAGGGACTCTTCCCAGGATATCAATGAACTTGGAATCAGACCTAAGACAGACATGAGAATTAAACCACACAAACCACTGTACACTCTGGCTTCTCCCAGGTGAGAAATACAAGTGCTTATCTTAAGTGGTTATCATGCTACCCTAGTAAATGAAGAGTTTTAAGAATACAGGTTGGACTGTCAACTCAATCTTTTTAGGTAAAGTATCTGTTCACTAATATGGTTGCAACATCAATAAATGAAAAAACAGCCAGTTAAAAAAAACACAACACAATCCCAAGCTAATAATACTTTAATCAATTTGCCTATAATTTCTGTGTCTGGAGGGGAGAGTACCCATTGAGTGTTCCAAGTCCAGTTAAGAGGATGCAGAAAATTTGCTATATTTGCTTTTCTTTTCAACCAAAATGTTTGTGCAGAGCTAGAAGGCACAATGGAAGAAAAGCGTTGTTATAAAATAATTATAACAAATCCTTGTATTAGGGGAACAGGTTTAGCTAATTACTTAACCTTGTAAATCCTGCTATGAGGACTTAGTTTGAAGACATCCAAGTAATCATTCATCTGGTGTTTGGGTTTTTTTGGAAAAAATATGAATATTTAACTGGTTCTGCCTTTTACTTTTGTTTTATATTACTCTTTTGAGTCCCATGGGTTTATTTATATTTCTATGTATTTACGAGTCAGCTACACACACACATATGCATGCATCCACTCTGATTTGTGCAGCAAAGAGACTTTGTACATTGATGCTAGGTTTAAATATGGCATTTCCTAAATGCAGAAGTCAATATTACAAGCTTACCTGGATCAGCTCATTACCAAGAGTTGGCTGAGGATTTTTATATATTGAATGACACAATGTAGGAATATGCTACACTCACTGAAATTACCCCAGTGCTTTACGGCTCTGAGAAAGTGGTCATTTATTTAGATATCTAGCTAGAGATAAAAGAATCTGCATTTATCATTCTGTTCTTGGTAATATTGCTCAAGTTAGCAGTTTACGTGAGAGATTCACTAGGCTTGTCTGCCAAACACAGTTTCAAATCCTTCTCATGTCTGCAGGAGGCTGTTAGAAGAGAAAGGGAATCGAGGAAAGCTGAGAGAGGGTGCATTCAGCAAAGGGTATTTTCTTCCGCCATACCCTGAAGTGTGACTAGATTACAGCTACATCTGTAAAGAGGCAACAAAGAAACTGATGGTGGATAGAATCAGGTGGGGGATTCAATGTAGAGAGAAGAGTTCAAATTCTTTTATGGAGAGTTATATGATATAGACAGTTATATACCAACCATACTGAATCTCAGAGTCCAAGCAACTGTGTGTCTGAAAGGACACCCATGATCAAGGCACAAAAAGTGTGAAAGCAGATGCCTAAAACCTAATTTAAATGAGCCACTAGATAATCTGCTTTACTGCAGAATGGACCTACATCATTGGTGCAGTGATGAAGGCATCACAGCATCACATGAGAATCAAAACCCATAAACCACTCTCCAGTTTCTTCCTGGTGAGAAACAAACATTATTGCTTTGGATGGTTGAAAGGCTAATCTATTAAATTATGAGTTAAATTAAAAACACAGGTTGAGTGAGGTGAGGCGATGTGATGTGGCGTGGGGTGCTCTACGTGTGATATGACAAGACCCAGTTACAGTTCTGTTGTCAAGATGGGCTAAATGGAAGACACGGTTTGGGGTGGCGGGTTTTTTTTCTGTCCTTTGTTCTGCTCTTCAGTAGGACTAAAGTGCAGCACTGCAGATCAGATAATAACGCTTGTAGACAAATGAATGAACAAATAAGTGCCACTAGGGTGCAAATGGTATTAAAAAGATAAGGCAATGTCTTGCAGAGTGGGAAATAATAATGCTAATCCAAACAGGACACTTTTGTGGTACAGATAACGATAAAAATGCAAAAGTGGAGTTATCTTGTGCAAATGTAGAAGACCAAACTTCACAGATGTTTGACAATATACAAAACTTCCCAGCACTGTTAATGCTCTGTCCTTACATAGGCCACCCTTCCATGCAAAGCTGCTTTTAAATATTTTGGTGCTACTTCTGGTTCATTTAATCAGAAAAAACTTGAGATTTTTGAAGTCATGCAAGTGACCTGAGAGAATGGTTTAAAGATTTTCTTGGGCTTACTGTTGTGGCAGATGTAGTAATGGATGCTGAAGGCTATTGCAAACTTCCAGAAGTTATAGCAGAGTCATGTTTTTTCTTGTGCAGACATTTCATGACAAATAAAGAAGGGAAGCTGAGAATTCAAACTCTTCCCTAGTAAGACTGAATTTTTTTAGAAACTGTGAACTTCAAAATAGAGCTGTTTCTTTCAGAGGCAGAACGTTCTCTGCAACAAAAACACTGGAACAGATTCTCAGAATGCAACTTATGTTTGCATGTGACTGACATGACACGATTGATTTAATTGTCACTATAAAGGGAAAAAACTTTTGTAAAACTGAATGACCTTTTTACTGCAGGGTTTAATCAACATAACCCCCCTCCCAGCAAATCATTGCAACATTGATGGTAGTTATAGCACATGCATCTCCAGGAACAAGGCCTTGAATAGGGAGACCAGCATCCCTTCCTACAATTAAAGACAACGTTCAGAAAAAATTGTGGTCAAACATTATTTGAAAGTACCAAAGCTCAAGGATTTACCTGCTTGCTTCCCAGCTTTACCCACCATGCTGCTGCAAGGCGTGCTTTGCTGTAAATCCAAATATCCTGCCTATCTTTTCTGTATTTACAATCCAAAGACTGATTTTTAGCTGTATGAGTGCACTTGATCTTGCCTCTAGCAACGAGCAGAGATTTTTGACTGTATTTCTCCATGGACTGTGTAGACTCTTCATTTCTTTCTTGCAAGCATTCCTTTGAATATCAAGACAAAGTCTAATGGATGTTCGCTACTGTATAGTAAATCCACTACAGTGGTCAATGACTGAAAATATACTTTCACCTTGTTTAATAACTTTATTCTGTTTATAATCATACTCTGAACTTCATTTTAAAAAATAGACTTCTAAATCACCATCTGATACAGGTCATGATTTCACAGTTACTTTTACTTCCCCCAAAATTCACAGTTCTACTGCAAGTTGCTCTTATCTCATCTACTCTCCCAGGCCACCCTTTACCTCTCCTTGTGCCAGCACTGGTTTCCAGTAGTGTGCCAGTAGGGATCCAGGTAAACACGGTCCCTGGGAAAGGGATAGTACTGAGCAGGGTCAGTTCCTATTCTGGTTGTCCGTGCAGCCACGCAAATGTCGATGCTGGCCAAGAAAGCCCAAACAAAGGCAGGACAAAAAGCTGTATCGATTTTTTTTTTATTCTTATTGGGTATTTTTTTGTTTTTTTTTTTCTTCAAGAGCCTGTATTTATGTTGTTGCAAAGCGACCACATAACTGTAACCTTGTTTTTACAGGCAAGGTTGTGCTGATTTTACACATATTGCAGGGTCTGAGGGCTTCTCAAAGTTTTTTTCTTCAGGGCACCACTACAAGGAGCTTAAGGGACCCTGCACATTTATAACTTAGATGATCTGAAAGAGGCACGTATTGTTAAAAAAGAACAGTCAACTGCTGTCCCGTGCCCCTTGATTCACCCATGTATCCTTCTTTAGCTTTGCCAATCTATGCAGCTGATGAAATGCCAGAGATATTTTTTTATGTCACAAGTTTGTAGAAGAACATGATAGCATGAGAAAATCCATTGCTAATTTTTTATATTCAGTGAAAGGAGTTTAAGTGACTTGTTTTCTTGGAAAAGGGTTCATTTTTTCCCATGTGAAAGTTGGACTGTCCCGGTGACAATTACCTTCTTATTAAATTACTTCTGCACAGTAAGATTTAAACTAAGGGCAGTTTTGTATCACACTGATATGTATGAGAACTGGTTATTGGTGACCAAAATCTTGGATGAGTACAAAATCTGCATTTGTGAGTAAGACTGAACTGAAGTTAGAGTTTGGGTTAAGACCCCATAACCTTGAATTTTCAGAACTCATCTCACTAAAAGCATGTCAACAAAAAGGTAACAACATTAGATGTTCGTATTGGACTTAGCTTAACTACTTGGAAGCCTAGTCACAGGCAAAATCAAGACCTCCAAAATGGGATCAGGATCAATTATGTGGGGAGTAGAAATGTTGATCAAGGCAACTGCCATTCCTTTTCAGCCACATGAAGAGTCTAAATAGCTCAAAAGGCCTTCGCAGAACACACTCTCACTTTAAATTCTTAGTAAGTAGTAACAAATGGCAATCAGAGGTTTTGAGAAATTAGAGAATCTGGATCACCCTTTATATGGCACACACTGTATTTTACAGCTAAGATATTTCCTAGATTAAATAGGCAAAATGCTGCTGTCCTGTCAGTTTCTCTGAAATTCTGCACCAATTATGAGACGCCTTCTGAAGAGCTGATAATGACTCGAACTGAGTGGAAACTACCAAAACACACCCCTTTGTTTACCTCAGACACCCCTTAATAACATCTGTCTTCTGTATATTGTTGTCTGAAATCCATCAAAGCTGAGTGTCTGACCATGTGGTAAGCGGTTGACTGGAATTTTGTAAAAGTCTGTGGTTCAGACAAGGAATTCCGCTTTTCTGTATAATATATTCAGCTATTTCATGTATGCCTTTGAAATATGTTTATGCGCACTGGAATGATTCTAACTATTAATGTTACTTAATGGGATTGATCTGTGCACAGTGCCGAGCATTGAGGGCTTGCTCAGACACACACACTGGCCTGCAAACTAGCCTTTAGGGTTGACTAGCCCTTCGCATCAAAGGACACAACCCATATAACACACCACCAAAAGGCAAAGTTACTCTGAAAGCCTCATTGTTTAATACAATTTGTATACTTGTTCTTAAGCATTCTGCTTTTTCAACAGTTCAGCTTCTTAAATCTAGTGACTATTTTAATCTGAAACCATCAACACTAACTGCTTTAAATATTACACACTATTAAATATTACATGTTTATATACACTATATAGCTAACAACAGAACGTCATAGAATCATAAAAAATACAACTGGAAGAGATCTAAAAAGTCACTTCTTCTGTTTCTCTCTTTCAATAACAGGACTGTCATACTTGATGGATGGTTCTCCAGCTCCTCTTACAAACCTCCAAAACTGCCGCAAGCAAAGAGGGTTTTATTCCAGTCCTACCTTCCTTAGCATGAAAAACCTAAATCTAATGAGGAATCTCAATCTTTCTCTAGCTTGAACTCATTAATTCTTATTTTTGCCAATTTTTGCTCTGCATGACAGGCTTTTCTTGTCCTTGGAGATGATGTTGTGTTCCCCCCTAGTCTCTTGTTCAGGCTCATTCCTTCGTCTCCCCACTGCAAAGGCAGGGACTGGTTTCTTCATCTTTGGCCATTATCATCTCTCTTTTTGAATCTCTTCTGGGTTCTCTTTCTGAAGAGCAACTTGCAAAACCCTCTGCCTTTACTACAGGTGAAACTGATGTAAAAAGTGTATCTCTAAGAAAAGCACAGTATGCTCAGGGCATTTTGTTCAATGATTTATCCCTTTACTGTATTCCACTTATGTTTGTACTGCTGTTGAATAGGCACTGGTGCTTTTGTATACAGCCTTACCCATACAGGGTGTGCTTGCTAATCACACCCTGGAGCCATGCCCACAGGCAAACGAATTACACTGTGTTATATGATAACTAATCCTCCTTAGGAATTAAGACAAATAGCTTAAAAACTAATTATTAGTGTATATTCATTTTAAAAGCACCCATAGTTCATTGCAACTAAAGTGAAAATTCAACACCAGTAACATTCCATGGGGATATCATTATATAATTCTTTACTGTGAGGGTGGTGAGACACAGGAACAAGTTTCCCAGAGAAGTTGTGGATGTCCTATCCCTGGAAGTGTTCTAGACCAGGCTGGATGGGGCTTTGAGCAACCTGGTCTGGTGGGAGGTGTTCCTGCCTATGGCAGGGGGGTTGGAACTTGATGATCTTTAAGGTCCCTTCCAACTCTAACCATTCCATGATGCTGATTCATTCTATAATTTGCTTTCACATCATTTCATAACTCAGCCACAATGAGCATTTTGTGACCTATATCAGGACTGACTAAAGATTTTCACTTCCTCTACCAGCAATAGCAGAAATATATTATTCCAAACTCTATGCACAGTTAATAGATGGCAAAAACAGACTTAGATTTTATTCTTCCCCACTGCTTATTTTGCTACTTCCAGATTTTCCTTTACAATGAAGGAATTGTAAAAGTCTCAGACACAGAATGAAATAGCTGCTCTTCTCAGTATAAATTCTGAAAACATTTCATATGGATACACTGAGTTTCAACAAGGCTGCAGCAGGTAACGGCATTACAGCTCGGCTCTGGCAGTCGGGAACGGGAGGGGAGAAGCGCCTGTCTCTCACAAAGGCTGTACAGGGTGCTCAAAACAAGGTCAGGCTGTCAGCCTGTGTCTGTGTGTCTGTCCACAAAGGACCCAGTAGCCTACGATTTGACTGGGAGGTGAGGTTGGTTACAAGTCCTGGCTTTGACCAACACCCAACATATCTACACTGGAAATATGATCACAGCTATGCAGGAGGTACATATATATACAAACATATTTTTTTATGTATATATATATATAGGGTGAAAAATAGATACCGAATTTAATGGTAGTTCTAAGCATGGCTTTACCAAACAGGAAGTTTGATTTCAAAACTTATCTCAAAGAGGAGATAGAATAAAACCGACAAACATTTCAGAGCCAGGATTCAATCAGATATTTTAACTAATGTTCCACAAAACCTGGATTCCATTCCAAAGTCTTCCTCAAAACACTTATTGGCGTCAGTATCATTTCACTCTTACAAAACAATTTGAAAATATTTTAATGATTTAATCATAATATGGTTTTAATTATTTTCAATTGATTCAGTTTCACCTGAATATGTATTTCTTGCTGGAAATCAAGATCCCATTAACTAGAGAATTCCAGTAGCTATAGCTAGAAATATCAAAAAAATCTCACAATACATGGCCAAAAAATTTGAAAATAAACATAACAATTGAAAATTTCCTAGATTTGTAGTAAGATTTTTTTTTGCAAACACCAATTTTGCATGAAAATGTAAAAATAAAGTCTGACCGTAAAAGGAGAGTTGAAAAAAAAAAATCAACAAAAAACAAAAACACAGGAAAAGAAAGCTCATTATGAGTAAGAAAAGAGAAAGATATGAAAGGAAAGAACAAGAAACTCAAAGTTGCTTCAGCACGAACAAAACAGTATTGTCAGTCAGCACCTTCCTATGATCTTGGCGCTGCACTTCTGGGAGATTTTAACTGGACAAACAGGCAACTATAAACACTCACACAGGGTGTTGTTAACAATGAATAAGCTGCATTGTAAAAAAACAGAATAAGACTTGTTTATGCCAAGAAGACAGGATACAAAGGGCCTTGGAGAAAGTATATTCAGCATAGGAAAAAAAAAAAAAAAGAATAGGAAATTCAGTATTTAGAGTTTTCAGTTATGCTTCACAAGTAGCCTGAGGTTTCATGTGATCAATGAAGTGTAGAAGAGTTCAGATATGAACAGCAAATAGTGAGGGATGTTTTAAAAATATTGAACATTACCATTGTGAGAAGGTATTCAGTAAGGTTGTCAGCTTGGATATGTTGCAGGGAAAATATATTCATCTGGATTCAATTGCACCTCTTTGGGAAGCTCAACATGGTGTGATTTCCAGTTCTTAACGGCATGAAAGCCATATCAACAGTTCACGTTCAAGAGAAATAGACAAAGCCAATTACATAATTTATTCAAGCCTTTTCAGAAATGCTGTCTTGCCCATTGCTTAATTCATCCTGCTTCAGGCCAGTGAAACAATCTCAACCAACCTCTACTGAAACAGGCCTACCTGACATAAACTACTTCTGTGAATTCTATTTGCCTTAGATCATTCAACGGATCCATGTGATCTTGTGGAAGGGTCAGTTGGGCTAACAGTAATGTAGATTTCAAGAAAGTCCAAGATTAAGAGGCAATGATTGCAAATCATGGCTCTCTAATTCAACCTTCCTATGCTCAAGTGAATTACATGACTGTTCTCATTTTTAAGAAAGAGATCACAGATGTAAGGACTGAGAATTGCACAATGAAGTTTTCTTGGAGTGCCTCAGCTTGAAATATTAAAGTGGGCTTCTGCAAAATATGCATTTCTCATGAAGCATATCATCATCTCTCAATATTTGCAGAGCATGGTTTTCAGAAGTGCTTTTTGTCTTTTTTTGACTTTGTGTGCCTGACTCAGTGAGTTATATGGTGCTCTCATCTGGATTGTGTCATTGAAAACATGAGTCCGACATTTGTGATTTAGAGTTGAGCTAAGAGAAAAATTATGAGTAGTAAAATCAGAGGTGTAATGACCAATGAAAAAGAGCATAAACATAGACACAAGAAAACAACAAAGACTTATAAAGCTGCAAAAACTTCAATAATCAAGTTGTATCAAGCACCTGGTTATAACCACTAAGCCACAGTAAGAAGTAAGTCAATGTCTACTATGACACATCTGTGGCTGCAGATGGAACACAGTTTGTGAAATAACCAGAAATGATTGCCTAAACTAGTCAAATCTGTCTTTGTCAATGATGTCAACCTACTTTGAGGTAGAATTTCTGTGAAAAAGGAAAACCAAAATAACCCACACATCCCAAGATTTCCAGGTCAGAGAGGACAATGGGTAATTTAGTCTCTGGATAATACGAAACTCTTGAGTTGCACTTCAACAGTTCTCAGAGGCTAGTTCATCAAATTGTGCAAGCAAGGTAACATGTAATATTCAGTTCTGGAGAAAGCATCTGATTAATGTCTCATGCTATTGAACAGTGTTTTCCTGTTCAATTGCATATTAACGCAGGGATGCAGAGGAGGTTTAAAGAAGTTGGAATGTAATGTAATGATAGAGGCAAACTAAAACAATGAAATTAATAACTCACATTCAGATCATAATTCAGGCAATGGCAATGGTTCGTGCAATTACAGAATTGTCAGAGCTCTCAGAAATGTCTGGGATGTTCTAAGAGCCACCAGTCTGTGAAGGCAACCACAGTACTTGGGAAAACATGGAGACTGTGAGCAGGAGAGGTTGGTCCTGCACAGAGAGTCAACTGGAGTATACACAAAGGTACTGTGGCCACAGGAGGAAAATTCTTGCCACGTCCAATGTGCGAGATAGACCTATTGAATGAGTCATAGATCTCATGACCTTAAAGTTAGTGTCTGATTTAAGCCTCAGCTGAGCAAATACTGAGTGGAAAATCAGCAACTAAAGCAGTGGGAAGAAGTGTGGTACAATTAAGCCATTGACCAGGATATTTAGTGAGAGACTCAGATTTCTGCAGTATTACTTAAGTTTCAAATAATGCAAAAGATACTGTAATCTATAACTACAAAAGGATGGGAGAGATTATAGTAGAACTGATGCCTTTAAAAGACGCAAAAACATTTTCTCTACTGTTAATAAGCATCATCGGATGGCCACTGCCAGGTCTTTGATATCCAAATATAAGCCCAAAGAATTCATAATGCTATATTTTTGGATCAGTTAGAGCATGTTAATGGGCCTATGCAGTGTTGCCGCTAAATAACAGTGATAGTGCTATAGAAACACATTTAGAGACCGGTGCTAAGCAAAAGTGGTGAAACTATTTTAATTCTTGTGTTTATCAATAATATTAAGAATTGTGCCTCCTGGACCTTTAATTATTTAAGTCAACATTATGATATCCTGACTGACCTTATCAGATTGAAGTGTAAGAAATTGCAGAACATGAGAATGATCAATTTTTTTCATTTAACTGGGAAGTTAGACTTGAAAGACCAGCAATTAACCTGATCTGATTTTTACAAAATCTTAGTTTCTGTTTGAACTGTATTTTCAGTAGTTCAGCCCTTGAAGTTAACAGAATTAATTAATTTGCTTATCCTTTCTTCACAATTAGTGTTACTCAGCTAAATGAGACCAGTCTCCAAATATGACTTAGTGCATTAAATTCAGATTGGTGTAATCTAGCTGTTAACAATGGGGACAGTATCATGATCAGACACACATAACAACTATTTCTAGAACTGAAAAAAAGAGAAAATATCAAGATTCAGTGAGTGCTGGTAATCTGAATTACCAATGAATGATGAAGAATTACCTTAGGGTAGGAAACAGACTGTATGCATTAGTGTTTCCCATCCACTTATCTCCATATTCCAGTTTAGCTGGATTGCAGTAAAGTACACTTTAAAAGTTAAATCTTTTAAGCAAACTGTTATACTTATATAAATCCATAAATCTCAAATCCCGGATAGTCTTTCGCACGTATATGTGTATGAAACTGTCTGATCACTCTAAGTTTTTCAATCTCTTAAAATGAACAACCACAGAAGTTTGCACACTTCTATTTCAGCTGGGTTGGCTTCTTTTCCAGGTGACTCATTTCACTTTGCAACTATGCAATAGGCAGCCTATGGTAGGTCAGTCAGAACTGTCTGCTTACATATACAGAAAAGAAGTTTAATGAATCATGAAGCCACAATGCAGTAACAATAGCATGTCCTCAAGCAAAAGGTATAAAACCATCACAGAACAGAGTAGAAACATTTATTTCAAAATCTGCCATAAATGGAAGCATTTATGTACTTTTTACCTTATTTTCCTTTGTCATAAAATGTTTTGTTGATAATGTTGATAAGCTGAAATGCCACTCTCCATTTGGGACTTGGGCTTTTGCTTTTCAGGATAAAAATCTGTCTGGTTTACTATGATTCGCACTTCAGAAATGTGAATCTTAGAAGACTCTCACGGTGCAACACAGAGACTTCTAGTAATGGGATATTTCTTGGACAGATCTTTTTTTCAAATATATATGCATTTATACCCCATGCCCTATATTTTACAGTGTTGCCTTGCTTTCACATAAATCCAGTTTGAGCAGTACAGCCTCTTAGATGGAAACACAACTACAAAATTGCTAAAGTCCAGCTTATTTACCCTTGCAAATGCACGTTAAGTAAACACACTAAACAAAAATAGCACCATACATTTTGGAGTACATAACCTCTGGGAAAAGAAAGTCTATTGATTTTATCTTCTGTATAAACTGTATAAGACAGTAGGACAATACTGTTTCTATACCCATTATTTCTAGATCCATAAGATAAACAATTAGCCAGCATCTCCAGTTAAGGAGTAAATGTAGTGAAGAATTAAAAGAATAGATGCATTCTTGATTGAAACTTTTCTAACTTCGCTAAGAACAATAGTTCTGTATGATGAAACAGTAACATTACTATGTCTTAAAACTTTCCCTATATTTCTATAATAACCATAAGGCTGTACGGTTATTTACCCTTCATAAAGATAGAAACAACAAGACGTTTTGCTACACTGTTAAGAAACATTTTTGATGTGGGGTTTCCTAATACTAAATGAAATAACACTGTCACCACATCTTGTGACAAAAACGTAAAACATCTTTAAAGGTCGGCATAGCTTTTGCATGAAATATGTCTACAGAGAAAAAAAAAAGTTGCTTGAGAAAGGAGAATGAGACTTTTGGAATAGCTAACTACAGAGCAGCTGGCACAGATTAGCCTATGTCCTCATACAATCAAAATGTTTCTATTAGAGAACTTGAGATAACTAGCTTGAGAGCATTTAAGCCTACTCCAGTTTTTTTTTTTTTCAGTTTAATCAAGCATTATCTCATGAGATATGACTGCATTATCCCAGTAGAATTGAAGAATTACCAACCCTACACTATTTATATATATATATATATATATATGTATATATATTTAATATCAGGTTATTGGGCTTGATTTTTATCTGTGGTGTACGCCAACTATTATTGGCTTAACACAGGACACACCATGACAAAATCAGCTAAGGGGAAGAAAGAAACATTGCCTGAAAACTGGCTACCGATTCACAAGCGAGGCCAAAAAGAGTGAAACTACAGTCTCAGAAAAGCATAGCAGAAACACACAGCCAGGGAAGGAACCTGACTCAGGCTACAGCCAGCGCCAAGGCAAGCTGGCGTAGATTTATAGTCTCCACCAGCTGGCCTCCCCAAGGAAGAACAGCACCAAGAACACAGCGAACTTCAAGTGTGTTTAATGTTTAAGCACCTTATAGCGAGGGGTGCTGGACCGGTGATTGCTCCATTTTAAGAACAGGACATTTGGAACATGAAAATGTTTCTTCCTGTGCAGAAATTCAGTATTAAAATAAATTCTACTATTATCAAACATGGCCTTCTCCATGTGGGAAAAAGATAAACGCACAAGCGTTCCAGAATTTCCAATAAAATATTTATAAACTGAAGTACTATCATTATTTGGTCCTCTCACTCATATCAATGCGACATATAAATGCCAATATGTCTGTTTCACCCAGTCAGTGTGTTTATTAACTTGAGCAAAATACCATTTGGCTTTTTCTCATTTAAAAAATGAGATTATAGATCTTATTGTTAGGCCCAGATTACCATACATCAAATCTGGGGCCCTTTGAAGTAATTGAGAGTTTGCTAGTAACAAAATTAGGATTTCTGCAATCTGATCTGCATCCTTGTGCTATGTGTTTCACCCATGCCCAGGAGAAGCCTTTTCATTCTGAGAGCTTATTTTTCTCTTGTCCAAGGCTCAGTTGCTCAGCAGATGTTTATGCTTAGGAAGATAAATATCTCTAAATATGTCATTAAGTTCAATAGTCATATTGATACTTACATACCTCCAAAAAAGCCTCAGCTTTAATGCTATTCTTGAAAAGAAGAGAGGTGAATAGAGATGAAAGGAAAACTTGCTTATGGAGAAGAATGACAGAAAAAGGCACTGGGGGAAAGTGTCACATAGTTTCCTGAAATTACTGTATGGATACCCCAGAGCGACAGAAATAACATGCAAATGAGTAAGAGCACACCCACAAGTTATTTCACATGGGACTGATAAATTTCATCTAAATCTGAATTTAAAACATGGGTGCTGCAAAAACGGGTTACGTCCTCACTGGGAGCACACTGTGAGTTTGAATACAAAGTGGAAGGGAGCGTAAGAAGCAGGAGCAATATTGCAAGCTCTGAGAGATAGCTTTTAAGGCTACTGAGGAACTCCCACCTACGTATCTCAGGCAATTGCACAGATCCTATTAATACAATATTTCAGTGCTTCTTTAATATAGTTAACCTACATTACCCATAACAAGGGAAAGTGATATTAACTCCTTTTTAAGTGTGTGAAAATTATAGGCAGGATAAGCCTTATTCCCAAGGCTAAATCAGGACTTTACATATGCAACAGTGCTGGCCACTGAGCTAAATCCCCCTCTGTTTTTAACCCTCCTTCCCCAATCTTTCCCTGGAGTGGTAACATGGGGAAGTGTATTTAATGCTCTGGTTAGTGGGGTAATGACTGTGTGTTGCTATGATTGTGTCTGTTGGGGAATGTTTCATTACTGGTTCTCATGTTTCAGGCTCAGTTCTGACAGTGTAATCAAACTGGAAAAAATGTAAATCAGAGTTTTCTTGATATTATTGAATGCATGTACTGTCTTTTCACTTTTAACAAGTAGATTTTTTTAAAATGTTCTTGCCCTGCTCCCTTCATCTCTAGAGATTTCCAAAGCAGCTCTGTGTAGCTTTATGTTTATCAGAATTTTTTCTCCTTTTCCTCTCTGAGACAGGAAGCTGAGGGTTTTGACCTCGCTTGGATCTTTCCCAGTGTCAGGAGGTGGTCTGTTCAAAAAGATTCCATGACACTGATCTTTTCCTGATTTACCAGATAGCTAGGTCAATAAATAAGGTCTCTACTGTTTTCTTCCGCAGCTGTAAAATAACCAACGGACCCTTCTGAGAGCTAATTATCAAATCTTTCCAGTTTTTCTTTCAAGGAACAAGCGTTATCTTTCCAGTTAGTAAATTCCATTGCAGCATAATTTAGCAAAGACTGCCCAGTTGTAGGAGCTCTGGCTCATATGAAGCAGTTCATTTAAGTAAAATGTTGACACTGAAGACCTCTTTCTTCATTATAAATTTTTTCTATGTCCTTCTATCAGTATATTTCCTCCTAGTCACGAAAGCCTTTTACTGTTTATCAAAAGGTTATAGAGCAATTGTAATGTCCAGCGAATCCACCAAGTGACAAGAATTTTTCTGTCTGCATCCTCCTTGCCAAAATGTCCAGCCTTCGTGCTTCTATTGCCTCCCCATAGGCCTGGCCATACCCTGTCCTAGGTGAGGCGATTCATTTGACGTTGGATACAACCCATCAGAAATATCTCCATCACTAGGTTAGAAAGCATCTTTTCTGAGACTTAGTGAAACCAAGAAAATGTGGAAGGATCCAGCAACTGCCAAGACAACTGTCTTTAAATATCTGGCAGAAGCAGCCAGAGCACTCCTAGAAGATCATATAGCCTATCTACTATTTTATTCCATAGGAAACCTTCAATTGAAAATCATAATGGTTATTTTTTAACAGATTTCACAGTCAGTTCAAAATTGTTGGCTACCAAAGGGCAGTCAATAGGCTTAAGTTGCAAAAACGCCTAGAACATAGTCAAATTCTTTTTCTACTCTCTTTCTTTTTGTTTCTGTACATTATGTTATTTCAACTGGGATGTTCCTTTTAAAAGTTATATATTTAATGTGATTTTACTGGCTCTTGAATATATGCATAATTATAAAGTGCTCATTTTGCCTGTATGTTATACCCTCGAGACTGAATGAAGTATTGGAATTCAAGGAACGCCCACATCCTAATACCAACTCTCCCTTTGATTGAGAGTAAACAAGATGACTTCTCTATTTTGATTTATTCATGTTTGCACTGATGTAACTCTTCTCCCAATCAGCTAAATTTTGGTTAGATTCTCTAAGCAACAACTCAAAAAAGTAGGATGTTTACTGGAGATTATGCGATCAATATAACATACTATTTTTAACAAAAAGCTTTTACAATGATTATTTCTAGAAATTCTCATATTGCATTTTAAAACACAAATAATAAACAGATGGAGATCATTTCTGCAGGACAGGCTAAACTAGAACAAACGAATGCTTATCTTGTTTCCCTTCAGAACACATGAAGTGATATAATCACAAAGCAACTGTTCCACACACTGCCAAAAATGATCAAAACCGCTGCCACATAATACATATGCATACAGCATGGGGACTACCAGAGAAAGGTAGGAGATTTTATGCCTTGGTCATGGTAGAGAAGACAAATCTCACTATTTGTCACGGGGTAATGGGAACCACTCAGGCACAGAATGACCAACAATGCAGTCAAACAGATGCCATAGATTCCTCTCCATATGGAGCCTCCTTGTGCATTACTGGGTTAAGTCACAGCCCACACTTGCTGTGCCTGCTGGAATTGTGGCCTGGGTGTAAATCTCAGTTAGTGTTAAACCAGAGAGCACCTCCAAATTAGATAGATGGCCCGAAAATCCAAAATACCCCCTATAAACTATACTTACTATTACACAATCCAATATACCACAGAGTTTTTTCCCTGTAAAGAATTACATTTCAAATTTTATCCAGAACTGTATACCACGGAATCAAATGTTAGGATTCACAATAAACAAAGAAAGAGTCTTAAAACAAACAACAGACAAACATTTCCCTTGCCTTTTTTTTTTNGCTGCCTTGGGATGATCAGGAGAGAGCAAAGATTTCTAGCTCCTGAATTTCTCTTTTGTCTTGAAGAATGTGGGGTAATACCAGGGGTAAAACCATCCCTATTTTCAGCTCTCTTAACACTTGGCATTTAATAATCCCACAAGCCATTTTTGGTGAAAAATGTGTCTCAAGAGGGAGCAAATCAGCTATTTCTCTTTCAGGCATTCATACACTTTTTGTTTCTGCTGTACAGATGAACTTTGAGGCTTACAATTCTGTCCTTAGCAAAGACTGAACTTTGGGCTAGTACTAATGGGCTAATACTAAAGGGCCTACAGAAGGCAACCAAAGAGTTGCCTTCTACTACAGGCAGTTATTAAGAAAAGCAAAAGAAAGCTAATTGTGTTAGAGACAAAAAATTCCTAATATAAAAGAGACAGTCTCTCTTTTTCCCTATTTCAAACACATATGAGGAGCAGCTTAGTGCTTACACTGTGTAATATTCATTATCTCCTCATTCATCATTTATTCAGACTGAGTTTGATTATGCTTGCATTACTTTCCCTGTCTACATCCCCAGTGGTATATAGTTTTGATTTCAAAAAAGTTTTAGGTTGAAGTGGAACAGGACACTGAATTGTAAAATGCTGGGAAATGGACATCAGGAGGATGCATTCATGGAGAGCTGCACAGCTGGCCAGCAGAATGAAAACATTACCACAAGACTATTGGGAATTAATGAGAGAACTAGAAAGCACAACTACACGGGAGAAAGTATTCTTCACTAGTTTTACATTGGATCTGATATATTTCAGACAGCTGAAACACAACCCGTAAAAATCTCAAAAGACTGCTTAGTGTGTTTAGGAGCTAAATCTTAACCTCAAGTCAGAAACCCATGTTCTTCTACCAAGAAATATTTATCAAATTCACCTAAAAGGAAACTGATAATGTACTGATCTCTTTTAAAAATCTGTCTGCAGAAGATTTGTCAGTAGTTAACATTGTTCAGTCATAACAGTTGTGTATCTTGTATCCAGTTTGGTTGAGGCAGAGGACTGGGTTGGATGCCTTCACATTGCAAGTGATGGGAGAACACAATGCTGTGACTACATCTAATAACTGGTCTTTCAATTCATACATCTTGCACTGTACAGAAATGAATTTGCTACTCACTGACATCCTTTTTTTTCTTCCTGATACCTGAAAAAAATTCCCTGGCTATTGACAATCCTAAAATACAGTTTTTCTCTGTGAAGCTCTGCAGTAGCATCTCTCAAATCAGCAATGCATCTATCACATCAGGCAATTCACACAGAATCTCTCATCTTTCACCACATCACTTATCACGCTTCATATTACATCAATCAGCAAATTCACTTCAAAAGCATGCGCCTGGCCCAAACTAAAATGTATGAGTTAGGCACATATGGGCCTTAACCCACTGGTGCAAACCTGACCAAAAACAATGTGAAAAACTCCCGCTTCTTTATGGAATGCAACTCACATTTTAAAATTTTGGTTGTTGAATAACATGTGCGGTTGCATGCTGAGAATGTAAATTCCAATTGCCTCATTTTAAGATTGCAGATGATTTAGCAGCAATGGGGAAAGAATATAGAATGGCTTAGAAATCACACCTGTTTATTTTCACAATTACACGATTTTGCCCAAATATCAAATAGCTTGCCTTATCTTATGCAGTCAAATAGAAAAGTTAAATAAAAGCTAAAAAAATAGAATGCATTTTAAAACACAGATGAAAATTGCCAGACTAAAGGATTCAGAGTACTTGTAGTTAAAATGTCACATCTTATACAATTTTACTAGTTCAAAGTCTCACAATTATGAAAGCAAAAGAATCAGTGATAAGCCTATGTAGGATAAGCCCCTTCAACCAAACATATTAAACACTGGGGCAAGTAAAAATAGATAAGGCAGCAAAAAAAATGCAATAATAATAAGAATGGCAGAGAGTTTCAGACTGCTGGATTTCAAAGAGGAGGTGTTTGATGCCTGCCTTTTACACCAAGTTTGTTACTCACACAAATATTAGTTTGGTAGATAGGATCAAAAGACATCTAAGCACCAAATAAGAATCAGCCCCCATGGTTCTTGAGGAGCCTCAGTGTGCGTAAAAGCAAAAGTAAAATATACCCACAGAATACATGAAAAAAACCCAACCAACAAAACAGGAACTGCAAACACAAATTAAGTTTGTGTACCCTGATGTCTCTGACATCTCTTCCTGAACTCCTTCCTTTCTCACTCCCAGAAATTGCTTGTGTTGTTTTCTGGCCTGTATGTTCATACCAGCACTGAGGACTGATACGTAGAATTAGAAACAAAAAGGTTGCTTGCCATTTTAAAGGACCAGTTACTTCAAGTTTCAGCTTTTTTTTTTTTTTAAAAACCTTTTTTTTTTTCCTCCCCTTGTAATTGCAGATCTATGAAATTAAGGACATACATCTGTACTTAAAGAAAAAAGTGACTATTTTTTGTTTAGAACTCAGTACTGTAACAGGAATTAAACCAACTGTAACAATAATTAAAACAAGCATATATGTTTCGCTACCGGGTCTGTGAACTCCTCCTTTCCCTCCCCAAAGTGATACACTCAAGGTCACAACCAGAAGTTCAGAGTTTGACAGATGGCCTATAATTGAGCCCCCCCCCCCTTGGCGAACACAAAAGTTTTGTAAGTTTTTACAACAGCACTCTCTTAAAGCAGAGGATGGTGGAAAGCATAGGGATGGAAAATCTGTTTCTATTTCAGTTGTGTATCTGGTAAGATGGAAAATTTTTCAAGTCTACACAGATGGTAAATAAATTTCTGCTACATGAGGCAGTTCCTGGAATAAAGAAATTTTCTCAAATAACAAGTGCCAATTTTTTTTTTTTTTTTCAGCAAGACTTATTTTTAACTTTCCCAGGGACTTGTTGAGAGAGCTGGAGAAGTGTCCTTTCACCTTCAGAATCCTGGTCTAACTCCAGAAATAGTCTCTAATGTTGTTCTCAGCATAGACGAGTTTTCTTTACACTTCAGAAGACATTTCCAAGCAAAGATCAAAGCTCTGCAATTATACTTTGCTGCTGGTAAACAATCCCTCTGAACAGGCTCGAAAAGAAGAAATTTCTATTTAAGCCCTAAAACAATTATCAGTGACTAACAGTGCTGACATTTAAACTGTCATTATTATACTTCGTGAGGCAACGCTGTTGACACAAGAGAGCTTGTCCTCCACGAAGGAAGCGTAATGGAAAGGACAGAGAGGAAGCCCAGAATCCGGGACCAAGTCACTGCAGACCATGCCTGCTAAGGAAGCTGTGAAAAAGAAGCAGAATAATTAGGGGTTTGTCAGATAGACTCGTAAATGGATTTGTGCGGGGATTTTGTGCAACTGTAGAAATGCGTGCAGGGCTTGGGGACTGGGAACTACTATCCCCACTACAAAACTAGCTCTTGAAATTGTTTGGGAGTGCTCTACCCTTCGTACTAAAGTGGATCAAAGTTGTAGAAGCCGCTCACCCTTTTCTCCCACAACGTCGTACTCCTGTCCTAGTCTGTTCATGTGCCTGCACAGCTCTGCTTGGCAGCTGCCTTGAGCCTGAAATCAAAGCTGGGTCTCTTTAGCTTGGAGAAGAGGAGACTGAGGGGAGACCTCATTGATGTTTATAAAGGGTGAGTATCAGGAGGATGGAGCCAGGCTCTTCTCAGTGACATCCAATGATAGGACAAGGGGCAATGGGTGCAAGCTGGAACAGAGGAGGTGCCACTTAAATATGAGGGAAAACTTCTTCAGGGTGAGGGTGACAGAACACTGGGACAGGCTGCCCAGAGAGGTTGGGGAGTCTCCTTCTCTGGAGACATTCAAAACCCACCTGAACGCGTTCCTGTGTGACCTGATGTAGGTGTTCCTGCTCCGGCAGGGGGATTGGACTGGATGATCTTTCAAGGACCCTTCCAATCCCTGATATTCTGTGATGACGTTTACAAGGAGAAAAATACGCAGTATTCTTATGTCACTGAGCGATTGATCTTTCTTTTACATATGCAGAAGCTCCAAAAGGCAAAAAAATTTAATGTTGCCACACTGACCTTAGAAGGTGAAATAAGTAAAAACAAAAAATAGATCAAAGCATTTCTGAGAAGGCAAGACTGAGGGGGAAGAATTAGTGATCTTAACATGCTGTCTAGGAGAGCATGGGTTGGATGAAGAAGGTGGGGTTTTATTTGTCTGACAGAGTGGATAACCTAGAAAAAAAATTAATTGACTTTTTAATCTGAGGGTTCTGTTACTACTCACAAACTTCAAGAATATATGTATTTCTTCTGAATCTCATTAAAATAGTCATAGGCTTCAATCTACAAACAGACAATCGATTGATTTAAAACATATATTGAAAAAGAACCTCCGGTAAGACTTATAACTTGACTTTTCTAAAAGTTTAATAAAATGTTGGTGAAATGTGCTAAACTACAAGTCCTGCAGCATATTTACCCACAAAACTATAATCAAGATACAGGTATGAAGGAATTTTCCCCAGATTATCTCTGTTACTGGCAGTATTGAAGAAAGCTTGGAAATAAACTAATCAACTGGGAGTCATTTTCATGAGCTGAGAAAGCTTGTGCAATTAAAAACTGAATGATCGCTTTACATAGAAAAATCAATTTTTGCATACTTATTTTACTTGTTTTCCAGTCTTATCCCACTTATAAGACAATAGCTCAATATCCCTGGGTTGGTTGGTTTGTGGTTTTTTTTTTTTTTTTTTTTTTATTTCCTTCCAATTTCTTCTCTTATTCACTATTTTACTACTCATGTAAATGTAAAGCCTAAACAGGGTGCTGCTTATCTACCACATCATCTTGTCATCATCTATCAAGCAGCAGGCAATATTTGTAAACAGGTGAGTTTACCACATTGGAATAACCTCAGCAGATGTAGTGAGGTGTGATTTACACATGCAGCCACTACTAAATTTGTATGAGGTAAATACAGCTTGGCATTTGTCAGAAGTGTAGCGTTTCAGAAAATCTAGATGTAGGAAAGGAATTTAGTTTGCATTCCCAAATTTTCATTTGTGGCCATGCTTCTTCATTTTCTCTGCAGTAAAAATGTCAGCTTTTTAAAGATTTTGAAGCTTAAATTATAGGCAGCAGAGGCTACAAGCTTTAGCACTGCTGAATTGTTTCCTGTAGTTCACGCCTTCATACCAAACAGCCATGAATCACGTATGAATGATTATTATTGCATGCAAACCATCTTTTTTGAGAAGGCTGAGGATACATACAGCACAAAACCAGAATCCACTCCTTAAAGAGGTTTTTTTTTTGAATGGGTATATTAGATGATTGTTAAAGCAAAACTACCCAAATGAGTGAGAAACTCAGAATATCCAAATAGAAACCTTTGTTTAATTGAATCTTCTGTGCTCAAAAAAAAAAAAATAATGTTTGAGACAGAGAAATCTTACAGGAAAGGATAAATAAACTTCCATTTAACATAAATGTTTTACATATCTCATTTTCTTTCTAACCCCTGTGCAAGGTGAGACTGCAAAAACAAAGTGAAACTTAAGATATGAAAGTTGTTGCTGTAATACAGCACATTATTGAGGGACGTCCTGATGTTACAGTGAGCCAATTTTTCATTAACGCAGTGGGCATAGGCCAAGTTTCTTATGCTCCATTGTTGTAAAAGCATTAGACGTCAGCTGTGACAGAGTTATGAAGGAGAGCAAGGATCTGGTTTACATTTGCCATACATTTAGCACAGCGCACACAGACACTCGCACATATATATAGAGAGAAGCTGTATTGCTGCCTGGATTTTTTTCATAGGAGGAAGAATATCCCTCTAAATTTGAATTCATAACCATTTTAGGCCATATCCTCTTGAGCTTGGAACACTTTTTTTGGCAGGAGATACAGCATTGTTTCATTTTGTAAAGCCATATTCAGTACACCCTATCTGTGACATAGACCCCCTTGTCATTATCAACCTCGTTTTCTGCCATTAAAAGAGAGCAGTAAAAGGACATCAGCAACTCGTTTTCAGGTGTTTCAATCATATCTACTACTATGACAGGGAAGCAAGGAAAAAAAAAAAGAAAAACCAAAAACTAAAACAAACAACAAAGAAACAAAACACCACGAAAAAACCAAACATGGAAAACCCTTTGTAGATGGCTCCCACCTTGCTGCAATTCAGCTCATGGTGAGGGTATTTCTGTTTGTTTACTTTTAACTACTGCATGGTACTTGGTGAGATACCAGTGGACTTACCCACCACTGCACCACCACGGCCAAATACTCCTTGAAGGCAGTGGTAAAGATTTCACTACTGTAAAGCCTCAAGCCCCTGAGCTGGCTGGGGTGGGCTGCTCTTCTGCTCCTCCTTCTCAGATACAGCCCCACTAGCAGAAAAGCTTTTACTCTTAGCACAGGTCATGTCTGTAGTAGAAGATCGTGCTGGAAAAGCTGCTCTGACGTAGCTATGGATTCAAAGGCTTTTTTAATATAGGGGGAGTGCTCTAGTACTGACTTTCCAGGTTACTGCTGTATTTGATGAATTTTGATGGAAGCTGTATCTCCACGTGCCTCTCAGATCTTTCTGTTTTCACTTGATTGTTAATTCAAGGTGAACGTTATGCTCATGGAAGTGCTAGGTAAACACTTCAAGGAAGGAAAGTCCTTTTCCTAAATTATTCTTTAACCATGAGAAAACCATGCTGTGGATAGTGATGTCATGTAACCCAGGAGAAGTTTTGCCCAAGTGTTTTAATTTCACTTCTCGCTTGCTCAACTGCTAAACTTGGGTTTTTTGTTTACTATCTCCATTTGCTTACTATCTCCAAGACAGCTTCCCTCAAAAATGTGGTGTTAATTACAAATCTGGTGTCCTTTTAGGAGGTGTTCATCGGTCCATTTAACGTGACCTACAACTGAGAATTTATAGACTACAAACAGCAAATAATTGGCCCTTTCCAATCAGAACTTTTTAAAGATACATGTTTTGAAAACAAATGTTTTGAAAGTTTTCTTCTGGCCAATTCTTGCAAACCTGGATGAAATTAGAAATGTTGTAGTACAAACTGATTGAAATGAAAGCTCTCTACATTGATTCCTGGAAGCATGTAAACATCACTTTGGTGAAGTGATAGTATGCGACTATGAACAGTGTATAAATACAAATACTTTCATGACCATTTTAGGTAGCTAAACTCCAACTAATGCATAACTTGATGTGCAACAGCCTCTTGGTTTGCAGTCTAGACAACGCTGGCAGCCTTTAAAATTTATTGCTGAACACTGTCACAAAAATGTGTCAAAGTAAAATTTGCATAAAGGTTATACTGTAATGGCCTGGCAATCATCCCATCCTGTTCTGAGCTTGTTTTAAATACTTTTCAGATTGTTTGAAATACATCATACTTCAGTCCAAACACAAAGGAAGTCTGTGGGAAAGCATTCTTTAGCTTCCCAGATGGAGATAATATTTATGGTACATATTTTTGTGAGAGCAACAGAGAAAATTCATGGTCATCTAATCACAATAATAGGAGTACTTTATGACCACCACTTTCTACTAATTACCAGAGATAACATGCATAATTTTAAAAAACATTAGGTCCAACTAGTTTAGTCCATTTATAATATTAAACCGCATCTTCGTTATTAAATGGTAAATTTAGGAAGCAAGTTTTCAGGCCAGAAAAGAGCAACAAACATTCATGACAGCCAAGAAGGTTTCAGTTTCTTTTAAAGAAATCGTACTATTTGTTTTGCTTTAGTTGCAGCTCTTGCCAGATTCTTCCCAAAGCCTTCAAAATTACGACTATTTAACAGTAATGTGCAAATGCAGCAAATTCTTTGTGGTGAAGCAACTGTGGATCTCAGTAATAGTTGCCCACTGTACTATTACTACAGACCGTAGCTCTGAGATGTGTGGGTAGAACTAATCTTTGAAAAAGCTGCTGTGGCTTAGGATCCCTCATCAATTTTTGATGGTGTCCGTATTTGTTATAAGTTTGGAAAGCCAGAGCCATGCTCTTTCCTAAAACCTTTAGAAAGTTTGTAAAAACTTTGAAAAAGCTTTAGAAAAATCTGAAAATGACATGAGATGCAGAAATGGAACAAAGGCAATTCCCAATTTTATACGTGATAAACTAGATTTCCACTGTCTGAATGATTGTCTTTAAAAAACAATTATTAGATTTCCAATATTTGCATTTGCCACTGTCTTTCAGAAAGCTAAGAAAATACATTCCCTAGATACTGAGATTATATTATTGGTCTCCGTATATGAAAATTAAGCTCTTCTGGCACTAGTGCAAGTCTGAATTATACAGGAAATACAGAACCATGTGACTTGAAAGTAATTTTGCTGTGATAGTGCTTCTGTAGTAACTAGTTTCTGTAGTCTCCAAGGTTACAAAGTACTATAACACCAAAGTTCAGCAAGTTAAACATACTCTAAGAATACAGTAGTTTCACTGACATCCATTAATACTTCTTAATATCTAGATATAAGCAGTGAAGCCTTGGTCTCCTACAACCAGCTAAACAGGATTCACTGTTCTCCATGTTTTCAGAATGTCTATTGACCATTATAATCTGAAAATGCACTTTTTTTTCCCCTGGTTGTTGGATTGCTTCACTAGAATATTCACAAGATTATTATATTAAAAAAGAAAAAAAATTCAGTGGGAAAACAGAAACCATGAGAAAAAAAAATGCATTTATACATCATATTTTGCAAAGTGCAATTAAGGATAATTGGCTCTGAAAAAGCACCAACTTTTAAAGCTGTCATCTTCCTCTGGCTGACACACATTTGCAGACTGAATCTCAGAAGAAGGTAAATTCAGTTCCCTATGACAAAATCATGATATAGCAAAAAAAAAAAAAAAAAAAGGTTTCCAGTTTGAATTAAGATTTCTTGCACATTCCTGTTGCTTTTATTCATACTTCTATCTTCTATGCTTGTCTTTACTATGCTGACCGTCCCTAGTTACTGTTACAACACAACACTACTAAGTGTGCATCACTGAAAAACCTATATATAACTACTTGTATAGTAATAGTTTAGACTGGATCCTTACTAAACCAGCTTCCTTTATTAAAAAAAAAAGAAAAAGAAAAAAAAAAAAGAGAAGTAAACTCTAAGAGTCTCAAGAGCTAAATTAAAAACTGGTAGGAAAAAAAGAATTAATCATTTAGTTATCCCCATTCAACAAAGACAGAATTGAGGTAAAGGGAGATTAAGACATCAGAAAGACATGCTCATGAAAGGTCTGGAAACTCAGTCTCTGGTATTTTAACTGCAATAAAATAAGCTCTAAAATGTTGGATACTATTGTTCACAACAAGCTCATATTACTTTTTATATAAGAATCTAATGCAGACAAGTGAGTGCTCAGTTAAAAAGGATTATGCAACATGAATAGTAGAGATGGCAGGGAATAAATTGTAAGGAAACCATTTCAGTAAAATTGGTAGCTCTTAAAATTTTTTTTGGAAGCTTTCTTACTTCCTCTCCCAGGTACCTCACTGGGAGGACTAAGCCAACAAGCAGAGTTCAACAGGCTTCTTGTGGAGTCAATTTACAGGGTGATACAAGCAGAAGCTCCAGGAAGAACTTTCTAACTTGCCATAAAAAACCATAGGTTTTTGCCTTGTAAAATAGAATGTCTTATAGATCATAACAGAAGATAGTCAACCTTCAGAACTCATGGATAAGCATAATACTCAAGTGGTAAATATGGATGGAAAGGCACAAATTCAACCAAGAATTTTTTTTCTTTTCTCACATTAGTATAATTATCATTGATGAAATAATGAACAAAAGAAATATGCAACAATTTATTATAGCAGTACAGCAAATGCAAACCCACACTTTAAAAATTCACAGCTTTCATGTTGGGGAAAGGTGCTTCCACAAAGTCCTGTCTTCCCAGTTAACCTTTTACCAGAGTTTCTTCCTATGTTTACTGACACCCTTCTGATAATCCTTTTCTGAAATCAATTTGCATCTCATTGGCACTGGCTTCTCCTGTCATGCTCCCATTAGCTGTGTCCTTAAGTATCCTTTGCAAGCTACGCAACATTTAATCTAGAAATCTGGATTAAAAGAGTAGTGATGATAGTAAACATTAGAAATAGCCCTGACTATTATACTCTTCAGTCTTGCAGAAATGACTTTGAGATAACATCAACTATTTGAAACTGGAAAGCTTCTAAGCAGGCCCATCACCAAGAAATACAAGTAGCAAATATTAAAAGTCTCATACAAGAGAGATGAGGAATTGCTACACTGAAAAATTTGTTTACTTCATTCCATTACCTCTGACAGATAAGCAAAATGTTTTAATGAGACTGAAATGCGGTATGACATTACCTGTGAAGAGAAACTGATACAAATTAATCATGTGTACTCCGATTAGCCCTTCCTGAAGCAGTAGTCTAAGCTATACCTTGTCTTGGCAGGAATACAGCTGACATAATAAACCTTCAAATCACCAGGCACAATGCATCAGTTACATTTCCTGAAGCCAGTCATTATGTATAGATTTCTTATTTCGTCACACTCCTTGCAGTAAATTTGCCAGTACTTTATCATCTCTAATCTTATAGAATTTAGTAATACTTTTAATCTAAAATCCCTGTAGCATACCAGAAGCTTCATGTTAGCAAAGAATCCCAAAAGTTTCAGAATTAATACTTTGGATAAGCAACCAGAAATTCAAATGCTGATCCAAAGTTTGTCTGACCTATTTTGAACTTGATTTCTAAGTCCAAAGGACTTACTTCTGGAAGATTTACTTCGAAGCTCCTTCTATGGACCTCTCCAAAAATTACCGTGGCAATAGCCTTTCTCCAGTGACTGGGCAATTCTAGAACTTGTTTCTTCCACAGGTTAATGAAAATAACAATATTAAGCATTGCAAAGAAATATTGCTGTGAAATGCATTAGGAAATAAACTACTTTCAGAGCAGTAAATTTTTGTTTTCTTAAGTAATTATGATTTGGAATATAAAACATAGGAGATAGAAAAGTATTTTGTTATTACAATGAATGACAGATTTTCAATAAACTGTGTTTCACTGCAAGCATAAATGCATGGAAATGTATATACCTGATCCAAAATAAGAAAACAATTGAACAGGTAACTAGCAATTTTGACATGTAACTCTTATTTGTGCATACTAATTAAATTATTTCTCTTCTGACAATCAAATATTAAACTGCATTGTATCACAGCAACCCAAATATGCGAGGAATGCTTCCTGCATTGACTCCGGATCAACTCAAAATATTCTTATATGTCTATGTACATTGAGTGAAAAATCTGTTTATCTTTTCACAGGTTTGGTTTTTTTCCCCTCAGTCTTCTGGTACTATCTTCCTTAGCTAGTCTGTGGACTGAATTTTGTTTTTAAATATTAACTACAATTTCCTGAGCCTTATTAAAAAGCCTATTAATAGTAATTCTATCTTTTTACAGGCGGAATGCTTTCAGTACTCCATCTACTCTTTCCCTTTAATGCAGGGATACTACAATCCCCTATGAATTTAGCCAAACGCTATCTGCTGTTATATATGATGGTTTTGTTGTTTATTTTTTTCCCCCCAACATTCATGACTCACTTTGCATTTTATTAAAAATAACAGATGATATAACATTATCCTACAGGACACAGAAACAAACAGTTACAGTTGATTCTCTAGCTCTTTTCTCTCCATTTATATACAACAATCTCTAGGCAAAAAATCTAAGATTGGGGGGGTGAGAAAAATGAAATATAGGGAAGAAGTCAAATTTCTTTTTGTAACTGAATTTCATTGGTGTTTCATTTTTGTCTTAAATTTCATGGATTTTAGTCAAACTATTGAGAGTCAAACTTCACAACTGTGACTCATTTACTGATTCATCAAAAGAAAGAACTTTCTTAATCTTGTTTTAAAAATTGCATTTACAAAAAACTGATTAATATAGGTTGTAACACCACCACTATGATTGTATTTGGGAAGTGAATGGCAAGAACATACTGTGAAACTCTATGCCTCAACCCACCTTTTTACACTGATGTTGAACAAAGTAGATTTTTTTTTGCTGTTGTTGAAATATAATTTAAATTAATTCATTAGAGTTCTGGTGCATTTCGGAACCTGGTTACCCTCATCACGGGATTTTCTGGCTATCCCTAAGCTTGATGAGATGAGTAGCTTAGAGAATGCCAAGATCTTTTACCAGGTAATGACCATTTCCCCCTGTTTTAAAAACAGTATAGAATAACTAAATATTAGACTTTTGTTGATATTCTCTTAATAGTGGATACTCTTCTGGTTTTGTATGATACTGTTCTCTAAAAGCTCTATTGCATTATACATATGAACATACATGCAAGCTGTTGGGATTCCCCAAGCATGAGTTTCCACATTAGTTCCAAAGATAATTTCAATCTTTGGAAATTCAGGAAGTACAATTCTCAAACGAAGTGACTATTTTAAAATCTATTTAACGCAGGAAAACATAGAGGAGGGTCTAGCTGGTGTAGCCACATATAGTTAATACATTTATGCTTCTGCTACTCTGAATCATTAACAACCATCAATGTCATGTTGTGGACAAACTGGATTGATTATCAATCAACACAAAAAACAGAGAAGCTTGATTATTGTGGGATCTTTCAATTAGACCCAGCATCATTAACTTCTCACAAATAAATTCAGTCACTTCCTATTTCCGAACATTAGGAATCCTTTCTGGGAAACCAAAGGAAAAGAAAGTCCTGTGTATCAACCACCTGAACCCTGGTGACTTGAAGGAGCAAAGAATGCTGTAACAGCTGGACTTGTTTGCAAAAAGTATCTTCAGTGTCAGCACATCCATCATGACTAAAGTCATTTACTGAAATGGAGCTAGTGCTGGTCAAAGATGCGAAACTTTAAGCCCTTAAGCCCTCAAACCTGCATTCATCTGCAGAGCAACAGATCCATACTGTCTCACTTCAAATTTGGTCTGAAGACAGCAGATCTAAAGATAAGAGGGGAGGTCATGCTCTGTTGCCACAATTAAAAGCAGTTTAAAATATGTTAACGAGGAACAGGTTTTCAGAAGAATTTAGTACCAGCAAGAGCAGAATGATGTCTCCTCAAAGGTCCTAAGATCTTAACTGTCACAGCAATAGCTGAGGTTCAGCACCTTTCTATGATCCCCCAAGGTGTCATCTCAAGGTTTGGGTCCCTACATACCTTCAGCAATTCATCTCCATGTGCCTTTTCCCATATTCGGACCTCTACAGGCATGCATTTACGTGGAACTATAATTGACACTGAGCATTAATCAGACAGTAGTGTGTTTTAGGCCTTAACTGCACTGTTTGAACTGCTGACCTTGAGAGAAAAGGTTTTATATACCATTCCCAATCCCTTAAGTCTTCCTGTCACTGCAAAGCAAATACTTGACTTTTATGGATGGATTCGGTTTCAAGCCTGTTGTTTTTTTCTAATGTTTCGTTAAAATTACAAAAGTGGCTTTCAGGGAAAGTTTGTAAACATAGGCACATTTTTCATTACAGATTATTACCAACACAGACAGGCTTTTGTGAAACAGTGCGTGATTAGAGATAAGCGTTGAAATCCTGCACACAGGAACATTGTCTGCAGAAGCGTCCTGCAAACTTAGAGATAAATAATACCAGAAGCAATAGCAGATCGTATCTTTTCCCATTTTGCCAAACATTTTACATTTCCTGGTAAAGACTTCTTTAACCAAAGTGGTACGAGGTCACTCCTTCAGATCCACAGACTCCATCCCCTTTTACAGTGCACACAGCCCCATAGCGGCTGCAGCCACGTAAGTCAGCCATCCTTGGAGCGACTTCTTTAGCTCTTTTCTACGCTGATGCTCTTTCTTAGTTTATCCTCAACGTTAGTCTCACTAGATTGCTTATATTCTGCCTTTTTAAAATTATTTAATGGCACAAGCACAAATCACAAGTATATTCTCCAATATAATTCTTGTGAATGTATATGTAAAACATGAGTATGTGACCTCAAAACAAGATACAAGGAGATTCATAGAAACTAGCAACATCAAAGCAGTTAAAGACTTTAGCATGGTGCACTGACAGCTAACGTGGGCACTCACAGCACAGTGACTGTATGTGTATATAATAAAAAGATGTTTTATCTGTATTTTCAAATAATACTTGCAGGAGTAGTTTGAAATTACAGTGTAAAAATTAATTAAGTTTGAAATGCACCCATCAATATTAACAACTACACTCAGTAAAAATAAAAATGAGATGCTAAAATAGAGGAGTTGAGCATATAGCTGTAACAGTCAATTAGTTCTCAAATATGATGTTAATTTGGTTACTTATTTTGTTTTAAACTTGAACTGTTTTATACAGAGGGGCAAGCTTAATGTTTCTGGTACTCTTAGTCAGGTTTCTGTTTCTTAATTGTAACTCAGAGACACACTGATGAGTTGAACAATTACCTCTTTAACTGTGATTGCATGAACTACTCCAGGCAGACTGACTTGGAGGGCTTCTGAAACCCTTTGCAAGACTTACATACAGCTTCCAACCATATAAATTGAGTGTTAATGCTAACAAAGGTTTTACACAAGGAAGCAACAGCCAGCAGCTGAGGATGCTGGGTTGGCATATAGTACCTTGGATATATGAATTTGTGCTTCAGCAAAACAGCTGATGAGGCACTGCAGCTAATCAGGAAAAAAAAACCCCAAACCCACACAAGAGAAACCAGATTTAAAAGAAAAGCAGCACCAGACCAAAGGAGATCTTTGACAAAGATGTCAAATGAAAAAAGGCAGAGAGGAGTAAACAATTACAAATTGGTTATTAGCAAGAATAAGCAACATAGCTGGGAAAGCCAGACTTTGAGATGAATTCTGTAGTGCCACAGCCAGCACATCTCTTCCCATGAAAACCAATAGGAATTTCCTTGCCAGGGAATCTGTCCATTAAAGTTTTGTAATTATACTCTTGGTTTGAGTAGACAGTGAAACTCTCTGGTCACTTTAAAATTACAAAACATTGTTTCAAACTCAGTAATACTTTTTTTTTTTTTTTTGCAAGAACATATGCTCATGGGGCTGAGCTGAAAACCAAAGAACTACTGCAAAATATTTCCACTCTTTTTTTTTTCTTTACACGTTCTGTTGCACTTCTTCCCTTTTCTCTTTTTTCAATAAGGCTTCCAAACCTCTACACATTATCTGTTTCTTAAGGGGGCTAATGATACCTGATAGCAGCAGAAAACCAAAAATAAAACCAAACCCACAGAAGATACTTATTCATTTAGCCTTGAGCAACATATATAACATATAACAACATATATAAAATTATGTATATACAAAATAAAGTGAATGTAAGGCACCTCCAAAATTCACAGCTCAGCCATTTTCAGACCTTAAAAAGAGCCCATTAAACTTGGTTGTTGTATAGACATACTATTTTCAAAACTGAAGAAAAGTCTGCCAGGTCCTTGAAACAAGGCTAAAATGCATTTTATCTCCTTTAATCACCTTCATAAGAAATTGGGGGAAAACATTAGAAAAAAAAAATAAATCTCTGCAGCTTTTGAGCATCCTACCTTTCTTTTGCGCAGTTTCACTTGACTGTCTGAATGTTCTTGTGTGGTCGAATGATCCCTTACATGTAAACACTGAATGTCTTCTGCTGAACTGACATTTGAAAGGCATTTGTTTTCAGGGGCCACTTGAGGTTCTGTGAAACCACTTCCATCCAGACCATTTTCCACTGCCGGGATGAGAGAGCAAGGAGAAGATTGCATAAGGCAGTTGCTGGATTCCACTGCTGAACAGAGTTGTCTATCACCACTGGTGCATGATTCAGAAGAAATCCCACTCTCTACCACATTACACTCAGACTTTCCAAGCCCGTCTTTAAAAGCATCAGATTTCCGGCGCTGTTGTGCAATTACAGCAGTATGAAGCAGCTGCTTCCCAGGCTTAATAATTTCTTTCACATTTAGAGAATTAGAAAGATTTTCTTTCTCTACATCTACTTCATTTAAGCCTTTGTAATTACAAAGCTCCAGGCCTTGCCCAATACTGCCACAAACATCATCTTCTTTCATCTCTTTGGGGACTGTGTCACAACCAGGTTCCTTACTTATATCTCCAATTATTCCAGATGCTTCAGTTGCCTTGTTACTCTCCATTATTGGCACCACCTGTGTTAAGGAGCCTGCTCCATTTAAAATCTTCTCTTCAGCTTTTAGTTCCCTTGCTACAGCAGTGATGTGGTAATTAACACTTTCCAGGTTGAGTGCTGAATAGTCATCATCGTCATCAGATACGTGGACTAGAGTTTCTGTGCTGGCCTCCAGAAAATGCTCCTCATCCTCGTGGTTGTCGTTCTCATCCACCTCCTTCGCAGCATTTCCCAGCTGCTTTGCAGGGAAGCCAATCAGCTCTCCGCTGTAACAGCACTCTGGAAAGGAAGCACATTTTTCTTTCCGGTCCTCACTCAAAACCTCATCTTTTTCCATACTTGTCTGCAAGTTATCAGCTACAAGTCCGTGACGACATGCTGTATTATACTCCACAGACTCCAAAGCCAATCCCATCCACTGGGTCACATGCTCTTCCCAGCTTTTCTTCCTGATTGCTAGAGACATGTCATAACAGTTCAGCAGCCAGCTGCAAGGTACCTTCCACGCAGGACCAGAGGAGATGTCATGGCTGCTGTAGACTGCTCCAGAGGGAGAGAGGGTTTCATCATCTTAACATCTGCAAGAAATAAAAAAAAATAAAAAATAATATCGAGTTATTGAATCATTTCCAAATAAAAAAACAAGAAAGGGAAGGAACAGTTTAAACAAAAGTGTAAAAGCAAGATAAGACTGCAGGACCAGAAGGCAGGAATGTAGAAGACTGTTTTGTTTAAAGTTCTAATACTTTTCATAGAAAACTTGACAGTGCCCATAATTCATTATAACTTTTCTTCTGATTACTCTCCAATATCAAGTAAACAAAAATGGTATAAACAGGCACATGGACAGGCAAGTAACTCTGGAGCCAAATTTTGACAATAAGTCTCTCTTCACTGTGTCTGTCATAAGATATTAATTTCCTTGGGTATAAATGGCTTTATGTCTTATGGTTGCTTTGTGCACAAAGTTATTTTGTATTTCTTTCTCACTCAGAGATACCCGTGGAGTGCAGAATTCTGGCTTTTTCCCAAAGAGGTAGAGAAGAACTTGAGGGTCATTCCAAATTTACCCAAGTTAGAAACTACTTGTCTTAGAGTAGCTTTGGCCCATTCAGCATCTCTCATTTGTATTGTTATTGTTTCACTCTCTTCAGGACGAGTTGTAATTACAAGTGCTACACGAAACTTCAGGGAAATAAGCCATTGTGTGGTAATAAAAACATAGAACCCTAGGAAAACTAACAGAAGTTTTTGACAGATTCCTTACCTTAAGTACACCATAAAACCTGAAAAAAATCCACCCTTAGTGAATTTATATTTGGGATCTACTACTGTAAGGAAGGGAGGAGACCCTTATTTAGGATGGGGTTCTCCAGAAGGCCAGCTTGCATGGTCAGCCCTAATTGTGGGGCTCTGCTGGAGCCCACTGTCCCTGCTCCATTACCTAGGTGGGTATTTGTCACTGACTGCTCTATCAGGCCTTCTGGAAAATGGCATTGGAGATAGGTTAGTATTGTGACATTGCAAGTAT
>VXBJ01003864.1:926044-997948 GCA_013400055.1 Nycticryphes semicollaris
TCTTTGAGGATGGAAGGCTTCGTTTCATATTCACATTTTCCACCTCTGTGGAGACTGTGCTTGAAAAGAAAATATATTCATAGGGTAAGAGAATTCCATGCACAAGTCATTAGCGTGTGGGAGGCTGAGGAAAGCGGAAAATAACACACAAAGCCAGGCCAAAGAAAATTATCTGCTTTCAGAGGCAAAATTTGGTAATAAGAAGTTAATACAACTTTAAGATTTTTTTTTCTTTCCTGGTTGAATGTGACAGAAAGCCTAAATATCAAGATGTAAAATAAAATATATGTAGTATATGTTATATATATATTGAAATAAAATAATAGATGTAAAATAAAATATATGTAGAATAAAGTATTTGCATTCTTATTCTGACTTCATTTCATATTTTTATTCTCCTACCATTTCTAAGTGTCTGTGGTCCAAAATTACCACAGGGTGCAAATCATTAGTACTTTAAACTCTTACTACATTTTTCCCTGATGGATCCTCAAGCTCTTCAGAAGCAATTAAATTAGCTTTACAACACTTTGTTTAGACCCCTGAAAAGGGGTAGGTTTACTAGAAGGAGCTCTAAGATTTCTTCTGCCTCCACTAGCACTGCTTGGAGTTTCACCTGGGTGCAACTCATTTGTAGCTTACCTCTTTCTTCCCTGCTACAAAAGTAGCTCCATCTACTTTACAGAAAATTAAATGTGGTTGTTACAGCCATACAGGGGGACTTCTGACAAAAATCAAGGGAAGACAGCAGTGATATTAAGTGGAAAAAGCTAAAAAAATGCATGTTCCTAATGAATATACATTCATTCACCTACCTGAGATTTAGGCTGCCCTTAACATGCAGCAGTCGGGCATGCAAAGAGTTAATGGGTGTGTGTTAATCTTGCTGCTGCTAAATGGAGTTACACGTGTGCAGAAAGGGGAGAACAGATCCCTTACTGTTTTTCATTTTTTGGATGTGGAGAGTTATATTTCATGGGGGATGAAAAACAAATAAATTTTACTTTAGGAACCCTTCTGTTTTACTTGCACTATCACTAGTTTTGGCTGCCTCATAGACTGCAGAAAAAATGATTAAACAGGAGAATATCAAATACTTTGCTTGAAATACAAGACAAATAAATATATGACAGGACTACTTTCATTGTTCTTTAAAGTGTGAGCTTGCATTAGCACTGAGTATGAAAAGGTTACCTTACATATGCCCTGGCTGTGAACAGCTTCAGCTATCTGTGCCTGAATTTCCCTCAATTCCCATGGCACATGGAGGACCTCATAGTTTGAGGGAAGCCTACTTTTCTCCTGCACCCCCTCCACTCCTCAAAGTCTGCTTTATCTGCCATAATTCAGCTTAGAATTTTTTTTCCTGCTATAATTGGTGGGCAGTTATGGGCCAACAAGGAACTTTTTTTCTCTCTGTATTCAGAATAACCTATTTCCTTTGCACTCACATGCAGGCACATAAGCTGTGCTTTGGAGGATTCATCACTCCAGACCTTTGAATGAGATCCATAACTGTACTCCTTTCTCTGCCAAAGCACATAGTGCACCACCACTTTGCAGAAAAAAANATGAACAAGTTCTTTGTCAAATAACAAAGCAAAACTTCTGGCCCGTAAAACATTAGAGGTCCAGGGAGCTTCCACTTTTCGCTCCCTGCATAAGAACTGTCAGCACTTAACATGGATCTGCTTATTGATTTCAGCAATAAAGAAGATTAAGTACTGAGTTTGTTCTGGGTCATTTCAGTCCACTACGGCAAATTCTGATTGCCCACCAGGCCACAAAGATGCCTTGACAAATCACATGCCTGAAGGTACAAAAGTATTCATCTTGAAGGAAATGCAGAATTATGCCTGTGCAACTGAACCTCAGTAAATTAAGTCTTGACAAACTGACTTTCAGGATAGTTGTACACGCTCCTAGATCTTTAACCTTCTTTGAGGATGGAAGGCTTCGTTTCATATTCACATTTTCCACCTCTGTGGAGACTGTGCTTGAAAAGAAAATATATTCATAGGGTAAGAGAATTCCATGCACAAGTCATTAGCGTGTGGGAGGCTGAGGAAAGCGGAAAATAACACACAAAGCCAGGCCAAAGAAAATTATCTGCTTTCAGAGGCAAAATTTGGTAATAAGAAGTTAATACAACTTTAAGATTTTTTTTTCTTTCCTGGTTGAATGTGACAGAAAGCCTAAATATCAAGATGTAAAATAAAATATATGTAGTATATGTTATATATATATTGAAATAAAATAATAGATGTAAAATAAAATATATGTAGAATAAAGTATTTGCATTCTTATTCTGACTTCATTTCATATTTTTATTCTCCTACCATTTCTAAGTGTCTGTGGTCCAAAATTACCACAGGGTGCAAATCATTAGTACTTTAAACTCTTACTACATTTTTCCCTGATGGATCCTCAAGCTCTTCAGAAGCAATTAAATTAGCTTTACAACACTTTGTTTAGACCCCTGAAAAGGGGTAGGTTTACTAGAAGGAGCTCTAAGATTTCTTCTGCCTCCACTAGCACTGCTTGGAGTTTCACCTGGGTGCAACTCATTTGTAGCTTACCTCTTTCTTCCCTGCTACAAAAGTAGCTCCATCTACTTTACAGAAAATTAAATGTGGTTGTTACAGCCATACAGGGGGACTTCTGACAAAAATCAAGGGAAGACAGCAGTAATATTAAGTGGAAAAAGCTAAAAAAATGCATGTTCCTAATGAATATACATTCATTCACCTACCTGAGATTTAGGCTGCCCTTAACATGCAGCAGTCGGGCATGCAAAGAGTTAATGGGTGTGTGTTAATCTTGCTGCTGCTAAATGGAGTTACACGTGTGCAGAAAGGGGAGAACAGATCCCTTACTGTTTTTCATTTTTTGGATGTGGAGAGTTATATTTCATGGGGGATGAAAAACAAATAAATTTTACTTTAGGAACCCTTCTGTTTTACTTGCACTATCACTAGTTTTGGCTGCCTCATAGACTGCAGAAAAAATGATTAAACAGGAGAATATCAAATACTTTGCTTGAAATACAAGACAAATAAATATATGACAGGACTACTTTAATTGTTCTTTAAAGTGTGAGCTTGCATTAGCACTGAGTATGAAAAGGTTACCTTACATATGCCCTGGCTGTGAACAGCTTCAGCTATCTGTGCCTGAATTTCCCTCAATTCCCATGGCACATGGAGGACCTCATAGTTTGAGGGAAGCCTACTTTTCTCCTGCACCCCCTCCACTCCTCAAAGTCTGCTTTATCTGCCATAATTCAGCTTAGAATTTTTTTTCCTGCTATAATTGGTGGGCAGTTATGGGCCAACAAGGAACTTTTTTTCTCTCTGTATTCAGAATAACCTATTTCCTTTGCACTCACATGCAGGCACATAAGCTGTGCTTTGGAGGATTCATCACTCCAGACCTTTGAATGAGATCCATAACTGTACTCCTTTCTCTGCCAAAGCACATAGTGCACCACCACTTTGCAGAAAAAAAGGGTTCCTGCCTGGCTCATTGCTTTTCTGCTATTGCTGCTGACTCTTTGCTTTACGTGCAGCATCTTTTGTCCTCTGAGAATGTGCCTCCCAAATCCTTCTGTGCTCTTCAAGGGAAGAAGTATCCCTTTTTTTTCCCCTTTCCATCATTACCATCCCACAACTATATGTCTGATTTTTCCAGATTTTTAAGACAGGCAGATGATCTCTTAGCATTCAACTCTATTGAAATGTTTTGCAGAGTGAAAAGACATTTTCTTCCTATCAAAGCATCTATCACTATGATACAGTCCACTCAGCTGCTCCTGTTATTCAGACTTGTATTTTGCTTTTACTTTTCAATAGCGCTAAGTTTGGTACTGCTAAGCACTACTAAGTTTCTGATAGTAAAGCTTGAAACAAAATATGAACGATGGAGAAAAAAAATAATGTCTTGATCTTGTGTGTGACTTAAGGAACACTGGCACTATTGACTCAGTATGGAATTCTTGACCAAAGGAAATGGGAGTGAGCAGTGGGTGATCATGCTGCAGCAGAACCCCCTTCAAGCACCCTCTGTGATGCTTCATGATGTTTACAAAACAAGATGTCATTTCAGACTGATTTTGTAATAACCTACTACTCATCTCCTTTCACTGCAAAATATAATGAGAATGAAAAATAGGGCATACTTTCATGCTTGTTTATTTTTGGAAGTTGTGTATCAAGTCTCAGGGAACTGAAAGTTATGCAGCAGACAAAGCGCAGAGTGAAGTGATGTATAAGATGAACCGGAAGCCTCTCCTATAATCACATTCTCTAGCATTTTCCTTCAAGGAAGAGTCCTCTCTTGGTTTGTTTTGGGTCTGTTTTGTCGTCTTGGTTTTTTTTTTTTTCTGAGAAACTCAAGTTAAAATGTTTCCATCAGGCTTTCGAAACTGGGACAGCGAAGCTCCCTTCTTTATCTCAAGAAATTCCATACAGGTTTGGCTGTGCCACGCATTTTTCAAGACAAAATTTACCTTCTCTCATTGGCTTCTTCAAGAAATGTGATGGGCTACAAGAAGTATCTTTAAATGAAACAGCCCCGAAACCTATGATTGACACCTTGCAAAAGCTGTGGAAGCTGCATCAGGAAGACCTAGAATTTGCAGCTAGAGTGAGAATGGAAAGTGGAGGAATGTCTTACTTGAACGTCTGCCTCTGTGTTACTCAGACCCATCAGAGACCCTTCTGGGGAACAAGATAGGACACAAAAACCTTTCTGTTATAAGAGTGGGGAAACAGGGGCGCACACCAGGGTTCTCTGGTCCTCCACCTCTCCCTCAGTCTTCCAGGACACAGCAGCACAGCCTACTTTGATTTTTATAGAGTGGAAGAATGAGGTAAGGAGAGAAACGTAGAGGCATTCAGCAGCAACAATCACCCAACGAGACAGGGCAGCCCACTCCATATTGCCATTAAGATAGGAAGGCTACAGCAAGAGCAGGTTCAAAGAATACGCTGCCATTCAGGAGGATACCGCGGTGGCAAGGACAGCCAATGACACAAGTCTGACATCCTCGCTGCCCCCACCATATCTGCCATACTGACAATTGATAGCACCATGCACAACCTCCTCCACGTTGCAATAAACAGAAAGAACATGGGAGAGTTGGCTAAGTACAAGAGATGGGAGAGCTTCAGAGGCAGCCCAGGCAGCACATCCCCAACCATCCTGCCAGCGGAATTCAGTTTTTGCTAATGCTTTACATGAGATGCAAATCTTTTCTGTGAAAAAATAAAGCAAAGCAGTAGTTTATGAACTTACACAGAGATGAAAGACTGTTTCATTACATTTTTTACATAGCAGGCATATGTAAGCAACGGAGATCAAGCAGAAATATTTATTTTGCTATCATTATTTTATCTTCATAGGTCTGTGACCCCAGTCAGCAAACTTTGTTTAAGGAAGTCTGAGTGAACAGGGTCTGTTTCCTATAAACTCATCTCACATCTTCCTGATCTGGCTTATATTCAGCTCTTTCAGTAACTCCATACCAAGGTCTGAGACAGAATGTTGTTTACAAATAATTTGAGATAAAACATACGCCTCTCAGTCTTTGCTCAACTACTTATTTTAAAATAACTCCTGTTTTAGCATTTACAATCCTTCCTTCTCATATTTCCTGGATATATATGGCCTTTTGAATCTCATTGAAGTGGAGGCTCACCTTGTCTGCAGTTTCTATATAAACAGCCTTTAGGGTGCATAGGCATAGACCATGCTAAACCCTGATGTCCCAGAACAGAAATATAAGGGTTATTTGTTGTAGGGTATTAATCCAGGGACTACCTGATGCATATTCCCTAATTTCTTTTATATATATAAAAGGTAATAATGCAGGATCAACTATTAAAAACTCTTTGAAATAATAACTACTTTGAAAATATTTACAACTTTATTCTAAAAATCAGAAAAGGCATAGTACTTTTAAGACAAGTACGCCTTCAGAATGAAATCACGAAACAGTTGAAATCTTCCATGTAAATTTTAGTGGGAAGGTGTGCATGTATATGGACGTGATACACTTATGCATTATAAAAGTGAACACAGGCAAGTAATTTAGCTGTTGCTGATTTTTGTACGGACAAATACAAACATAGCCCAACAGCAGCTTTTCTCATGGTAGTTGTTAGTTTCTTTGGGGAGATACCTTACTGTTTGTTTTCAGCCATGAATTAGTGGACAGAAATAGATGTACAGTCTTTGGGTAGCAGTGAAAGGTGGTAAGCAATTAATACTTGAGTGAAATCCATAGCCTAAGCGCCCCGTGAGAGTGTGTGGTGGATACTTGATAATCTCATTTTTTAAGAAAAGCTAAGGAAGTCCTGCCTCCACTAAGACAACCAGGCATATTAAAACTGACTCAAGTATATTCTGCATCTGGTTCTGCTTTACAAATTACGTTTCAAGGACTCAAATCAACACAGTCCATAGAACTACAGAGACAGTACAGCTTACAAGACCCTGCTCAATTAAGACTTCTCTGCTTCATTCTGCAGGCCTTTCAAGAAAAAAAGTATTAGAAGTGAAGTGAATGGTAAAAAATAAAAATTCTAACTCCTCTCTTTCCTTACAAATTTTTGGCGGATTTTTATTCTGAGAAAGTAATACTAGCAGCAATTTTGGATACATAACATCTAGGATCACAGCTTGTCTCTTAATAGAAGTTGCCTGTTAGTTACCTGTGAGATAATGAATATAAATATTACTAACAGTTTGACTCAGCTATAACTATCCAAATTTAAATTTTTCAAAGACTTAATGCTTTAGTCATATAAAGCCAGACACATAAAGAAAGTTTCTGCGTGTACTTACAATGCAGTCTTAGGAGGATAAGAACCAAATTACACATGACATTATTTAGGATTACTAAAAGCCATAGACTAAGTTTTTGGTAATACTCCTATAAAACAGCTGCCAATTCCAAAAGTTTTCTAAAACAAGGAGAATAAATAGCAGCTATGGATAAAATGTAGCCTTTTTATTTTACAGAAAATTTTGTTTCTTTATTCCATTTCTAAGCCACATCCACATGAATGTGACATTCTACTATATGAACCATAATAAAAAGTGCTTTCTGGAATTATTCTTGGTCCTCTTTTTCTGGTAAAATACTTTACAATAAGGCACAATATTAAAACACCTCAAACCTTATGAAATACTCTCAAACACCAGTATTGGAATGATACTGCATTGTGACTTCCGTACACACCAGAAGGATGCGCTACATTGGACAGTGTCTCTCTGGTATCGGTATTTATTACAGAGGTACAGCCTCTCTGAGGTAAGGAGGAGACAACTCTTTTTCCCTTTTTTCTTTCTGATCATGAAAAGGAATCACAGAATCACAGAATCTTAGTGGTTGGAAGGGACCTTTGAGACCACTGAGTCCAACCACATTAAAAAAAACAACCAAAAACAAAAACACAAAACCAACAAACAACAAAAAAACCCACACAAAAACAAACAAACAAACAAAAAAGCCACCCAACTAAACCCCACACCCCCACATACAACACCCCACCACAAAACAATAATCTTGGCCACTAGAGCATGCCCTGAAGAGCCACGTCTACACGTTTCTTAAATACCTCCAGGGATGTTGACTCCACCACCTCCCTGGGCAGTCTGTTCCAGTGCCTGACCACTCTTTCAGTAAAGTAATTCTTCCTAATATCTAATCTAAACCTCCCCTGCCGCAGCTTCATACCATTTCCTCTGGTCCTGTCGTTTTTCCCTTGGGAGAAGAGGCCAATCCCTGCCTCTCTACAGTTTCCTTTCAGGTAGTTGTAGAGGGCAATAAGGTCTCCCCTCAGCCTCCTCTTCTCCAAACTAAACATGCCCAGTTCCCTCAGCCTCTCCTCGTAGGACTTCTTCTCCAGACCCCNAGGAAAGGGCCTTTTGGCCCACAAATCCCCGATTTTTACCAAGCTTCACAGGTAGTATGTTTCTCCCAGGCAACGAGAAGACTGGAGGAACGGGAGGAATCACCCTGCACACTCAGCCTTGGGGTGCTGCATGCAACGGTGAGACGCACCAAAAGCTGGTTTTAAAATCACATCAAATAAAGACCACCTGGTTCTGAATATACCTGCAAGTTTGATCTGCATATGCAGTAAATTGACTGAAAACCTAATGATGAATAAAAACTAAAATAAAAAAAATAAAAGGACCAAAACCCAGAAGTGAGAATAAATGATTTTTAATTTTTTTTATAATCAGGGACATTATTAATAGATTTGCAAAGGCAGTTATTAGAACCTGTGCTTTTTAGGTGATTCAGAAAGAGTGAAATGACAAAGTTTACTAATGATACAGAGGGACCCAATTGCAGTGGATAGCTAGGAGATAAAATTGCATATGAAACTCCCTCTCAATAAATATAACTGTATACAATTACTAAAAAAAACCCCAATTCTAACTATAAATATATAATAAAAGCCTCTTTGATATCTGCTACCAGTCAGGAAAGAAAAAAACCCCTAAGAATCACCATGACTGGTAACCGAATTTCAAGATCAGTGAAAATTAGAAAGTACATAGCAAGTAGGCAAAAGAGAGACTGAACATTCAGTGGCATAGTAAAGTTTTCTAAGTTCTCATTATGTCATGAACTGAAAACTTTATGCAGTTATGATGATTTAATCTCAGAAAGAGAAATGGAGCAGGAAAAGGTATAGCAAAAAATGATAAAGAGAATGAAAAGTGTGGTACAGCTTCTGCCTGAGGAGCCATGAAACAGTCTAAGAATTTCTGCTAGGGAAAGAAAGGATTTAAAACCATTTAAAATCAACAGTATTATGAAAGAGAACGCTTATTCTTTGTGCTTCATATTACAGGAACTTGCAGATGACCAAAGTAGAAATAGAAAACAGAAGTATGAAAATAGAAATAAGGATTTGGTTTGGGTTCATTTTTTTTTTTGGTTTGGTTTTTATTTTGCTTATGTATGCAAAGAAAGAGAAGTTATAATGCATAGTAAATATGCATTAAGGTTAATGACTTCTGATAGAAGAAAAACCACTTAAGTTAATCAAGCCAGGTACCTGAAGTCACACTTGTGACTTGATAAGGATTTTCTCTTCCTGTGGAGATCAGTTACATTATCCCTTTCACAAGCTATTTTCTCTTATCCTTTATAGATTCTGACATATGTCAGAAATGCTCTTTATAGTTTTCTGTCAGTGAAATCTTGTAATACTGTTAAGGTTGTTAACAACCTTTCTTTAAAAGGTATTTAACGTCCTACAAACATTGAGATGCTATCCATCAGTATTATAAGATCTCAACACATTAGATGCCTTAAACTACTATAAAGTTGGCAAGTTGTTCATTCAGAGACATCCGAAGTCATACTTGTTTCATGAAAATATTATTAGTTCCTAAGCTATGAGGTCAAACTTTGTCAATATGCCTTAATTTATTGTTAGAAAACATAGAACAGCATTGAGTTGCTTTACTTTCTACCCCTGCTCAAGAAGTGGCTGCTTTACCAGTGCTCATCATCATACAAAGAAGGGCTTTTACTTGCAGCCAACATGTGATTACAGTGGGTTTTAGCTTGGTTGCTTGTATTTGGTTCATTTCCAGTGCTGAGCCTCAGATCAGCAGAGCCTCTTCCTCAAGGATGAGAAAGGGGAAATGACAGGATCCAAACTGATCCACAATTATCCAGGCTTACTTAAGATCTATATTATTTACACCCAATTTAATTATCAAATCAAAACCAATTTAAAGGATAATTTAAAGTACCCAACTTTGTATTTTTGTACTATTTGGCCTTGATGTATAGTCAATAAGAGAGAAATACTGTTTTTTTTCAAGTATTTTTATATTATACAGTACAATTATACTAATTTACTATAATTTTGCTAATGGTATTTTAATATAATAATGATTATAGCATTAAATTCTTATTGGCTGTTAGGATAATCAATCACCCTCACCACGACAACATTCCATAGTGACAATAGCCATCAAATTTATAACTGCCCGCTAGAAAGAAGTGTTAAACCAAAAAACATTATAGCACTGATCAGAGCCATGATTTCTAGCAATTCTGATCTTCAAAATTTAGTAGCCTGAAAGATATACCATCTTGATTTCAATATAATATCAATTACTTATTTCTTTGAAATGGAGAAAGGTAATCTAAGTGATAAAGGTTTGGATTTTTCTTTTTGCATAGGTTTTTCTTTCCCTAACAGATTTTTTTTTTTCTTTCCTTATCCAAAACAGAAGTCATCTACATGGAAATTTCGCCACCCTTCCAACCCTCACCCCCCAAAATAATTTTGCTCTCCACCCCCAGAGAACAGGAAATACAATATACTTGGCAGATTCTTTACACCTCCTTTACTCCTCCCTTCCTTTATGGGAAGCGTTTTGAAAAGACGACATGAAATGAGAAAAGGCCATCCCATAGGATACAGAAACCCAGAAAACTGTGGCTGTTATTTTTGGTCCTTATGACCAAAAAATTAGGATAATTTTTTCCTAAACCTCCATTTTTTTCAGGATAGAAGAAATTCCATTTTCTAGCCAACTATAGGCAAAAACTAATTTCCTAGCTACAGGAGGTCCTTTTGAAAACAATATAAATTAACCAGATTGTATTCCTAATGCTTTTTAGATTTAAGGTTCTAATACAGTGTTTCCATTTAAAGAAAACTTGCTGGTGCTCATTACAGCCATGAGCTATGAAATCTGAGGCACTATGGACAATGACTGCTGGCAACCAGTCTGTTTACTTGAATAGTAGGGAGCACGTTTTCATTCCTGCTGAATACACTACTAAACAGTATTTTTGAGATTATTATGCATATGTTTTGTACATAAAGAGTTGAAAATTATTTTGTCCCATCAACAAAAACAAATACTCTATAATCAAAAGTCTAGAGGGAAAGACTGAGATGGCGTTAACAGCATCATTTGGAATCCCTCTTTGATGCACCTGTAAAAAAGTACAGAAAGCAAACAGAGCAATTGTTTCTGGAATGGAACTGAAGACATGAAAAATCAAAAATTGATCAAAATGGCTGCTGTACCAGGTACTTATTTGAAAACAGAGAGATACCATTTAGTGCACACAATGTTTTGTAGATGCACTAGAGGATCCAATGCAGTCCACTTCCTTCAAGGAAAAGAACTAAAAAATTGAATGTATTCCCTAAGTTGATGAAACTGGGGGGAAAGAAGTCTGCATCAGAACAAAGTCTTGCAGCTGACCGTTTTTCGTTATCGTATTCTTATTTCAGAATTCAGGAACCTTATCTTTCAAAGGACTTGTGCACAGTGTGTTTATATTTCACCTCTTTAGCCCCTTTCTCTCTGCCTCTGCAATAGTAATCATGTGAATATGACCGCTGTAGTCATAGTCAATAGACCATAGTCTTTTCCAGAGATACCTCAATTCCAAACTCATCAGCTGGTCTCCCAATTTTGTGAGGATACTTTGACATTCAGCATGTGTAGCCTGCCTGGAAAGACAAACCCAACCCTGGAAATTAGTACACGAGTAGAGGAAAAATAAAAGATGACTCTTGAGCTTATACAGATATCTTCCCTTGATTTGAAAACTGTTTCGGGTCTATTTTCTTTACCAGCTACCAATCCTCACACAGGACTGCTTGGAAGTGAAGGGTTAAATGCTCCAGACAGAACCAGTGAGTTCAAAGCAAGTCTCTGTTGCCCATTACAGAGTTGAGTCTTGCAGGAGAAAATTCATGAGGAGAAGAAACAGCTTCATATTTTGTGATGGTCTTCGTAAAGATACTAATAGTACAAAATTAAGGTTTTTGGATGCTTTTTCTTAAGGTTTTTTTTGCTAGGCAAATTTTTCACTGGTTCATCTTGCCTCTTACATTTTCTCATAACCTCCTTAGCAGGGCAACACTTTGCTACAGTCCTCAATACTACTCTAGATTTTCCTCACTTCTCAGTCTAATGAAAATTTCTTTTTAAATCTTACCACTCTATCGAAATTTTGGATCATGAGGCAAACTTTCCACAATGACAGTGATGTTCAAGTTAGAAAATCTGTTTATTCTAGCACTGAAAAGTATTTGTCATGATTGAAACACTCACTGATGAGAGATAGTACCTACCCTGTAACAGCTAGAGCTGATAACGAGTGAGCTAGAAGGTGCGAGAACAACTATAGATTCAGAAGTAACAGAAGCTATTTACAAATCTTCCTAAAGTTCAATGGGATTTAATTTAAACCTACTGGATTTTGACAAAAGGTATAAGAAAATAATTAACAGGGAATATCATGAGTCAGAGTAAGAAAAAAAGAAGAGTCTAGAAAGAAGTGAAGGTTAGAAGTAAAGAGTATATCGTATGAGCTGAATTTGTCTTAATGTAGATATATATAGCCTAAAGGAAACTTCTGTATTTGCATTCAGTGCCTGATGTAAAATATGCCAGAGATAAAACCCCTGGCATTTTAATTTCAACTTAAGTGATTTTCCTCATTCAAGAGAAACAAACAATTATGGTAATAGTGGGTTTGAAATTCTCTACCAATAGATTGTTCTTAAAATAAACAGTTTCTAAAAGTATCAGCAAATACCAACGGCAAAATACAAAATCGAAAAAAACCACCTTGAAGTGTTGTCAGCAGCCATAAAAATATTCAAATTTAATATTGTCAATTATTTCAATAAAAAATATTTTAATTATGACTATTCCTATTATACATAGGGTTTACATGTGAAAATCCTATGTAAATTGTTTGATTTATACAACTTTGTATATATACATACACATATGTATGTACACATGTACATATGCATATGTGTAAACATATAGATAAAAACCACCTGCAGCTATAGCCAAGCTTAAAGTCCTTACTAAGTGTTCACGCTGATCACCATCTTTGGAGATAGTCAAAACCCAGGTTGACAAGGCCCTGAACAACCTGTCCCTTCTTTATGGGAGGGGTTGGACCAGAGATTTCCCGAGGTTCTTTCCTATTAAGAAGGGACTCAAGATCTAGCCCTCTGGATATGCTCCTCCAATTGCTGTCACCCCTGTGTTACTCCATTTTTTTTTGTCTTTTTCCTTGTTCTTTTGTAAAAGAAAGAGAACACCAACATAGAAAAAGTCTTTTAATTTTTCTCCAGACAAACAAACAATAGAAAATGGAACCAGATGACTAAAAATAAAAAGGAGAATACTCTGAGATGTATCTCCTTTGTGAGAAAAGAGAAAACTGGTCATAAGTTCTCTTTCTCCTTCTGCTGCTGCCCTCCTCAGGGAAGCTTTATATCCCAGATAGTTTTCAGCAGCAAAATTGATGTTAAGAACAACAGAAAAATATAATATAAAATTCAGTTTACCAGTTCTAACAATTAAAGGAATACAAATGAAATACCTTTTAAGACTTGTGAAAAAGCCAAAATGGGCATACTTCTATTGTTCCATCACCTAAGGAATAATTTAAAAATTTATTTTAAGCCCAGCAATTTAAAAGAATTGCGATAAATGCTAAGAATTCCTATATTACCTTACCTATCATAAAACTGCCTAGACAAGCAGTTGTCTTTGCTTTGCCTTTTCTTTTGGGAGGAAATACATTTTACTTTCTGTTATACAGATCTTCATGAATTAGGCCCAAATATTCAAACTTACTTTGTCCAAGTGCTTGGATTATGGAAATTAACAATGAAGTCAACAGCTATAAGCTCCAAAAGAGAGTAAATTTACAGGCACATAAATTTATGGTGAAGGAAAGCTATTTGAATATTCTCTAGTAAAGGAATGTAACCACTTTCATTAATTTTCCTCAAGGCTGCAGACATTAATTCATGTGTCTAATTGTTCAAAGGACTCATCTGATGTAACTATTTTGGCTATTTTCTTGTTTCAAATGAGGAATGTTAACGTTACTGAAGTAACACCGCAAGGTTGAAAACTTAAGATGCTCAGTGCTAGATTCTATCCTTCTCATTTTCCATGTTCATTGTTGCTATATATCTATACAATAATTTTCAGGGATGTTTTAGACAGTAAGCTTTCCATTAATATTGTTTCTTGAATAACAATAGCAGGATAGCATAACAGAGAAGTTAGACTAAGTAGAACCAGGAACTGAATAGCAAGAGTGATTTGTCTTCAGGACTTTTAAATAAACCTTCTAAATCAGAAAGGTGGTTAACTACCTGTGTTACATTTTTTTTCTGGTTTGTATTCTGTTGTCCACTCTATAGTTCAACTCTCTCAGGTGTCAACTATTTTCTTCTGCAAGTGAGGTCAGATGAGGTCACTATATCCTTTAAAAACCAGGAGACAGTGCTGCAGAAGGCACCCCTTGATATGGAATAATTTTTTTTTATTAATATTTGTTTTTTTCTCTTCTGTTTAACTAGAGTGCTCGCTAATACTAAGTGCGTACACACATATTTGCTGGGGTAAGTATGGGAATACAGTGCAGTAAAAGCCACTAACGCTCAATCCCTTGAGACATCAAAGTTCCAGTACAAATTTCATGGGAATGATGCAGAAACTGAGCTGTTCAGATTCCTCCCAACTCCTCAGTCCCACTACCTACCTACCACAGCTCTCCCAGCTCAGGGTGCTAGACTGGAGAAAAGGCTTGCCCATAAGAATATGAGTGACAGTTACTTTAAGATTCTCCACAGGATATATCCAGGGACATCTTGCTGCCTATCAGCTGTTCTCTCCCTCCTTCAGACCCATGCCCTTTGCAACCCAGAGCCACTTATGACCACCACGAACAATAACTTTCTTCTACCCAAATGGCAGTAAATTGTACGACCCTCCATCTATTGCACAGGAGATATTGGAGCCCATTTCGGAGTATTTACTGGTCCTTCACATCCTTTCACACCACAAAGTCATTTCATTACTCACAAATCACTTTGAAAAAATATTCAGTAAAAACACTATTTAAAGCTTCTTGAAATACGTGTATTGATGAATCCTGTTTGGGAACCAATCTGGCCAATAACTACATGGAGCCTTAATGATGAAAGAATCTCTCATATTACTTATAAGAAACAACTGTCCTTTTAGATTTTCAGGAAGACAAAGGATACTGTATAGATCACCATGAAAAAGGCTTCTAATGTCCATAACAATTTAATAATTAAATCATGCCTCTGCATAAAATAGCAACAGCTCTATTCACGCATCAGTTAAAGATAATATCCTGAATTTCCCCCTAAACTCCTTCAAATCAGATTCATGTTATTTTTAATAGTTAAATATTTACTAGGTTAAGAAAAAGATTGAGTGTAAATTCATATATCTTCACAGAAAATTATAGTCAGCTGACATTTCTGAATCTTGCTTTCCCTCTTCTAAATGCTAGAACAACACGCTCCAAACTGCGTATCTAATCATAGGTTACTAAAAATAACCTAATTTAGCTAATGCCAGAAAATAAACCTTGGCATTTCAGATTTAGAGCGTACACATTTAAGACTGTATTATCAGTTATACCACAAATGTCATGTAGGACCGAGAAAAGGCTGGAGACCGAACCCAGCAGAGGTGCAACTAAAATATCTACCTAAAACATTTCTCATCATCATTACTGCTGGAGAGGAGGGAGGGAAGGGAAAGTGGGGGGAGAGAAAAACCGTAGCCCTAAATGCCCTCCCTGTTGGCAAATGAGGTGAAAAAATAAATCATTCACACATCTAGCTTTCCTATTTAATGTCCATTAAAAAATGCAAGGGAGACCATGCAGCTCTATTTATTTATGAATGCAAATAAACAAATTTCAGCATATCAAGCATGTTTTAAAAGACGAAATAAAACGCACAAGAGTTTTTTTATAGATCTGGCGCATTTTGATAAATAGAATTGGCACAGTCTACAACTAAATGTACATTTTTAATGTTTATAATTTTTTTACCTCCAGGTTTAGTGCTGAGATCCTGAACGCAGAAAGCTCCAGTGCTGGATACTTCTTGTTTCTTTGCTGGTTTTTCTTTACTTTTCTTTTTTTTTTCAAATTTTATTTTTTGATAGCTTAAAGTATAGAAAGATTCCAAGATAGCCTTACCTAGATGAAGAGACTCTGGAGTTCAGACATGACCTCCCTAAAATCTTTGGTCAATAAAAGAAAAAAAAAGAAAAAAGAAAAGAAAAGAAAAAAAGAAAAAAAAAAAGAAAAAGAAAAAGAAAACCAACCAAAACCCAAAACACGAAATGTAGGAGCAAATAAACAAACAAAAGAGCCCAGTCCAAGTTAGCTCCTGCTAACATAAAAGTTCAGATTTCGCTACTGAGATCATTGCTCTATTCTAAGCAGTTTTCCTCAATGTGTGATTCTAACAAAAACACCCTCTTGCAGCTGGAGGGAGCCTTAACTAAGCACGAGCCTGTCAAGCTTTTCCCAGTGACTTCTGTCTACCAAATTCAGACTGATGTTTTGTGAAAGGGGCCTCAACAACCAGGCCCAGATTGCCTGAAAAGTATTTCCTGCCTTTGAGAGAGAGAGAGAGAGACAGAGAGAGAGGGAGAGGGAGTGAGCCTGCTTCTGCCCGCGCCAGGGAGAGCGCGCACAGGGAGGGGGAAAAGAAGAAGGGGAAAAAAAAAAAAGAAAAAAAGAAAAAAAAATAATAAAGGCAGCAAGACCGAGCATTTCAAGACATCCAGCTTAACCCATTGCAGGGATATTTCTATCAATGGGGAAGATCTGTGCTACAGCAACACAACGTAAAGATGTTCCCCAACCCCTCCCACCTATTGTATGTTTTTTCTTTGAAAAAAATATTTTATACACGCCACGTGCTCGTGCAAAGATAACAGTTAACCAGAACAAGAGGAGAACATCTCTGAAGCACCTGGTCTTTGGCACCAGGTAGTGAGAAACAGGCGGAGAGCAACATGGTTTAATCTCAATTAACACGTGGCGTTGACAAAGGGTCTAGCGCTCCTCTGACAAGAAAACACGGTTAGATAGGTATCATTTGCACACATACACTAAAATTGCATTTCTACTCAAGAGAATAAGCTGGACCTGAGAAAACGAAGACTACAGTTTAAACGCAGTCATATTGCAGGCAGTGGCATATGTTGCTTTACCTCTTCTGAGAATCCTCCAGAGTCACACAAATCCAGCTCTGCAAAAGCACAAGGACAGACTCCATCTTGATCATATTAGTATTTTGCTGACATAAAACACTTGTAACTACTTCGTTCCAGTTTGACAGGGTGCCTGAATCACGTCTCCAGAGTAACCCACGGCATCTACATCCTTTGCTCCATACAAATTTAGCGAATATCGTCTGTTTATCTTTTCTGCTTTCTTCTGCCTCCTCTGAATGACTTCCTCTTAGCTGTTCCAGCCTGAGAACTTGGATTACCATTTGGTTTTGATTAAAACCAGACGGACAACACTGTAGAAGTTTGAGGGTAAGCTAATGGAAATGACTAGTATGGCTTTAATTAGTGTATCTATTAATAATAAATATTAGGTGATCATATAACAAATTCTATTAACAAACACATGCAAAAAACATCTTCGATCACTGGTCTCATGTTTAGGTGAAATAACTTAATTTTTATTTCATTTAAGTCAACCTAAATCATAATGGTAATAACCACACACGATTTCCAAATTACAGGGTGAAGTCAACTCTTTTTTTCCCTTTTCTTAAAAGAAAGAAGTGTTTAATTGTCCTCCCAGGTGGGTCGGACACATATCATCTACCATTTGATGGCCCTTCAGCCAGTACAAACACCCTTTATTAACTGTTGCTCTGAGTAAATGATTTAACTGTTACTGATCAGGTTGTCAGTTGAAATCTTTGGCTGGCCTTCAGAGGGAGCTATGGAGATGTAGAGGTAAGACACCACATACCTCTATGTTACGCATAATAATACCTGGACATTTAGTGACCAGAAAGTCTCTTTGCAGCAGGCTTGCCACAGTTGGGGCAGGATATTTATTCTGAAAGGAGATAGGAAACCTTCATAATTGGTAACTGCTGACACATGAGCTTTCTACCAGCCTCCAACAACTGCCTTTTAATTGTTTATACAATGGCTTCATTAGCTCAAGCGAGTCTTCTTGAGGGCATTTCTTAGTCAAAGAAAAGCCAGCCCCATAGGGCTGTCTCCAGCTCCCACTAATATGGTCATATCTGGAGCTAATTTGTCAAGCTTTAGTTCCTTAGCATGTGGAACTTTGTGCTAAAGTCTGCTAAATTTGCTGAATGTGGTCTTCATTGTCGTACACGTAATTTTATATATGCATTTTTCAGCCTTAAAATTACAGTATTAACTTTAAAAGTTAGTTGCAAAATTATGCAGGCCCAAATGGAAGTGGGTTTGAAATTTTTCCCAGTATCTTTCATGTACAAGGACAGTGGAGGTAGACAACCTTAAGTGGAATGGCTTACCAGCCTAACCTCTACATCTTCAGACAGAGGTCTTTGAAGCCCATAAAAGGAAATGGCATATGTGGTGGTAAACTCTGATCAGAAAGGAGTACAGCCCCAGAGGTAAATAACTTTTCAGAATTATTTTTAACTATATTTGGCTAGCCTGAGATCTGAACGCATAACTTTTACTCTACTATAAAATGTGATTTATACTATTTTCCTGAAAGATTTCCAGTTTGGAATTCAGTGAATAAATTACAAGCTGCACAGGGACACATTTTACTTGCAATTATGCAATTGCATAAATTGCACAATTTTGAAATTTATTTTTATGGGAATCAAAATAAAACAAAAAGCCTTTAGTTTCCTTGCAATTAAAATGTAATAAGAATGTTGGTTTTTACAATCCAAAAAAGTGATGAGAAATTGAAATACACTGCTCCAAAAAATTAGAAAAAATATTTTCAANCTTCAGCTAAGCTTCACTTAATTTTTCATCAGGAAACTTTGATTTCAATCAAGCAGGGTTTTCTGCAGAAGCTGGTCACAGGAATAAGACAAATTTAAAAATGTGGAAATGAGGACATATTTAAAAGTTATGAAGTTATTAGGGCATGGTCTGCTCTGTGAAACAGTTTTACAAAGACAACATATTTTCAAATATTCTCTAATGCCTGATGAATAGCTAAAAAAGAAAAAAGGGGGACATCACAGACAATGTCTGTCCATTTCCCATCTGTCTAGGAAAACTGGGGACTGACTGTCTCCTATAAATCTTTTCTTGCTACCACATGTACAGAAAGGAGGAGAATAACCAGAGTTTGAATATATGTTCTAAGATGCTTTAATAAAAATTCATGATGATACCAACAAAAAAGCATTCAGCAGTATGCTATGGTGAAAAAAGAATAGAAATAACATGTGGAATAAGAACACCTAAATCTGAAAACATTAATAATTCTTTCGGGCCTTGGACAACCAGCAGAACTGAAAACGTAAATAGAGGAATGAAGGAGTAACAAGGAGCAAGGTAATTCACTAACGAGGTAAGTTAATAGTACTGCTGTACTTTGTATGCGTTGATTAAATGAAGTTCAATTGCCATCTGACTGACTTTACTAAAACGTTAGAATTTAGTTCCTTGCTATTTCTGAGTTTAAATCAATTACAAAGATGGTCTTTCTTGATGATACCTCTTAAACTCAAAAAACCATATGGCTGAAAGCTAGACCGTATAAATCGGGTATCCAGACAACTCTAATTTCTGTTTATGTGATGTTCGATGAACAAGTATAATATTCTATTGTTATTATAACAACTAGATTTCGTTTCCAAGATAATTATAAAATGAGAAAAATATAACATAGATAGTGCTATTTATCCACAAATATAAACTATTTTTTATCATATTAGTATAAGCTCAGTATACTTTGTGACATATTATAGAAAGAGAAACTAATAGCATGCTATTTACATGATCCCATACAAAATGAACTACCAAACCAATTCAATACATAAATTAATGAGAATTTATCTGAATCATGCAGCTGCTTTATAGAAAACCATTAAGACACAATACATTTATTGTCCATTGCATACAAAATTCAAACATCTTCAGTGAAAACAAATCACCAGGGTTTGTGGCCTGACCTAATCTGTTTTCGTGCTTAAAAAGCAATCTTGCTGAGAAAGTGATGAGTATTTAAAAAAATAATAATAAAAAAATAGTACCTCAAATCTTAGTCTTATTTGTCTTAGGCAATAGAAGTTTGCATATGCCTCATGCAAAAACATGAGAACTTTGGCTGATCTTCCTTTTTTTCCTAAAAAGTAAGGTTAAAACTGAGGTATTTCTCCTAATTAATGAAGTATAAGAAAAAAGTATCTATTTTGATTAAATACACCTGAAAACTGTTGAAAATACAGCAAGACGGAGGCAGACTGCTCTATTTTATTAATAATTTTCAAAGTTTCAATATTTGCTTTTGCTTCACAATGTATTTACCTGATTTCATTAAGTATTTCCTACTTTCGCATTTCATACTGTATCAAATATATTATTTTGCTCACACCAAGACATTTAATGAAAAAGTTTTGAATTTGATGAAACCATTATGGATAAAACACACAAAGGAGCAAGAGAAAGAAAGGGAAAGAGAAGAATTCATCAGGCAAACACAAGCTGGTACAACTGAGAGGTTGGGGGCGGTGGACGGGTATGAGAGAATCTCAGACTTCATGCACTTGTTCTGTTCAGGGATGTAAGCATGTCTCCTATGTCCTTGCTAGGTCAGTGCACTGTACTACAATATAAATTCATTGCATGAAGAAGACTAAAAAAAGGCTCTTTACAATTTCCCAGTTCCAAAAAAAATTATGAATTTCAGCTAAATGATGCTTATTTGAGTATGCTAAGGCTGTATCTCTAGGCAAAAGTCTTCACTGCCAAGACTTTATTAAGAGCATATGATTGGAACTACTTGAGAAATGTCCTCATCAACCTTTAGACAGCCACATTTCAGAACTCAAACTCATTAGGAGAAGCGACAATATCTGTGTGTATCACTGAGAAATAATTTATAATTCTAAAAAAATACACAAATACAATGAATTCCCCATGAACTGTTCATTTGGAAATTGATAATTACATTTCTGCAATTTGGAATTTTGGATTCTAATTGTCAAACCCCCAACCTTCTCAATAATTTAGACAGAAACATTTAGATAATTGTTGAAATGCCTTTTAGGATTCCATGTGCTTATATGCCCTCCTATACTCAGTGACATTGTTATCATTAAGTCATCAAAGAGAAAGAAGAAAGCTAAGGCTATTTCGGTTTTGATTCAAAGTTCTTAATTTTTCCACAGAAGATAAACTCTGAAATACAAAGCTGCTCCTCAGACATGCACAAGAACCAAAATAATATGCTAAATGAAGATTAACATTGATTAAAAGAATGAAATTACTTCCAAAAGAGGTAGATGGTAATCTTTATGCAGATTAACTATTTTTAGGACTGTTTGTTCTATTTCCTGTTTAGGAATTTTTCATCGTTCAAATTCAGGTTTGAACGACCAAAAGAAAGATTCTGTTTATAATGTGTTATGCTATTTAAAGTGTGTTTGTCAGAGTTGCTTACATTTTCCGTGACATGGATGCTTAGCTGTTGCTCCAAACAAATCTCACTTCTTTGCAAGCTCCACGTTTCTATGGAAGTATTTTAAGAACTTTTCTTCATTAATTTTCATATGAAATCCTTTCAAGCTATGCTATTTTAGTAGGGGGAAGCCTTTTAGAAAAACCAAAGGTGGATGAAATTAAAGGTCCTAAGGGCAATGAAACTCTCCTCAAATTAGCTCTCGAGCCTACCTGTTAGCAGACATGCTGGTTGATGAACAAACCTTTTCTTGTGCTGGTAAATTGATGACAAAACCTGTAAGAGTACAATTACTGCAGTCCCCATGGAAATGAAAACTGTCACAGTCTACAACTTCAGGTTTCTAGATAAGTAACACTAAAGTTCAGCAAGACTTTGCAAAGCTATGTGGTTGATAATGTTACACAATGATGTAAACTGAAGTCAAACCGCAGTTTCAAGAGCTAATCGAAGAGTAAGTGGTTCCAGTCTCACTGGAATATGCTACCCAGACCTTGGCCTTGCTTCTACGTTTTAGTAATCAATCAGCATATCTGTCATAACTTGGCAAGAAACTCAGAAAGTTGTGTATTGCTGAACTGTATCTTACATTTCCTGCTGTGAAGACTCTGGATCTTCCATTCTGGGGATGTATTTTAAGCAATTGTTAATTTTTAAATGAAGCCCCTGTGAAGAAATTTTTATTGTAAGGATCACAAATTTAAAGCAAAAGCAAAGCACAAAGATGTAAGTACCTGCCCTCTGTTGTTTTCAAGTACTCTACAAATGTATTGTGGCTACAAGATGAGATAAAAAATGATCACATGGGTGCATGTGGTACATCTTACTTCTGCAGAGATGACAGGCACTGATAAAGAAGGATACGTGCTTACATGTGGTAAGTATTAAGGATAGTGCCATTAAATATTGAGTACAAGCGGACAATATGCAGTCAGGTTCAGCTCTCAGTGAAGACAATGCTTTCCTTAAATCTCACTTATATGAATGTTCTTGGAAGGACACTGCAGTACATTTACTTGAAAAGTCACGTTTTGTTGCTGTTATTGTTTTTTGTGATAGGATTGAAATAGCTGCACTAAACTCAGGGGAGATACTTCAATTTATAGCAGTTGAGGATGTAGTCCATTCATTCCAGATGTTTGCAAGCTGTTTGGATTCATCCTTCCTAATTGCTTTCAGATCTGTGGAAAGACACAGTCTCTCAAAGGCTGTGTCTGTTCAACGTAACCTACATGAGACTTTTTATACCTAGAATCATTGAATCATCTAGGCTGGAGAAGACCTTTAAGATCACGAAGTCCAACCATAAACCCAACACTGCCAAATCCACCCACTAAGCCATGTCCCTAAGTGCTATGTCTACATGTCTTTTAAATACCTCCAGGGATGGTGACTCAACCGCTTCCCTGGAGAGCCTGTTCCAATGCTTCACAACTCTCTCATTGAAGAAATTTTTCCTAATCCCCAATCTAAACCTCCCCAGGTGCAACTTGAGGCTGTTCCCTCTCATCCTCTACTGATTTGCTGTTGTTGTTGTCTGTCAGTATTTATATTTACTGTTAATTATTTTGGTTTTGTCCACTTATTCAAAGTGGAATCTAGGAACATAAAAGCTATTAATCCACTTCCTAATCCCTCTTTTTGTGGTTCAATGCTGGAAAGCATTAAATAACATCCAGGAGCTTATTATTCTCTCTCACTGTAATAACTTGTAAGTTTGCAGTGGATGAATGGAGAAACACAGAGTTCTCTACCCAATTTCTGAGAGCCCTTGCAGTCAGAAATTACATGGTAGTGGACTTCCTAGGAATTAATCTAAAAAAATTACCCGAGTACCAAAGGAATTTAACAAGTACAAGAAATGTTCAGCGTAAAGTCTTATGGTCAAATCCAGTTGAGACAGGTATATTTCAACAGTGCTATTCAGTTCCAGGGGACAAAAAACCTACATTAGTAAAATTATTACTGTGGCTATCTAAAGTGAATGGATAAGAAAACCAAACTCTTCATCAACTTGAAGACTATTTGCAAAAAAATGGATCATGAATCCAGAAGTAAAAACACTGTATATTCAATCATTGTTGGTTTTGTTTTTCTTACTCGGTATAAACACATAAAATTCTGATGCTGCCACTGTTTGTAGTCTTGTGTTCTGATGCAAAGTTTTCTACATGCATTATAAGGCTATTAAAACCACACAGCTATTTCCAGAAAGAATTTACAGACCACCACCTTTATGCATGATCATATCCCTTAACCTCATCATTGTCAATAAATAATTGCTGAAAATGTTGGACATTTTTCTAGCTTTATCTGGCTTCATGTTACTCTGAAGGAAATATCACACACAAACGTATAACAGAGGCCATATCCAGATTATTCAGTACTGCATGCCTATCTATGAGGAAATTTAATAAACACCTATAGAACATTTACATGATAACTAAATACACATTTAGCAATGAAGCAAATATCTTGGTGATCGTTATTAGCAAGGGACTATGACAAACTAGTCATAGTTTGCTATTAATTTTTTGAACTTAAAATATGAAAATTAAAAACAAAAAAAAAGTGGTAAAAAATTGGTCGTCTCCTGTTTATAATAATCATCTGCAACCATCTACTAACTTTGTACGTTGTAGCTGCTCCAAACTACTTGACAGACTGAGAGACAGAGAACTGAGGAGTACCATGTAAATTAAGCTTAACATCACTTTTGTTTATATCTCAACTCATGTCCAGTTAAGGCTAGATTATGCGGAGGATGGTCAGTGGTCTCCATTTTGCAAAATATCATTGTTACTTATTATTATTTATTACTTCAGGTCTGCTGCTGTGGAGAATATTATACAACCCTATATATGTCTGGGAAAATGTACTTTTTATTTGAAAGTCTGGGGAGTACTTTTCACTTGTTAAAATTGTGCCAAATATCCCATTAAAAAAAAAAAAAAAAAGCATTGCACTATTTTTCTGTGGCTTCCATAATGTTAAACTGCTTTCTAGATTAAGTCTTAATCTTTTGAAGGTCATAATTTTGAGATGCACAGCTAGCTGAATATGTGGTGCCATTGTCAGTTTTCACGCTATACAGCAAGGCCCTGTTTGTTTTGCACTTGGGTATGTACACACTGTTTAATATTTCTACAGAACCTATAAAGTTTGTGCAAGCTCTACTTTTATCTTCTCTTTTGCAAAGTACCCTAAAAATTTGCTCTTTCAATATCACATTTCATTCCATTAGCTATCCTTTTCATTTTCCGATCAATTAGAAAATACTTACAGTGGTACTGTGGTTGCTCTTAAAACAAACCAAGCAAGGTTGTTTGTCCGTGTCCTGAGAAATACTTGGGAGACATAAATGTAATTATTGCTGTTCTCTTGTAGAAACCACAGATTACTCAAAATAAATTCAGACTTCCCAAACAATAGGGAATTATTGGATTAATTCAGACCGATTCCTTCCTGGTGTCATTTTATTTAGTGTCATTAACCTTAGCTACACTGTGCTACCAGAATCATTAGAATAAATATGTTATTTGGTAAGCAGTCATTTATGTGTTGATATAAATCTTCATACATGATGACTGAACAATTAATCTATACAAAACAGCATTCATTCAGCTCAAAATTCTAAATTTTGAATGCATCAAGACCTGCATGATTACATCCAGTGAGATATGCAGGCATCCAATAAGGCAAATTTACATTCTAAAAATGAATTTAATCTGGGCCAAATACATGTATTGTTTTTATACTTTTTTATACTTTTATATGCTTTTAAAGTTGTGCTTATGGGATCAAATTTAGGAGTTATTACCTCAAAGAGAAAGATCTCTGTGTTTTCTATAGAGAACGACCAGGGGGGGAAAAAAAAAAAAAAAAAAAAGAAGAGAGAAAATAAATATTTTTGGACAAAGAACGATCCTTCTGTAATTTGTATTTTTACATAGCAGAAATCTTTTAAAAGAGGGTATGTAAAAAAAAAATAATTGAGCACCAGACACTTTCTACTTAGGTAGGAAATGAGAATACACTTATAACTTCGGAGTACAGGTAGTATTCGTACATCAATAATTATAAATTACATTTCTTACAAGATATTCTGTTATTCTTGTTAGATAGATGTACTTAGATATATTCAGATGCTGACGCATGTACTGAACACTACATTTATGAGTGGCAACTGATAAATCCTAATTAGATAATGGAGGAAAGTCCAAGTTCACATTTTATTTTCCATTGAAGAGAACAGTACTAAGTAGAATGATCTTCAGAACAATTATGTACCTACAGAACTGAGCTTAGAATTTTAGACTGAGATGTCTCTTTACAGACATAAGGAATTTTCTTTGACAAAGAAGTAGTCATTATCGTTTCTGTGAGCTACAGGCTCATATCAGCACTTTATTTTCTATTATCATGTGGACAGTCTAGTTCTTTATGCCAAAAAAAAAAAGAAAAAAAAGCTTTGGTAAAAGCCAAGGTGCCACACTTCCCTAACAGACAGGTATTACAAAAGTACGCTTTTTTAACTTCCTGGCTTTTATGAAACATATTATTCATTAATCAAAGGCAGCAGCCCCTCAACAAAACACCACAATATGAAAATCTCTGTTACATCAATGCTACTAAAATTTAATATGAGTTTAACACAAGACAACTGTAGTCTGTGAATTGTTATAACCGTTATCAGGATTTTATAGAACAGAAGGAATTGCGGTCTGCTAGCCATGTAGGCTCTGGAAACTGGTAAGAATGAAAAAGTCCCAAATCCACCCAATCTCAAAAACTTTCAAAGACATATATAAAATGCGCTGGTCCTTGATCCTGCAGGAGAAAATGTGTGGATAGAATGCCTTTTAGATATTTTAGTTAAATTAATATGACTGCAACTAAAGCAGATGTACAGCCAGCATGCAAGTCACTTCACAGCATAATCCATTTAGACATATAATTGTTAGCTGCCTCAATTTAAAAAAAAAACCAAGCAACCAAGCCCATCAATCTCTACAAACTAAAGAAATAATTACTAGATTACCAATTGAAAACAAAATGGCTATAAATGATTCATAAACAAATTTAATATCCTTTTAATACTGAGAGCATTTTGACCATGGACCGGAATCTGCCTTTAAACATGAAACACCAGGGTATGTGGGACGTGGATGAAATTTGGCCATGTATAACAGTCCAGTCTCGGTGTACATCAACGCATGGAGTTGAAAGGCATGACAGTTAATTCTAGAGTTAAGACCAAGACCATCACTGTGTTACTTCAGGTGTGTGTAGCCTTGAGTGTTGTTTCAGATTGGTTTTCAGTTATGGAAACAAAAAGAAGTTGTTTTCTGATTGTCCCTATCCTCACATCATATGGAGCTACATCCGTAGGCCTCACTGAAGTCTTGTCGTCTCACTCTGTCCCTGGCTTCCTGGACCCTTGGCTTCCTAGAGACCTCTGACAAAGTGGCTTTGAGTACTTCTGCAATTGCTTTTGGGAAATTCAATCTAGATCATTACATAAAGGAATCCAGTCAGTGTGCTAAGTCTGCTAACAGCAGCGAACCAAAATAATTTAGACCTATCAGACATGAATCTGGTTAGTATTTTAAACTCTACAATGCATGTGTTTTCTAATCTTTAAGCTACTCTTCACTATGACTCTCTAATGACGTACCTTCCCTTCTACCACTGATTGTTGAAGTTTCTTATGTAGTTTTTAGTTACAAAAAGAGGCAGAAGAATTTGATTTTAGAATTTGCTTTAACATGAAACTTTGTTAAACTTATAAATATAGAAATTCCAGATGACACATGCAACGCTCTCGAAATGCCATTTAATTCCCTATTGATAACTTTTTTATTTTATGAATATCTTTACGGTATTCCAAAAATTACTACTTACATTTTCCAAAAAAGAAAACACAAATCAGCAACCATATAAATCATCACAGATTTTGTTCCAAGAATTGCTTTTATTTATAGACTAGAGGTTCCCAGCTGCATATAAAATTTCTGCTAGTACCATACTTCATGTTGAGATCATACCAATTACGAAAAATGGAGAAAGATTGACATTCTACAAGACATTGGCTAGATTTCAAATAGGAAATGTGTTCTGGGATGTGTCTGCTGAGAAAGAATTACTGAAAAACTAAGTGTGGTGTAGATGTATGTTTTTCATTTTTATTAAGAATTCTATAGATGCAGATTTTAAAAGCACATAGGAAATAATAATCATAAAGATAAATGAGATTTTGTGGGACAGAACTACTTTAGTATAAAACATTACTAATACTACAGACTAAAAAAGTCTTCCAGGGTGCAAAGATAGGCATTTAAACATAATAGAAATATTCATAACCAAATATATATGAAATTGCATATTCCTCTTCTTTAATCTTACTATAATTTTCCTCAGAATTCGGATGAATTAAGGAAGGTCACAATTCATGATTCACCTTATCTAAGGTAGCATAATGAGGACAACCTTTCACCCATTTGTAATTAGATGCATCACCAACTATTAAGCAAAGATATAAACACAGGATTGAGTTTCTGACCTAAACTGAAGACTCCTGAGGAAAATGAAGGGCTAAAGAAAAGAACTACCAGGGGAAACCTCATTGTGAGGTGGTCCTTTTCTTACATTCTTTCCTGACTGGCCATTAATAGGAATCTGCTCCTGGCTGCTGAGACACAGGGTAATGGGCCAGATGCGCTTTTTATATAGCAAGACTACTTAGTCATGCTATATAATACCATCATTCTTATGTCCTTGTACAGAATATCCATTTACAAATTCAAGAAAATCCAACATTTCTGCCAACAATATCTCCCATTCATCTCTATTTTCTGCTAATACCAAAACATCAGAACGACAGACATCAAGACCTGTTTCTTCTATAGAACCCCACTACCTCCCTACAGCACAGTTTGAGATTAGCAGTTATACAGACAATTAAATTTCAAAACATGCATATATTAGGCCAAATGTACAGAAAGCAATGACAAAAATGTGAAAATATTTTTATTCTGAACCTTCTAGTTGCCAGATAGTAATTAGAAAGGTACTGTGATTTTTAAAAAAAGGAGGCCATCAATAGCTGCAGCAGGTTTGTCAAATGTGGCTTCCACCTAGCTATGGGATAGGACTCTATGGGGACAGTGCAGTCACTTAATGCAGATTTTTTAAGTGGATGAGGGCATAAGCTCACTTTTTTTTTTTTTTTTTGTAAATATGAGCAAAGACATATCTGCAACATGAAGATTAAGTGGGTTGACAGATCACAAGCATACATTCCATACCAGTGTGACCACACTGCATACATCTCAGTTTATGCTGAGATATGTATTTGTTAAAGTTCTGGGTTGTTTTTTTTTAAAGAAACAAAACCCAACAAAACATAAACCCCCTCAACATTTAAATTAAACATGTAAGATCTGGTGGTTTCCACATCAATCTGCCCCCAGAATCCATAAGTAAAACAAAATGCAAGTAATGCCTCTCCATGAGCTGAAATGAAATATCTGATATGTAACTGTTGAAGAAAAGGATGTTAATGGTTAAGAGTTAAATTTATAATTTCTGCATAGCATTCAGCTAGTTCTCTATTTCACACAAATGGCAAGTTTCTCTATGAACAGGAAGAATAATTAAGTCTGATTTTTCACTTAGATTCTCAGTGCCTATAAAGATTTGAGTTTTCACAGAATACTCCAGAGCTTTCATTCTCCTTCAACTGAATTTGAGGCTAGTATTCCTAAACTGGCAGCAAGCAGCCAAGAGGTTCAAAAATTAAAGACAAGACAGACATACTCAGAATTGCATAATTCTCACTTATTTAAGAAATCAACCTTAAAAAGAAAGGATTTTGAAGGGCTGGGCCTACACAATTTTTTTTTTTTTTAAATAAAGAAGATTAAATAACTGAAATGCATCAAAACTTAGGAAAAAACAGGAAAAATGGCTGAAAGATAAAATTTCATCTACACTTTTCTAAAATTGAAGTTCTAAGTTACTTTACTTCAAATAGCTTTGTTATTAAATCATATTTTGTTATTACTTGTCTCCAACAGCTAATACTGTGAAAAACTAGAATAGATGTGTTTTGATTCTGTTCATATAATATTTTATATCCAGGTAAGTCCTCTTCCATTTTTTTCAAAAATAACAGTAAGACAAGACTACCAGTTATTCACAGAGTTTTTCATGCAGCACTTGCTATACCAGTATCTACAAGATCTTGTGATCTATTTAGTCTGGTCTTGCACCACGGTGCTTATGTCTACATTGGTAAGTATAGTCAACCAAGAAAAGTAAAGCTGTAGAGGAAAATTGCTGAGGAAGCAAGATCTACATTGCATGCATTTCACAGGCTTTGTTCTTTTGAACTAGTGCTAGTTAGGTGTCCTGGGCTGGATGTACTAGATTTGCTCCACGTGATGTGGTTTACTTTCATCCCCACAGGAGGGTGCGCCTTGAGCCTGCTCTGTAACTCAACGACTGGGAGATTTTCCTAAAATAGGCTCCTGATTTGCAGTAACCTATAGATGTATCAGGATCCTGGAAAAAAATAAAAAAAGAAGATGATTCCCTCAGTAAGGGAGTTTCTGAAACTGGCTCAAGGTTTTGTTGGGAGGAGGAGGGAGTTTAGCCCTTATTGATCTCGATTAAACATTGATCTACTCTGTCTATAATGATGCAATTTATTGAATTCATTATAATTACCATTATGAGAATTTTTTCTCTAAAAAGGCATTGCTGATTTTTAGTAGAAAATAAGATCATATACAGCTTTCATCTTGGAGAGTTTCCGCTTCTCTTTTTGCAGAATAAATATTCTATTCATCCCTTGCTGATGCTTTCTTCCTCTTTCCATTCTTGATATTTTCATTGGCAATATTTGGTTCTTGCATGGTATTTTAAAATAGAGTACATTTCTCCAAATTTAGCTCAGTAAGGCATTTTTTTGCTCTCTCTCAGATTTCCTACTTTTCTTAGTCTGACTACCATGATTGTTCAGAGCTTCTCAGCTGGTTGTCTTTCTAGAAATGGCAAAACTGACAACGATAAAGACTGTTTTCACAACTTTTTTTCAAGACCGTATGTTTAACTTGAGCAAAACCAGGATAAGCACAACAGTAGGCTTTGAGTTTATGTAATATTTGAGAAACAATGATTGTTCCTCAGGGAGGACTGATCTCAAACTAAAAGGGACAACATAAATAAAACATAGCAGAGTAAATAATAGCATTGTGTTCAATTTGTTTCTCGTTATAAGAATGAGAGTATTCAACGATTTGAATGCAGTAGAAACTTAAGAAAAATATAAAAATACCTCTGTTTTATTCCCATACACCGTCATTTATAAAAGCAACTCCAATTAGCGTTTCTATGTAAACATAAATGCTTAAGTTGCAAGGAACCTCCCTGCTGAGCTAATTTGATAGCTGTGGAATTTGGTCTTTTGAACAGAAGTTTATACTGATAAAACAATCCAGATTCGGAACAAAATGAACATTGGCACACAGTGCAAGTCAGCATTGCTTGTAAAATCCTATTTTGTTTTATGTAGCTTATCATTACCCAACTCAATAACTAGATTTCTCTAAAGGGCAAAGTATCAAGGAGACTCTAAAAAAAGGAAAATGCACCAAGGTATGAAAATGGGGAAAAAATTAAAAGGGGTATTTTATAAAGTGACTTGAGAGGAGAAGATAATGAAAACATACCTGAAAAATGGTGACAAACTATACACAGCAAATATTTTGGAGGAAGATCAAAGAGTAGTAACACATACATGAAAAAGATAAAAGATATATTTTTAAAACTAAGCTAGAAACTGGATAAATCAAAATGAGAGAAAAAAAAAGAAAAAGCATATGCTGTGTACCATCACAACTCCAGCAGGAGTTGCACTCACCTAAAAGTGGTCTGAATCAGACTTGAAGTTTCAGCTGATGACAAATTCAACATAAAAGAAAAGAACTTTTTTTGCCCTGCCTCTCATGACAAAATGAGATTTAAAGGAAACATTAAAGTGAGGTATGCTTTACCAAGAGGTGAAGGTTAACCAGAAGAAAAATTTTGGATACCAGTTTTTTGTCATCCAAATAGTAAAAGAAGAATAATGCAAGATTATCAATGTTTGATAGGAATCTAACTTCCATGCCCTTTACCCCATACTAGATTTTAAGATGACTTTAGAAACTAAACAAAGGAGACATTAAAACCAGCTTTTCTGACAGACAAACAGACAGACGTCTGGAATGTTTTCTGTACCTTACACAATTTTTTGAAACAAATCTTCTATTTGCTCAAAGTGATAAATATGGCAAAGGCATATTTTGTATGCTTTTGCACGAAGCTGTTATTACCATTTGTTTCCTCTATTCACAGGTTTAACTCAACGTAAACATATAAATATATATCAAGGCAAGGTATATAAAATGTTTTCATATCCACTGAATTCCACAATGTTTTTCTGTTGTTGCTGTTGGCTTTAATAAATCAAATTTTGCATTAGAAAAGGCCAATGTTTGTATCTGTGACATGACCTCTTGCCTGTCTAACCAAGATCAATGATTGAATTATTTATCCTGTCTAGACTGACAGGCACCCTGTCTTCAGTGAACTCACCCTCTCTATACCTATCAGTGTGGTTTTAAAGAAGTGATTTCCACAAGTTCTCAGTGACTCAGTTTCCTTCGCCTGTTATTTCATGCTATTTTCTTTCCTTACCATTCAAGATAGTAAGTAGAGACTCAGCACTGTTTGCCATAATTACCTACAAGATACCTAAAAGCAAAAATAAAGCAGTTATGCCAGTCTGTGGGAGGTTCAAAGCAGAACACGAATGGAAACACTGAGATATGCTTTTCTGCATATCTAGGTAAGCCACAGAGTCCATAGGTATAATTAGAAAAGATCAAAGGGATTCTCTAAGTCTTTTTCACATCTTTCAGTTAGAAAAAAAGGAACATGTAGTTAATACTAGCCTTCTCCCAACAGTTCATCTTTTGGATAGAAGGTGTTCCTGATACACAGTGACCCTTGTGATTAAAATGATTTCAGAAAACTCATGAAAATATATTCTTCATCATTGTGCTACCTCTCTGTTATACCCCCAAACTATCAGAATTGATTAAAGGGAAAAGAAAACCAGACTTGAAGAGTTTGATGAATATATGCTGAATATATTGTCTGAAAATGCTGTATATATTGTCTGGGTGGTCAGATTAACTGCAGTCTGATGTGCTAGAAATGTTAAAGATGTGTTTGTATTCAATTCATATAATTCTTTAAGCGATTTATAAAATAATTGGTCTTGCAAATGACATATTCATCTCATCAAACTGAAGGGGTAATGATAAAGAACTTCATTTCAGTCAGTGCTACTTTCTTGGGTGTACTTTCTCTGATTCCCATGCTTCCTAGCTGAACTTCAAGGAACAAAGGGAGAAAAATCGAATTCCAAAGGACTTGAGGGAAGATTGGCAAATCATTATAGCCAAGTCTGACACAGAGCTGCGCTACTGAAGGAGGGTTCCTAATGGAGAGCAATTGGAAAAAGGACTTAAGAATGGCAAATGAAGGAAAGACAGACAAGTTCCTTCTGAAAGGAAAGTATGATACAAAATAAGGTACATTCCAACTAAACTGGAACTATACTATTTGAAATATTGCAGTGTCTCAATAACAGCCATGTTGTTAAATGCAACCTATATTTAATGTTTTACATTTCCATTTGTCACTGGCTCGTTTTATAACCAAAATTTCAACTCCTTAAATCATTGGATTAAATGCGTTTTCTTTTATTATTTTTAATTTTTAGGCTGAGTAATTCAGAGAAAATTGACAAATCTGTAACAGTTTTATTTTTGGAGAGGTAAGCATTCCAAGTAACACAAATCCTAATATTTGTGAACCTTCGGACTTTAAGCTATATATCTCAGTAAAAGAGAAACCTTCTTAAGAGTGAGTTTAGCAGCTGTCATCAAGGACCATGATGCCTGGATGGCTCTCCTCAGACAGCTCTATTTCCATTGTGATTTCGGAGGACATGACAGATAATGTCAAAATTTAAAAGAGCAATGCAGTTTTATACTGTAATTGATTTATGTCACAGTTATAAATTAATGTTGTAAGTGATTTAGAGTGACTACAACTGAAGAAAATAAGTTACAAAAACATTTTCCTCTGTTCAGTAGACCTATTCAGCTACCAACATGCATAACTGAATTTCTCCTTCTATGCTTATGTACAATTCTGAACTTAACTTCAGAAACAGATGGAAGCAATCATATATCATATGTGGTCTGAGACAACTAGAAAAATGAGCTGGTCTGCAGGATGAAAAATCTGGAGAACAACTGATTTGTTACAAGCTCCAAACAGTTTCTCAGCTCATGAGATTTTACTCACACTGCAGTAAGACTTTCCCATTCCAGCAGAATTCAAAGTGGAATTCAACACTTAAGTATATTTAAAATGAGAAAGTTCTGGAAGATTTGGAGATTCATCATGACATATAAGCAACTAAATCAACTCCCAATAGTTTCCCTTGAAAAATGACATTTTTTAGGAGAGCTTACATCCTGAGAGGTTTCTTTCCTTCTTTCCCACCTTTCTCTCTCTTTTTTTTTTTTTTTTTCAGTCTCTGCTTCTTCAAAGAATTAGTTTATTAATGAAATAAATCTCAACTTGCTTCCTTTACCCAGTTCAAAGAACCTATTAAGCTCTCCTATGAAAAGGGCCACAGAAGGTTGTTAAAGGACACTGCGTAGGTTATCTCTTCTTGCCATCCAACCAGCCTACACAGGCCACATGAGCCCAGATTAGATGGAGATCTTCATTCTCCATCAGTAACTTGACTTTAGTAGCTGGACTAAAAAAGAGAAGCTGAGTGAGTGTAAAGATTAAGTGGAACAAGGGAAAAATATGGGAACAGTAAGGAAGCTTCTTAAATCCTCAGCAATAATCAATGATGAAGGTTTAGGGACAAAAGCTTTGCTTTTTGAAGACAACTCAAAGATTAATGAAACACACTGTAGAGTATAGGGCAAGGGGTCGATCAGCTACCAGATGAATCTGAGATTATAGTTTCTTCAAGTCATTATTTTCTATCATTTACTTTATGCTGCAAACTTAGATGGGGAAAAGAGAAGGGAAGCAAAGACTAAACATGTTATGCTATAATTAGCAGCAACAGATACCAGACCTACTTCACCTCACCATAACTTTTTACCAATCTAACGCAGCCACTCTTTGGCATTCCTGATTTAAGCACCCAACAAACTTAACAGATTCCCATAGAGTATGTTGAGCTATTTTGGATTATACCCAATAACAAATTCAGATTCCTAAGGCTTTTTTTATCTTTTTTTTTTAAAAATGATTAATCATATGAAATGTGAACTTGGGCCTAGGCTTTCAGCTATGTTTCAAGGCCCAATTTTGTTGTAGCACATCTGGCTCAGTGTTACTGAAGAAACTGTCTTCAAGGTGCAAGAAAGAACTTAAGCAGGAATTGTGTAGAAGATCTCTTACCGGGTGCATGACCACCACACATTAATCCATACTCCCTTAACACCTACTACCTGCTATTATCGAAAAAAATTATTCTTTTACACTCTTAATTCATAAATATCTTTCTTCTCTCCCTTGTGCACAGCAAAAGATGCTCTAATTCAGACTGATTCAGTGACATCAGTTATACATTGGCAGTGAGGTTTATGAATTTTCATGGAAATCATTTGCCAGTTCGGCACATAGATGCAGCAAAGATGATGTGGCTGGGTAACATTCAAGATGAATGAAACCACAGAAATTTCAAAAGGTGTTTAGTCAAAAGAAAACAATGCAATGGAAGTGCAATACATATTATGCACTTTAATGCATAGCTTGAACATGTTGTATGTGAAAATACACTTTCATAACATTTTCACAAAGCCTTCAGCATTGTTCAAAATACAAGATTAGGAATGTAACTTAGTTCAGAGAGTAAGATACTATTAACCACTTTGGGAGATAACCAAAATCTACAGAGTTCAGTGGTAGCACAATATTCAGTGTCATGTGTACCTTCATAGTTTTTTGTATTATTGGAGCTTTTAGAGAGTTAAGAACAATAAGTGTGTAGCCTCCTATGCTATTAGTAATCATTCAGTCCTAATAAAGTCATTTCAAAAGAAAATTTTTTCTATTAGAAAGTTTAACTACATTGAAAATACACTACAGAAGCTTCATGCATTTTCCTTATTTAACTGAAATTATTTGTGGTCAGTATGTTCCTGTGCTGCAGGGATGTAAATTAGTTATTAGTGGAAATAAAAAAGGTCATGTATAGTCAAATTAACTCCAGATTTATGTCTCTTGACAAACCTACCTCCATGACTCATGTTTTTTATACACAAACCCAATAGATATAGCAAATGGGCATAGTATATGAATAAGCTTCTGCATGTCTGCCTCCTGAGTCAGTTTAGTATTTGATGAGTTTCCTGGCACAGAGAATAAGCTTTGCTGACTAAGGTCTGTGACAGCAAGAGCCTGAGAGAGACTGATCCTAAGCAACCACTTGGAGAGTGTCAATAGATACTGCTGCATTTTAAAGGAGTACAAGAGCCTGATAAGGAAATTATATGATGAGTGTGTCAGAAGAAAGTAGCAGAAACAACATAAGTCATCACAAAAATGAGAATGTAAATGATATAAAAGCAAAACCCAGTGAACTGCTGCTGATAAGGATCTTTCCTGAGGCGAAAGCAAGAGTCTTTCAGAAAAGACAGCTGTCTAAAAAAGGGTCTCTTTTACTAAATATAAGCTTGCCTTCTCTCTTGGATTCCTCTTCTTGACTCAAGAAATGGGAGCCAAAGGCACAAACATTAAAACAACAATAGCACAGAAAAACAAGAAATACTTTATTCCATTCTTGTTTCCTAACTGAAGCAACCTCTGGGGCAACTTCAAATACAGGTTATTAAGACTGGTAACAATTAGTGCCAACTGGTTACCAGTAATGTAGGTTACTAATACAGAATCCTGCCATTTTTTCAGATTGTTCATAAGAATTCTATATGAATAATATTCACATCCAATGTTTTTACATATAATCACAGAATGGTGTATCTTTTTGGTTTTTTGCATTAAACTTCTATGTTGAATGAGAAAATGTTTTGATGCAATGTCATTTTTAAAGCCACCATAACACTAGGATGCCATTTTGTATTTTTGTGCGTTGTAATTAAACATCTGAGTTCTGGTTTGGGACCAGTCATAAGATTTTAGTGATTAAAAGTAGTTACTACCAGGCAAGTACTGTTACAGGGGAAAAAAAACCCCAAAAACATACAAAACAAAAAAACCACACACAGAGCTGCCACCCCCCTCATCCCTCCCCAAACAAGTCTATTCCAAGAAGAGCATAATGTTAAATACCTACCCTTTAACTATGCCAGTGTGGCTTTGTGGTTTAATATACTATAGTATGTGAAAGGTGAAATAGAGCTATAGCAAATATTTGTCTGTATGCTCACAAAAAGTTAAACATACCTATATATAACTGCTTCGGTAAACCTTTCCAAAGCCCATCATCAAAAAATACTGGATGATGAGCTCACTCACAAATGAACTTTATATATATATAGAGATATTGATATACATTTCCTCTTTCCCCCTCCCCTTTTATGCTATGGAAGTCTAAAAAGCTCATGTACAAGTAAACTCTGGGCAGTGCCTACACTCACTGTGAAGTAGCACATACATCTGTGACTAATATCCAGGTCATTCCATTTGTTGGACTCAAGACAATAAAAACGGTGGATGAAGTTTAAAGAATTTTGTTGAGGATTTGTGGGTGGCCAGTCAGTATGACTAAAGTACAGGCACTTTCTAGCTGTTCCAAATAGACTTTAGTCTGACTGGTCAGAATCCCTTGTGGTCAGTATGGAAACAGTGGAAACCACCGAAAAAAAACCCCAACGCTGGATTTTAAGCATGTTTCTACATAGCTTACTCCTGATAACTCTTCTTCTCAAAGTCATACAGCCAAATAAGTGGAGGGCAGAAGTATTTTAATGCATTGTTGTCAAACGATTGTTAGCAAATTGAAGGGAATTTAGAGAAAAAAAAAAAAAATTGCAAAGGAGGCTGGAAATGTTAAGAAATAAAGCAGAGCATGCACCTTTGCTACCTGACAAAAATAATGCATAATGTAGTGATCTAAAAATATTAGCTAAAAAAACCTAAACGAGTATAATCTAATGGGACTATGCCAAAATGAATTAGATATTGATAGGTCATCATTAATTTATTAAAGGAGGGTGTGGAACTCAAGAAAGATGGAGTGCCAGAAAATAAAGGGAGACATCTACAATATAAAGTGAAAATAATAATCAAAATATGAACAATCCATTCTGAATCTAGATAGCCCATCAGTATGACATATCATGCACAGTGACACAGTTGCTATTTGGAACCCAGCTTTCTTGAGAACAGCAGAAAACTCAAACAGATTCTCTACATGTACATAACCCTTTAGTTGCTCTGCCACTACATCCTACAAACATATATTAAATCACACAGGAAAAATAATGTAAATATATTTAAATTATTTTAAATTTACACAAAAACTTGAGTAGTCAAGCCTGTGCAACCCAGATTACTCTCAGATATCACAGAGTTCTAATATCCACTAAGAGGTTTATTGTGTCTGAAAAAGGAGGAAGCTCACAGCGTATGAAATTGGTGTGTGCTACTGTTCATGGACGTTTCTGCTCTTTGGCAGCCATAATAATTGGGTGCCACCTGCCTCTTTTACATGTCAGTCTACAGCTAAAGACTAGACTATGAGGGATACCTGCTCTAAAAGCAAACATTAAGCTTCAAGGTTACTATGCAACTGGACTTTGTAACCTTAACTGCAGATAAATTTCCACACAGTCTAGCAGTCCGATTCAGTAAGCTCCTGAAATGAAACAGAGCAACCAGAATAGATTTGAAAGAACTGCTAAAAGGATGGGGTCATAACCAGGATTTAATTTATTGCCAAATCAAAAGCACTGATTTGAACAAGGATGAGAATCTAGCCTTAAAAACGTTCACACAATCCACCCACATTAAGAAGATTTTGCTGTAAGACACAGTGCAGGTTGAGGTTTGGGCAGATATTACCAATTTAGGCAAAGGAAGAAAAGATGAAGAGAGCTTCTGCTGACTCTGAAAAGGAAAAATTGACTAAGGGCCAAGACTTCCCTGCTATGCAAGAGGCTGTACCATAGAGCCCAAAGCGGACATGACTACCCACTTCCCTGGATGTGTCAGCTGGTAGCTATTTATCTTTTGATTTAATAGACTTTATTATAAGTAATAGTGGTCTTCTGCTACATGAACGCCTTTAATTTATTTTTCCAGATTTTACTCTGAAAACTACCACAGCAGATTCCACTTGGTAAAAATAGCACAGATAGATTGTAGGATTTATATAGAATCACATTCTCCCTGTGCACATTAAGAGGTTCTCTGCCTGAAACTAAGCAATCGCTTCATGAAGTGTTCCCATCTGTCCTTACCTGTCCTACTGTCATTCCTTCTACAGCAACTCACTGCTGCTCTCCTACCTTCTCAAACTGACCACCTTCACAGTAATAATTTACTGCCACATTGTACATCTTACACATCTTTTTTATCATCAAGCAGGTCACTGTGGGCACTATATTTTTGTTGCATCTACTTAAACTTAAAACCACAAGATCCTCTTTGAGCAGAGTGCAAATGAAATTTATGAAGTGAGGTTGGGGATTAACATCTGATAATACATGAAAAGTGTGGCATAGACTCTCTCTAAACAGTATTTTCTCTGCATATTTTAATTGCAAATTTCAGCTGCAAAATATCCTCCCCAACTATAGAACTTGCAATATGTTGCTAATAAAATTTTAAGAAACCTGATTACAACAGCAAGGTCTGATTGCACTGAGCTCCAAATGGCCCAAATAATGCAGCTCATCTATTGCTTTGTGATTTTGCTCTTGTAAATTTACACATTTCATGAAGGACATAAATTCAGATGTATAGGTGCATAAAGTATAATGAGCATATTATAGGATGAGGTTTTAAGTTAAAACCAGAAAACATCAGTAAGAACTAGAAAAGCATCAGTAGATTGTGAAACTCTGATCATCCTTCTATGTGTCTTAACAAATTTTCAAGTAACTTGTCATAAGATCTTGAAGTCTTCTGTCTACAAGTCATGCTGAGTTAGTGATATTTTAACCTGAGTTTGGCTATGACTATTCAAAATCCAGTTCCTTTCTCAAAATTCTTGTCAAGGAGTTATTAGGAGTTGCAGACAAATTGACATGCACTATATTGATAACCTACAAAAAGACAGAAGACTGAATTCCTGTCTAGGGGTTAGGTACGTAATTTACTTCACCGAAGATCAAAAACCTTATGGAGATCAAGGTATTTTTTTTTTAGTATCTTGCACCACTGGGAAAGGGCTATGTGACATCCTAAAGATGAAGGGAAAACTGTTAAACAGGGTAATTCATGGTGACTCTTTTCTTGCCTCACAGAGAATTCACACCTACATAGTTCACTCTCAGTTGTGGTTTATATCTTTGTTTGGAGTAGTACAGCAGCTTCATATAGCCAAATGATAGACAATTACCTTGTCAAGGAGCAGCCATTCCATCATATCCACTACTGCCTCCTGCATATAAAGAAGCAGAGAACTCCCTGACCTTTTGACATTCAGAAACCCAGGAACCTCTGTGAGCCCTTCTGCTCGAGCATTACTCCATGGCGTCCCAACTACTTGTATTCCAAGGAAGAGAGAAAGCAAGAGAGATAGATTCCAGATAAACACCCTGTACTGTGTCTTACAGGGATGGAGTTAAGTTTCCTCATAGCATCCCATATGGTGCTGTGTTTTGAATTTGTAACTAAAACCGTGTTGATAACACACCAATGTTTTGGCTGTGCTGAGCAGCCCTTGCACAGCACTGGGGTTTTCTTTTTTATCCTGGCTCTGCCTCCACCACCACCCCACCATCCCTCCCTGCCAGCAAGTAGGCTGGAGGTTCGCAAGAAGTTAGGAGGGGACAGACGACATCCCCAGCCAAAGGGATATTCCATACCATATGACATCATGCTCCAAAATAAAAATTCAGGGAAAGGAGGAGGAGGAATTGGGGACATTCATAGTTATGGCATTTTTCTTCCAAAGTGATGCATGCTGATGTTCTGCCTTACAGGATGTGGCTAAACATCTGCCTGCTTATGAGGAATAGAATGAATAGAAATAGAATAGAAATAAACTACTTCTTTTTCTTTAGTGTTTTTTTTTTTTTTTTCTGGAAGACTATCTGCAGTCTTTCTATACAAGGAGAAATCACAGTACTGTCCATGTTTCAGAACTTCTAATGTCTTGGATATTCCTCTGTTAAAAGTAACACAGGTTACTAAAACTGGATTGAGGACTCATAAGTCATGTGATGGCATGTATTTTCTTAAAAGTAAGACAAATACCTACTGTCTCAGAAGATGTCTGCCCTAAAAATTTTGACACTGACATCAGATTGAGTGACACCCACCCCACCCCCCGCCCCCAATACACTGAGCTACGTATGCTTCTGAATTGTTTGGCGAGATTTCACATTGCTCTGAAATTCTGAGGTGAGCTCTGTGCAGACCTTCAGCAAAGAACCTTTTGTTATTCTGAATTTTTGCAGCCGCTGCTGGTCACCTCAGCAAAGTGGCACAGCAACTTCCTACTCATATGTTCATCTCAGGAGCTCAGAAAAAAGAACGCTAAACCACTTTTAAAAATATCCTCCCAAAGCAAGTGGTCTATAGTATTGGTGTCTTCTCCAATGGTAGATTAATTGCCCATAATATTGAGAAAATTGATGCAGCATTCTCTAGCAGGACTTCAGTTTGCAGAGCTGACGCCTGAGGGTAGTGAACTGTCAATCACAGAATCACAGAATATCAGGGGTTGGAAGGGTCCTTGAAAGATCATCTATCCCAATCCCCCTGCCAGAGCAGGAACACCTAGATCAGGTCACACAGAAACGCGTCCAGGCGGGTTTTGAATATCTCCAGAGAAGGAGACTCCACAACCTCTCTGGGTAGCCCCTTCCAGTGTTCTGTCACCCTCACCATGAAGAAGTTTTTCCTCATATTTAAGTGGAACCTCCTACGTTCCAGCTTTCACCAATTGCCCCTTGTCCTATCATTAGCCGTCACTGAGAAAAGCCTGGCTCCATCCTCCTGAGGATACAAATACATCAAGCAGTTCATTTACAGTCACCAAAGGCATATTTTTCTTTATCTGAAAATGTTGTGTAGGCTTTCACAAGAGACATGACTAATGGAATGGTGAGAGAGGAACCATGAAAATTGGACTGCAACTGCAGAGGCTGGAGGCTGTAGTCAGGTCTGACTACCTCTTATGATATATCTCAAAGTGCAGCAACATCAGAGCCCTAATTCCTACAGTAGAACAATGAATTGTTAAGTTGTTCAGATCTTAGAATTGTCTAGGTTGAAAGGGACCTTCAAGATCATTGAGTCCAACCATTAACCTCACCCTGCCGAAACCACCACTAAACCATGTCCCTCATCATCACATCTACATGTCATTTAAATACCTCCAGGGATGGTGATTTCACCTCTTCTCTGGGCAGCCTGTTCCAATATTGTTCAATGATGAACCTCTATGTGAAGAAGTTTTTCCTAATACCCATCCAAAACTTCCACTGACACAACCTGAGGCCACTTCCTCTTATCCTATTCACTTGTTACCTGGGAAGAAGAGACCAATCCCCAACTTGCTACAATCTCCTTTTAGGTAGTTGTAGAAAGCAATAAGGTCTCTACAGATGATGATCTCATCAGATGATGCTGAACACTTAACATGGAGAACATTTCATGCAGACAAAACTGCAAGTACATAGTAAAAAGACGTAACTGTGTGAATAATGTCTAACCCACAGCTTTTAGCTCACTGCTGATTAGATGATGCCCCCCACTGTCATCTTGTATCTATCCAGTCTTGCTTTATAGGTTGCCTTTTAGCTTAGCAGATGTAGATGGCAGGAATACCTTTCAGCACATCAGGAATAGAAGGTAGGAATCCTCACATCCCGGGGCAGAGAGAAATAATCTGTCAACCAGGTAAGTAATTCTTATCAGCTTCAGAAAATCGTTTTAAAATACTTTTCCATCTCTGTTCCATCTTTTGTGGGATCTTAGAAGGAGAAAAGTTAAAACAGAAGATGCAAAATACCTTTAAAAAAAAAATTCCTTGAATTTTCAACTTGGCCTCTAAGTTACGTACAAATAGACAAGCACTACTAGGGTAAGAAATGCATTCCTCACTTCAGTGTATAACATGTGCTAATGCTTAAGTGACTCAGGTCAGCCACATCTTCTCTCCCAGGACGGGTGCAAGTACATTCAGAACTACAGCAAGTCAGATGTTCTGCAGAATAATGCTGCCCACGCAGAAAAAACACAACAAAAATATGCATGGAATACTGTTTAAAACGCTTTGCTTTCTCCTGCGTTATTTCCTCTAGCTTATTATACCAATCACCTGGAGCATAAATCTGTCATCTTCACCATCTGCTCTTTCTTCTAAAGCAGCTCCCCATTGCCCCTTGACCATTGCTCTTGTATACAATTCTTTATCAAACCTAATTGGAAACAGCATTGAAACCAGCACTTGCCGTCTTCCCAGGCATGTTGCTTAACCCTTCTGCATCCAGAACAGTACTGAACATTGCATGTGAGGGTGCAATCCTTTGAAAAGCAAAGGTTTTTTCTTTCCAGTTCTGAACCACTCAAGCCCACCTCACCATTGGGCCTATAAGGTTATTTAGATGCCCCATGGAGAAAAGTTTAGAATTTCAGAACTTTGAGGCTGCCAGTTATGGACAGACAGAAACATCCTACTGTGCAAGGTCTTATGAAGCTCACAAGAGAAAGCAGAATTTGATCCCTTATACCCCTTGTACGTATCACAGTCACCTTGTGTGATAGGTTTGGGAGCTATGGGTAGAATTATAGATATACCCCAGAAATAAAATAGGTTCAGCCAGCAGGACTCACAGAGTCCCTCCTCCCATTTTAATTCTAGCATCAGTTATTGGAGTGTGGCAGGGAAAACAGCGTATTGTTGCTGTTTTAGTTTAAAACAAATAAAAACATAATAAGAGGATATATTTTACAAAAAAACCCCAACAACCTAGGTTAATACTTGAAAAGCGAGTGATTCGCAGGGTTCACCACAGAACACAGGGGAAACACAATGCCTTTCATTTCCAGGCATCACCAGTCTGCTTTCATTTGTGTTTCATGGTTAGATATCCAAATCTTTCAAAGCTTTAGGTTTTGAACAGCTGAAGCATTAAACACTGTATTTAGAAAAGCTTCACATGCCTTTAAAGCAGAAGTTTCATTGTAAGAGTAGAATAAGCTGGGTTTCTGCACAAAACATACTTGCATCTTTGTGCAGGAAGTAGGCAAACCTTTTAATTCCTTGATTTTTTTTTTACAGGTGTGACTGCACATCATCGTTATGTCTTACTTCATTTGAAGGGTATTTGACTATAAAATACACATAAATTCAACTTTTCTAATTTTATAATTCCAAAATGGCATGTGTTGGGGCTGCATATTATACCATCATCTGTAGCAGTAAATAACTTACTTGCTAAGGACAGCAGAGAAATCAGTCAAAATTCTAATTCACTTTCATATGAATATGTGGGCTTTAAAAGTGACTCATAGAAACCAACTGGTTTTACAAAGTCAACATTAGATGTATTTCTAAACCACACATGTGGATAAGTCTATGATAATATCCTCCAGCAATTTATAATTTCCCTCTATTCATACATTACATCAGCTCTAAGATATTCCTGTATGAGTTTAAAGTTTAACTAATGACCAGAAAGCTTTATTCAGTTTCTCCAAATTGCATATTTTTCATCAAGTCCCAAAACCTAGATATTCTGAATGACAAAAAATACTTTTCAATCAAAGTGAATACATTAAAATTAGAGCTACTGCAGGTCCAGTTTCCCAGAGTACCTTCAGCTAAGACCCCTTCTTCTTTTATTTAGGTTAGAATACTACGAATAGACAGGTTGAGGTTAAACCTTCAATGGCATCCCTGATCAATAGAATGAACACTCATAACCTGTGGGAAAAAACCCAGGTAAGTACTGTGAGGTACTAAAAGTATAGCTGTTGCATATATTTAACATTCTTCTTGTCTGAAATGAAATGGAGAAAGGAACATAATACAAATATCTAATTCCTTACTTTAGTGCTCTAAACATCAGGCTACTCTTTAGTAAGGGTGACATTATATGAGATCGTCACTTATACCTTAACCAGAGCTTTGATAGCTCCTCCTGAATGCCTTCCTTTCTCAAATGTTTAAGCATCCCTTTCTTTAGCTAGTTAACATAAGATCTTCATCTCTACCCACATACCTGCAGGTTACATCTCTATGTGTGGCTACTTGTATGTATGCATTTGTATGTATAGCCATATCACTCATTTAAATATGAAGAAATATTTATTCAAATTGTTCTTCTAAAGAACTGCTTTCACATATTTGCAGAGCTAGCTTACTCTTAACTTGATATATAACGGATTTTAAATGTAACAAGCCCAGTGGTAATCCTGGTTACTTTTAGTTGAATACTCAAATACATAGATCACTTTTATATCACATTCATAAAGGAAGCAATTTACTTCTCTTGAACTTTCATTTAACTGACTGTGCCTGTTTTCAGAAGGTGGTTAGCTCCCTTCCCATAGCAGTTGCATGAAATGCATATGAGTGAAAATCCCATGTTTGTTTCCTTGTGTTTTCATGGTTACTATATTGAGTTCTGAATTTAAACACATCGAACACAAATGGTTTTCACATGTTCTCTCCAAAATTAGAGACTGGTCTGACCCAATGTCCTTATAAAAGCTTGTATGCCCCAAAAGGATACTGCATACCTCTTTACCCAATGTAAATGCCCTTCATAAAAATAAAAAGAATTTCATGTATATTATCAAAACTATGAATACTATTCAGCAAATAATAGCACAGGCTAAGTAATAGATTTGCATTCATCAGAGGGTCTGATTGTGGTCTACACAACAAATTATAGAATCATCTATAAGAGCTCCTTTAAATGTTAGTTTCTTGATTCCATTCCTGGTAGCAAAGGTTCTCTTTGATATACTTCAAGGGGTTGGGGGTTTTTTTCCCAATTTTCCAAATTCAAGTCTATAGAAATTTAGTTCCATTCTTAACATTGAAAAAAAACAGCTGGCTATTCAGACAGGTTAAAAAAAAAAAAGAAGCAAGCAACATGACACTAGTATCTGTAAAGTTGTCTTATTTTTAATAGCATTTCTCATTTTTCTTTTTCAGTGTGTGAGCTTTTAAGGTTAAAAGTACAACATTATTGCCTGTTTCCTATTTAAAACTTGTTATAACACTTTTTAAACTTGATAAATAATGCATAGCAAAGCAAGCTTATGGCGGGTGAATATTAATGGCAGGAATTAGAGCACAGAAACTAATCTACAGTCAAAGAACACTAAAGCACAGAGTACTAAGTGACATAAGTAGGCTAATTGGATGCTTCTTACAGGAACTGCTTTTCTGCAAACATTAGATTCACCTGACAGAGATTTACTTGATGACTCTTGGCATGAGAAAGAAAATACTTCTCTTCTGTGTCAAAGTAACAGATCTGTGTCTTGACATCAAGAGGGATAAAAAAGAAAAAAATAAAAGAAAGAAAAGATGCACTCAGTACCTTAGTGTATTTTTCTTCCTCATTTATTTCAAGAATCAAAACTGTTTTTACTCTCCTTACAAGTGTCAGAATAAGGTAGCATTTAAGAAAATAACTGTAGAAGTTTCTCCCAGCTATTTTGCTTTACAGTTTCTTGATCAATTTCTGCACATATTATAGAAGTCCTAGCTCAAGAACAATATATTTTCCATCCTAATTACAAAAGCTAATATCAGCTTTTGACTTGTGGATTTTTATTAGTCATAGTTTTTTGTTGGTTTTTGGTTTATTTTTGTTTTTTTTAAAGGAATTTGCTAGACACGTATCTTTCGCAGCCCAAGGCTCTATAGAAGTGTAGCACTCAAAATCCCACACAGTGAGAGAGGGGAAAATAGAAATAGCAAGATCTGACAGTCTACTAAAGGTGGGAAATGCTTTTATTGCATTTGACAGCAACCTGTCCAAAAGAACACCCACTCAGTCTGATGGAAGTCCAGAACCAAGGTGAGTCAGCAGAAAAACTCTGAGGGAAGACTTGAGTAATGAAAGGCCAATAAAAGGAAGTGCCAGTAGCAAGCCCATAGTGTGCTACAGCTCTGTTAGACTTTAAATCCTTTAATTGTATGTTTGATAGAACTCATAAATAACACGACTGGCAACCATGGAATCCAGCAAATTATAGCATTATATTTAATAGCTTCAAACCACCAGCTTTTAATCTCATACGTATCTATATCCTCTATAACACGCAAGGCTGTTCCATTGTCAACAACCATTATAGAGGGAATGGAGAGTGTGTAAGTCATGTTTACATTACTGGTGCTTGTGGAAGCTTCCCTTTTAAAAACCCAAATTAAAATTGGAAAGCAAGGTTGAGGCACAGAGCCACCTCAGAGTAGATTTACGAACAGAGCAGCTGTGCTGGCAAGCACATTCTTTTCCAGAAAATCTCTGGATAAAGGAGCTTGAGATTTACTGACTTACACCTAGGCTTCTACTACTCTTTTAGATGCCAAAAGGTCTCTGAAACTCCCCAGAAAATTAGTTTTGTCCCTTCCAGAGCATCCTGGTCATGCCGGATCCCCTTGGTACCTTCCAATACATCCTTGAGATCAAGCTGTTTCACTGCAGGTCAGGGCACAATCCCAGAGTAGGAGAGAGCTGTCTGAAAGATATTACCCTAGTTTATACCAGTTACTTGCAAGATATTAATAATTACACCTGTGTGGCTTGTGCTGATTTCAATAGAAATCTCAATCAAGGTCAAATAAAGCTTGGTAACTTTCAGTAGCATTAGGGGAGTCTGAACAGAATTAGCACTGTAGATAAATTATCCAGAGTGGTTCTGTAAAACTGACCACTAAAATATTAGAAGTCTTGTGACAGAACGGACTTGATTACAGGGGAACTATATGTAAAGTAAATAAAACTAGGGGTAAAACTCCAAGTACCTTAGATGCATTATTACATAGATAATGAGTAGTTATTTGATGCATACATCAATACAAATTGTGATACATTGTCTAAACATCTTTTCAAAGGCATCTTATTTAGGTGATACATGAACAGTACTGCATTTCAAAGACACCTTTGCATTTCAAAAGACTAAATGATCCTCGCCTTGTATAAACACACGTATCAGCATTGTCATACACATAACAGAAGTTAACCCAGAATTCTCTTTGGAAATATATATATCTCTCAATATCTGAATTCATAGCTTCACACTGTACTATGCTAATGCTTGCATTGTGAAAACAAACTAGAAATCTATATATATTTGTATATTTACATGTGCTTCAAATAACACATCCATTTCCCCATTCACATCTGTCAAAGCACACTGATTTATACATCTATATCATCTATATAATACACAAACATACATAGAGTTTGGGATGCAAGTTGCTCAACAGTTTACAGATTGATAAGAAAACAAGTTTGAAAACTTGTAAACTTGCCCACTGTTTGATTTTTAATGTGTATATAATATATAATAGAAGACTAAGTCTTTCCATCTCAAGGACAAATTTTTCTTTGGTTGTAATCGTTAGACCTCAAGTAGTACATACAGTCTCTTGATAATATGCATATTTGTACTGTATCACACAAGAAAGTTTACTTAAAACATAAGTATTCCATTATTATGACTTCAAACTAACCAATATGATATGAGCTTATGCCAGAAGAAAGACAGTAGAGTGTAAGGGGGCGCTTGCTGTATAGACAATAGGTATGAAGGAGGAAATTTGATTTCTTCCTGCTGCTGCCTTCTTCCCAGCTATGGCTCAGCATGCAGTATTCAACTACAGGAACACCACACATCGATTTTATTGCAAATTTCTGTTTTCAAAACAGGAGGATTCCCCCAGATATTCTTTAGCTATATGGTATGCTCCTATGCCATGCTCTTCTATGTAGTTACTAGTCTTTTGGCATTGGGGGATGGCTTCCGTTGTGAGAACAGACATTGCATTTCAAAGGTTGCCTGTTTCAAACAGCTAACAGGCAACCAAGTATGGTGAAAAAAATATCCACACTGAAACAACAAACAACAGAGTAATGTCACTTATGCACATCTACTTGCCATTAGCTACTGGGTGGCTGGAGATTTCCAGACAATCATTGAATTAACAAGTAATTTTGGCTCTAGCATTTACAATTACGTTCTTTTCTCCTTGATGATGAATCAAGTGTTGTACAGAAATAAAATTGAAAAAAACAAGATGGAGCAAGGAGATGCTAAGGTTTCTTTCTACTATGTAACTTAACCTTTGGGAAAGGATCATATAGTAATTTTGAAAATCATTGAAAGGTTTGGGTTGGAAGGGACCTTAAAGATCTTCCAGTTCCAACCCCCCTGCCACGGGCAGGGGCACCTCCCACTAGACCAGGTCACTCAAAGCCCCATCCAGCCTGGCCTTGAACCCCTCCAGGGATGGGGCATCCACAGTTTCTCTGGGCAACCTGAGTCAGTGTCTCACCAACCACACAGTAAATTTCTTCCTAATATCTAATCTAAATTTCTCCTCTTTCAGCTTAAAACCATTACCCTTCATCCTATCACTATGCTCCCAGGTAAAGAGGTCCCTCCCCTTCTCTCCTTTGGCTCCTATTAGGTACTGGAAGGGGGTATAAGGTCTTCTTGGAGCCTTTTCTTCTCCAGGCTGAACAACCCTGACTCTTTCAGCCTGCCCTCATAGGAGAGGTACTCCAAATATAAAATTAATTCAGAATAATAAGCATAATAGAAGTATCAGCATGAGAATTCCTCCATTCATTCAAAAGTGCTTTTATCAAAGCCAGCAAGTTAACAGCCATATGGATGACATAGCTATACTAATTACTAGCCAGTTTGGTACAAGCAGGTATCGAAGTGTTTTTAAGAAAATACAATCAGTATACTCTATGAAGACTGCTTGCCATTGCCCTCACTCTCGAGGCTCCGCACACAAGTTATTCTAGATTATTGACAAAATCTGTATTCCTGTAAATATTTTTTTCACAAGAGCTCAGTAGGGTCAGAAGTGGAGGGAAAAAACCACTCCATCATGCTCCAAGCCTTGCCTGTGTGGCAATTTTACCACAGTCAACATGGGTTTGTTTGAGAAACCCAGCATGCAGGAATTTTAAGAGCTCAAAGCTGCTTCTCCGATGAAAAAGTGGACAAAGTAATTAGGAAGATAACATTACCAACAATGTGTGAACATTTCTGCTATTAATTCTCCTCCTACCTTCTGACAACCTAGCTAAAACAGCTTTTTACTAGATTCTGAAATGAAAAAATAAAAGAAACCACCCCAAAACCAAAACCCAGAAAGAAAACAAAAAAGCAGCCAACCCTCTCCATTCTCACCTCCAAGTACATGCATTATTATTATTATTAAGTACGAAAAATGCAATTCCTGAAGGCAATTTCATCATGGAAATGCTACTTTTGACAAACCTACTCTTTACCCCACTGTAAAACTTGTGTATCAGGGGCAGGATAACATTTCACACTGGAGTAAACAAAAGTTGTAACACAGGTTTTTTCCTTGCCAGACATGGGAAGGGTGGAATGATTTCTCTTCCCCTCCTACACCATATGTTTGCATTTTGCATACCTCCATGAATTTCTAAGGTATGGAACTTATCCTCACTATATAGTGAGATTGTACTTTGACCAGAGCAAAGGATAGGGAAAAATGTAGAATTAAGCTTGTAGGAACTCCTTTTCTTTGTAGTTTACCAATACCAAAAATGAAATATTAATATGTGGAATAACTGGACACATGTTCTAGGCGGAGGAAGGCTTTTCCTTTGGCTTCCCCCCTCCCTTTTCTTCTTCCTTTCTCTTTTTGTTTTTCACTCTGGAAAGCCACTTCTCATCTAAAGTGTGCAAGACTTGTTTATGTGGTTTTTTTTCCCTTTGTTTCAGAGGGGAAAAGTGGGGAAAAAAGACAAGAGAATAAAGCAAACAATGTAGAAACTATTCACTTTTTTTTTTTTATATGGATGACATTCAAGTGTGAAAAGCAAAGGGCAGGCTATTGTTCACTGTCAATTTTCCAGGGAAACAGATTTTATTTCACTGCACATTTCTGGGATACCATTTCCAAAGCTTTTTTTTTTTTTTTTCCCCCAAGATACAGGAATGAGAATGGAGGGAAGCTCCTGAATTGACAGATGTGTTAAGCGCTGAAGTACAGTGTCAATAAAGGAAGTATGACTGTAGAATAAAGCCTGCTAAGGATAGCAAGCACTCTTACCAGTGTCCAGTATGTCCAAACCCTATGTAAATTAAAACACAAAATAACTTCCTGCCTGCACGTAACTCAAGGACAGCTTTGGTAACATCAAGTACCATTGGAGAGCACTGTTCATATTGCTGCATTGCACAGCACCTCCCTGAAACCAAGCAGCTGAAACATAATAAGCCCTTGCTCAAGAGCCCCAGAGGCAAGAGCTGGATCTGGTAATAGTAGATACAAGTTGTTTAGCTAAAATTCACATACCCTCAAAATACGCTCAAAATTTGTCTGCTACTAGAGATGTTCTGAAATGAACTTGGGTGTTGAGAGAAAAATAGTTTCTGGTTCCTTATCAACACTTTTTCCTTGTTTAAAGTTTCACCTGGTAAAGAAAATTATTTTATCAAATAGTGATGGTACACCAAATTTTCAGTAGATAGTGATATAGATGAAGTATTGTTGTCTGGATTTAGCACAACTAAGCTCCAAAAACCACAGGCAGCAAAGCCAGTCTGCCTGTCACACTAACTGGCACGTATTTGTATGCCAGTGCACACAGAGAACCACATAGTGTTCAGGCCAACCCAAGAAAGTTCCTAGGCTTAAAGGGTGAAAGTAGGGCTGCCAAGCTGTCCAGTGGCAGTAATTTTTTTGCAGTACATGGTTGCCACTGAGACACGTCCCTCCTTCTTAAACTTTGGAGAGTGATTCAGATACCTCTATACTAAAACTGTAGCCCATGTTTTCAGCACAGCTTCACACCTCTTGCTGATCGTGACATCATCTACTTCTTCAGTTCATCAGCCACCCCTGAGACACAGGATGATGCTGTTACCTCATGCCAAACTCCTGTCCAGTTTGTCAAAACACAGACAGGCGGATGGACCACTGGCAGCAGGCAGTTAGTTCCTTGCTATCTCTCACTGTTTTAATTTTGCATTTCACATGGTGCTGATTGTGACCCTGTTTGAAAATTATATATTCTACTTATTATTATATTATATTATATTATATTATATTATATTATATATTATACTTCTGCAGCTGAACAGCACTTTTTCTTGAATTGTTGTTCCCCCCTCCTTTCCCCTGTTTTAGAGGTTGTTAAATCCAGACTTCCAGGATGGCTGCTGTTGGAGGAGTGATGAAAAGACATAGAATCAGAAAACTGTTTGGGATGGAAAGGACCTACAAAGATCATCTCGTCCAACCCCCATGCAATGATACAGGCTCTCACCAGGCACAAAGGCATGTGCAGCGTGAGCAGTCAAAAATTAAGTTAATTCTGATCACTGTGTACCCCAGGGATGGAGCAGTTGGAGACAGCACAGGAAAAGCAGCTGGCTTTCTTAATTTTTTGGAGACATGGATGATCACATGAGCTTTAATAATTGTTATGACATTTCTGGTGTCTGATTCCTACTACGGGAACTTACCAGGATTCAGACTAGGATTCTAGTAACAGGCTAGATCTCATTACATACTCTTCTCAGCCTAACTGTTAATGAAGTAATTTATGCTGTATGTAGCTGGTTATAAAAATAAATTTTAAAAACCCCACAACTTCTACAAAATTAAACTGTATTATCTTTCCTCATACAGTAATATGGCTATATTTCATAAATTGAGATATTTCCCAGCACTCAATCATTCAAGCTTTTAGAATCTGCAAGTAGGGGAACAATTTAAAAGCAGGTTAAAATGATTTTCAATCACTTATAGTTACAAGTAGGTGCTCTATACATCATATTGACAAGTGAAATCTCCAGTGTATAAATGTCAAAGACCCTTGCCCTGCCTAAAAGCAACTTGCTGGATAAATCCAGGAAATTTCAATTAGGATGAATGCGCAATTACTTTAAGTAAGAATAAAACCAAGCTCTCCATTAGGAATATATGAGCAGCTGTTTAAAAAAAAAAAATACTGTCTGTTCATTCAATTAACTCCTAACCTTGAAGGCCACAGATCATTTCATTTGTCACCACATTGATTAGTCAGCTCTGTATTGAGAGCGCGTCTATGCCATTAAGTTATTAGATCCACCTAAGTTGTTTTCCTAGAATTACATGAATACATTTGACACAGCCAATTAAGAAAGTTAGAAGATATGTATCAAATCCTCTCTATAGGTAATAGGTATAACGAAATACAATTATCAAAACACTGATTCAGAGATAAACTATGTACCCTTTTTCAAGATACAACATATAAAGGACAATATTTTAGAACAAATATTTTCATTTCTTTGCTGCTATGAAATTACAAGATACAAGGAAACAATATTAACAACAAACAAATCCTAAATATCATCTCTCAAAATCACAATTATTAAGTACAAAAGGTCTCTCTTTGCTATTTTACAGTGGTTTTGAACCAAATTTCCTCTCCAAACAGCAAAGCAATCTTCACATCTCCTCACATCTCCTGTCTGAATGCAAATACAGTAGCCTTAACAAGATAGTTTTTACAGAGCCAGGTTGAGAGTGTTTTAAAGATCACTATTTTTTATTCCATATAAATTAAACTGATCTGCAATATCTAAAGGAATTTTATTTACAGAAAATAAATGAGAAATGGTTCCTTATTTTGTCACGAGGTCTATAAAAGAGAGGATTCTCCTACCTTAGTCAAAGATGCTTGCTTCTGCTTGACTGGAACAATTTTACTTGCATCCTAGTAAACTCTTGAGCAGTAATCCTGTTACGTGTCTACAGCAGTTTCATGGGGGTGGGACTTCCCTGTAATAATGAATTCACCAGGGAATCTTTCCTTTCAAAGAATGCTGCTGCAGAGAAGGAAGCCACTCTACATATGTATTAGCTTTATTTTGGGTGATTAGTTAAGACGCAGGGAGTAAGTACATGTACAAACATACAGTCATGTGGATTAAATGCATTTTCCTATATCTTAAAGACAAATAGGCTGAAAACTGCATTGTTTTACAGCGAAAGTGTATGCATATGTGCACATATATACACTTTATCTATATGGAAAAGCGGAGTCACAAAAGGCAAATATGAGAAAATTACTTATTTAGACTATTTGGGTGTGGCAACAGAGGATGGCTGAGTCTATTAGTGATTCTAACCGTTTAATCCGAGAAGCAGGGACTCAGAGTCAAGCATGCCAGTGCTTATCTAAAGAAATTTATTTAAGTGTTTATTAACCCTAAATGATAAGCTGCATAAAAAGCAGATGCACATCCGCCTCACTGGCGATCACTAATTTCCCCCAGCACAGTGGCAGCACAGATCTAATGAAGAAGCTCTGTAATATGTTAACCCAATAACGTCAAAAGTAGCTTCCTACAGGCTCTCTGACAAAGAGCGGTGATGTTTATAGTGATTATTATTAAGATTTATGAGCAAAAAAATCAACCCTTAGAGAGTATGTGCAGTCACTTGAAATAATAGACAACAAACGTGAGAGCAAATGGATAAATCATCCAAAAGTGGGATGTATCTGGCGAGGTTATGGCAGTGAATGTGACAGAGTGAAGAAATGTCCCGGTGTTCAACCAACCACTTTAGCAGAGCTGTAAGAAGGATGGTCATACAACTCCTTATTGGACTAAGCAAGGCATATCAGCCATTATTATTTCAGCCAGCACTTCCCTTACCTCATTTACAGATGAAAAGCAAAACAAAGGAAAAATTATGTCTAAATCTAAACCCAATGCAAAACCAGTGAGTTAAAAATAGGAATTTAATACATTTTAGACATCCATATGAAAAGCACCCCTCCCAAATTTTAGCTAATATCTAGACTCAGAAATCAACGAAATAAAACTGAGGTTCCCTACATACCTCTAAATTTGCTTCCGTACATAATCGTGGGTGCTCAATTGATGGCAAGGTTGAAATTCTACCAGCTAGCACTTTCAAAATGCAAGAGTGGACCAGAAAATAAAGTTGTTGTTTTTTTCCCCAAATCCTTCAAGTGACTCCATTTGTCTTGGCACCCATAGCTTTCATGTTCATGACTGCACAACAGGTTACAAACAATCGTACCTTTCCTCTGTATAGATCCCAGTTCATCTGGAATCTGTTCATCCAGGGCGTGGAAGACAAATTCAAACGTCTTCCCTTCAAATGCAATCTGCGTTTCCCAACTCCACGCGAGTACCTTAATCAGCAAGTCAGGAAGGGGTCTGTATGCCTACCACACCTTCTTTTGAAACTGTCCCAACAAGAGTACAACATCCAGGAATCTGAGCCACTTAAAAGACAAACCAAAAGAATAAACATCGTCCTAGAAAGGTCAAACATGAGCACAACCTGTATAGCAGGTAATGACCTTATCTAGAGTAGAATTTTGAAGATTTTGTTCCAAGAGAAATGAAAAGAATTTACAGTTGCTTAACTTAAAGGGCAGAAGGTGAAGGAGGAGCAGTGAGGGAAGAGAATGACAATATTTAACTTTGTCAAAAGTAAGAACAGAGATGTTCCCCATCTTTATAGCAGAGTTTATAACAAGCAGCAAGTTTAAATTGCAGGAAGAAAGGTGTTCTTATGTCTAACATGGATCTATGAATAAAGATGGAGACTCTCCAGTCTTCCAGCTTGCCTGGGAGGCTTTAAGGTTAAAAAAAAAAAAAAAAAAAAAAAGCAAAATAATCAATCTAGGGAATCTAGGGAGAGCCAAGGCTTTCAGTGTAAGTTCTGCGTTTTGAACACATAGTGAAAAATGTTGCTGTCAGAAATAATTTTATCCAAAGCCCAAGTAGACTTCTTTTAAACTTTTTTTTTAAAGTTTAAAAGAATTATTTTTATAGGAATTATGTCAACAGAAGTACGAATGCCATCCTGCTAATGAGGAGTTTAAAAGCAATACAATGGTAATTTATAACTTCAATTCAATTTTAAGTATATGCTTGCTTCATTCATTCTATAGCCTTAACCAGCACATTAGAACAATTGAAAGTATACGGGCTATTTCTCTAAACTGACTTCGTTCCTTTCTCAATTTGATGTAGAAATTGGCAGCATTTAAGACTGCTTTTCATAACTGTAAGAACAAAACCTACGTGTCAGGTGTAGTAGTCTTCTCCAAGTACTTTGGTTCTGCTCTTTGTATGAACTAATTGCACCCTGGTAGACCTTAGAATTTAATTATTCTGACCTAACAGACTAATTTTACTTAAGACCTTCTTTTATTGATTTACTGTACAGATGAAATGCCATTTCACTTTCTGGCTTGTATTAAATTACTGTCTAACTGGTTTTCATCTACTTTAAAGATTACTTTGTCAAAAAGTGACACCAGACAGCAAAGGTATTTTCCTTTAAGTAAATAAATTACCTGCAGCCCCTTTGCTACTCTTAGATACTCCAACCTGCAGTTGCACTGTTGCTATTCGCTAGCTGTTACTAGTCAGTAATGGATACGAGTCCTCTATACAGCTGTTCTTTAATCACATTAAATTGTGGTGTTTTGTAAATGGAAAGCGTCCTTTGACAGGGGAACTGAAATTTCATAAAATGCCATCTTTCTGCAAACACTGATTTGATTTACTGGCATTGTGTTGGAGAACTGCAACCAGTGTTTAGCAATACCTGCACATCACCAAACTGATGAACCCTTCAGTGGGAGACACAAAGCACTTCAGTTATTGGAAAGCGCATTTCATCTACAGGCTGTAAATAGAGACTCCCACTGTCAGAAACTAACCTGAGCAGAATCATAGTTCAGTGGCATTTAACACAAATAAGCTACAAGTCTTCTTGCATCAGTATTTTCTATTCTTTTCCCCTTCCAGTCAGAAGGGCTCAATAGGCACCTCTAGAAAACATACAAGATCTGTTTTCTTTCCTTACTTGTCCATGCTAAAATATAGACCATGTGGACAATTCGCATCCTTGATGGAGCTTCCACGGATTCTGTCTTTTGACAAGAAACTGATGAAGTGTAGTGTCTATCATTTTTTGCTCTGATAATATATACACTTCTGTGTGGAGTCAGTTCTTCTGATCAGTAAGAAAAGAGCAGAATTCTCATCTCCGCTCCAGGGTAAAAAATACCGACCCTAATACTCGTCAGGAGCCTACTTCAGATTTCCTTGTAACAAGGACTGTCTAAAGACAAGTGGGGACAGCCCTCTGCAGAGTCACCTTGGTGCATCTAACTAAAGACATTGCAGAGCCATACTCAAAGGTGTTTTTGAGGAAGCCTGTTAAAGAAACCCGCCATCCTGTACCATAGCATAAATACCTTGAAAAAAATATTTTCATTGCAGATGTTTGTACAGGATGCCTTAGCACAACTAATAAAGTCTGAAGAGACTAGGTTAACACTTTTACCATAAACATAGTTCCCATAAAAACAATAATTCCAGAAAATAGTATCATTGTAGGGAAGAAGATAGTGAAAAAAAGTACAATATAGATCTATACAGTACAAGTAGACTGGAATATATCAAGCAGTATCACAGTGTGAAATAAGTAGTATATGTATTCATGTGCATATTCACTGCATTAAGCGTTTGCAGTTTTTGATATTTTTTTTAGACTGTACTCCTTTCCGCTCCTGTGCTAAGCTTAATTTATGAAATGAAAGGCTGCAGTGAGAAAAAGTTCTATAAGGCGCTACAGAGAGTTGACTTACACAACCAACTTTGAGTGTAATTATTTGAGTGCCAGCCTAAGATTCTTAGAAACTTCAAGGAAAAGACTTGTTTTGCTTTCTACCATTTTTCTGGAGATGCATCACAGCTCTAGCGTGCTACTCAGCACATCAAACAACCTGCATTTCAAACTTTTATTAAGCACACAGTTTTTAAGCCCAAGTGTTCCAGTGTTTATGTTAATACACCTCTTAATGCATTCCCATTGCTAGGATATTTGTTTACAGCTTGTGAACGAAGTAATTCTACATTTTCCTGAGGATCCCCTGTGCTTTCATTGCCTACATAGTTACATCTAACCTCCTTGCCCTTCACGTGTGGGCAGTGCTTCCTCTCTTCAGATCACATGTGGTGCTTCAATGGCAGTGTCAGGTCTTGTCAGCACCAACAGCATTGTGCTGGTGTCCTACCTATATCCCTGGCAAAAAGAGAATTACATCTCTTCTCTTCCAAAAACTAGGTGCTGAAATGAAAGCAACACAATCTACTTCAATGAAACTCCTTTCTACAATGGAGCTCATCCTCCTGTGTCATTATAAGAAATTCAAAACAGCTTTCCCTACATATAATTAAATGCATATTATGGCTTAGCAGTTAATGAAGTGAAGAGGACAGCTTTTCTTCTTTCAAGCATCAATTGCCTCGGAAATTTTCATTTCTTACCAACCCAAAGGAAAGCATATTCAGTTTCAGACTGGTAGAGAGGTAAAGGAAACACTGCTATATCCTATGCACCACTAAGTACTAATGAAATAGATAAAATATTGAAGAGTAAAATGTTTTCACTTATATATTCAGAACTCTGAATTTGGCTGGTTATCTATAGTATTTGCACAAAGGTGACAATTATACCAGATGTGTTTCATTTGATTATATCACTTGACATTTCAATATAGAGAACTGCTTCAATACTCATGGTACTAAGGACAACCATCATACTCAAAATGCTACTAAAGTAACTTGCAGAAAAGCACCCTTATCATCATCTGTTGAGAGGGAAGTCCAGACAGTAGTAGGAAGAGACTTCTGATATTTTACGGAGACAGACAGAATGAGATTCATCTCAAGAGAGCTCATCTTCCTTCCTGAAATCAAGCTATAGGCAGTGTAACTAAGAATGAAGAGTCCTATAATTATTGGATAAAATCATGACCTGATGATATTGAAGAGAACTTTATCACTGATGTGAATAGGTCCAGGTTTTTAACCATCATGTTTTGTTACAGAGTACTTGATCTTAACGAAACTCAAAAAAACTCAACCAAAACCCAGAAAAAAATCCCCATCCATCTACACTCCCTACTCCCTCAAAAAAAGAGAAACAACTCCAACAAACAAAACAATCTTTAGACATATGTAAATTAAACAATTATCTCATGGAATAATTCTAAACCCATGGCCATGGGACAAAAGTGAGAATGCACTACAGTTTTACTACCTCGCTTCAAAAACACGGGAAAGTATTCCTCAAAACTCTTGGTACTGCAGAAGTTAGTGCATTTCTCATGAATAACTAAACAGATTATAAATACTTAAGCTTTGATATTCATAGACTGATATCAAAATACTATGACATTCTCCGAGTTTCCTGTTTCCCATGACTTCCATCTCTAATCTTCCTTAGTGACCTTTGAGAAGGGGATTTTTTTGCTCTCCTAGTTTCTGTGAAAATGAGTGTAGGCAATATGAGAATTAAGACCAATTCTTGGAGACTATTTTGTTGTTCTTCCATCTTCTTTTTTCTTCCCATGCTAAATTGGGAATTATCTTTCTTCTTCTGTTCATAATTTTGATGAACTTTCTTGCCCACCAGGTTTTACCATCTTTGTACAAAGCTCTTCAAATATTTGTAAGGTATTACTTGCTTTTAGTTGTCATCTGTTCATCCACAATGCTGATAAGTTTTGTTTACGTATTTTCTTAAAAATACTTACAATATCTTAAAAACATTTATTTCACAGTTATTCTGAGGGCTGGGAGACCAACTAAATTAAGCCATAGGAAGTTAGCACAAAACATTAAATGGTTCAGATTAGTTAAATGATGCAATTAAATGAACTTTAAGTAGTAAAACAATATTTTTCTAGTATTGATAGCAATCTTCCAAACAGCAGTAAGATAAGAAAAAACATATAAAAATATGTGGTGTGCACACAATGCAATGACTGACAAAACTGTTCCAGATAGTGGTGTGTTTTGGTTTGGTGGTTTGGTGTTTTGTTTCTTTGATGGTTTTTTTGTTGGTTTTTGTTTGTTTGGTNCCACTCTGTGGACCTTATTTAAGAGACAATATGTCAAGAAGTAGACAATAAAAAAGAACCAGGGATCACAGGGGTAACTGAGCTCACTCGTTCAGTGTAACGACAATAGTGAAAGTAGACTTCAGAAGTATGACTTGCTGGCATGACACTGCAGAAACAAATTCACTTTTAGATTTTATCTGCCTCTTGGAAGTAGCCTGAATGACTTGCATGAGCAGTCAGCAGTTTGGTTTATCAGCTGCTCACAAGAGGCACATACTGAAGATGGTACTGGGCTTAGAACTGCAGACAAGGCAGAAAACGAATTCTCCTCAAATTTAGGGTGGGTAGGTGGTTGATACACTGGAGGAGAGAGGAGTTTCTGCCTACAAGGACATAGACACACCAGATAACCAGGCCAACATCAGTGTAATGAGATTCAAAGACAAATGAGAGGCCCAGCCCCTGGCAAAGTAAAACCCATTTCACTGCAAAGTAAAGGTCAGGCACAGATTGATCTGGTATCCAAAGAGAACCCGAAGGTCCTGGAGGAAAGCAAGGTGAACAAGAATCAGTAGTAGGCCTTTGCTGCATTGATGGCTGGGTGCTTACTGGGCTGCAAAGAAAGAGTACTACCAATGGGCCAAGAAAATGGATTATTCCTCTCCACCTAGCACTGGTGAGGCTGCCCTTTACATACTTTCTGATGGATTTTGGTCTACCCACAGGAGAAATAGTTTGACAGTTGAAATACTAGCAAAAGGTGAGTCCTGTGATGAATCACTAGCATGGGGGCTGGAGCACATGATGTAAGAGGAGAGACTGAGGGAATTGACCTTGCTTAGGCTATAAAAGAGATGGCTGAGGAGAAACTGGTTGCAGTTGGACTATCTAAGATGATAGTGCAAGGCTCTGCTCGAACAAGTACGACAAAAGGCCAAGGTGACATTCGTGAGTAGGAGCAAGAGAAATTATGTTGGTTATAAAGAAAAAAAACATCTAAAAATTGAAGGTAGTTAAGCACTGAAGCAAGGGTCCAGGGAAGGTGTGTTTTGTCCATCCCTGAAGATTTGCAAGACAACTGGAAAAGCCTGATCTAGCTTTAAAATGAGAGGAGCTTGCAGTTGACTGTTCCAGGAGTCCCTTCCAGCCTAACTTTCCCTATTATTCCAAGGTTGCACTTCAGAACTGCTGTACCACCATGGCACAGAGGACCTTCTAGAGTTTCATTAAAGTGGACAAGTTTCCCTTCCCCTCACCTAGGCTGATAATAGAACTAAGAAGATTCACACACACAAAAAAAAAAATGTATTAGCTTTACTGCTTGATTTATTAGCGAACATTATGAGTTTCTTCGATGCAAAATGCAACCTAAATACCATGGCTGTACCAAGGAACACTGCTCCTTGATAGGTAGCCTACATTGGGGAGTCCTGTCTCCATAACTTCCACCAGATTGTCAAAAGCTGCCTTGCAGTTTGTACCAAATAGTTTTTCATCGAGTACTCTCCCATCTACTCTATTAAGGGCTAGAACATAAGCAAAATAACAGGAGTTAACAGGTTGAATATTTTCAGAAACTGTAACTATATTTAAAAATTATCACAGATTAGGAAGGGTTATAAATCACTGGACAATTGCTTCTACAGAATGTTCATTATTTATTGGAAGCATGCCAAGATAGCATTCTTAATAGTACTTGATGTAACATTACCTGGAAAAAAAGCTATCCTGTTGATAGAAAGCAGCAAGCAGGGAAAAGTATCCTTAAGATATAGGATTCACATCTATTTTGAAGTGGGTATGGTAGAACTAAAAAATTCCAGTAATTACTTAAAAATAAAGGTGAGGTTTAAGAAACAACATGGTATATATTGAAATGGGCAGACAATTTCCAGCAGCTTCTGTGGTAAAAATGGAATAACGTTCCCTTCCCAACCGTGAGGGATGACTGAAGAGTGATTGAAATAGAGTTTGTGCAGAAGTTTTGAAGATGTAAAAATCATATTTTGTCAAGCTATTTATTTCAATTTATTACAACACTAAGTTTCCTTTTAAGGTATTGACTTCAAAGCAATACTGAGGTTCAAGGCTGGCATTGCCATAACTATTTTGGAACTGACAAATGCATGGTAGGTAGAGTTTACAATTTGCCCTTACAAAATGAAAATAAGAGACTGGGACCTAATTTATTCCCTACATAGATTATAAGACTGAAGATCAAGCCTTTACAAGTTCTTCACACAACACACACTCTCACCAGTGAGACAGAACATGTCAATGGGTTTTCATCACATTTTCTTTTAAAATTAAAGCAAACAAATATTCCAGAAAACAGTTACCTCAATAAGTAATGAGAGAACATTTTACCCTTATAAAGGCGTGTGGGAAGTTGTCATCTCTCTCTCTGATATTGGGGGAAGGAAAAATAGCAGAAGTTTATAACGTATTTAGGTCCAATCTCAGCAAAAATTTCTATTTATCTTTGAACTAAAATATCAACTTGGTCTTTCTGAGAAAAACCCGTAGAAAAAGTAGTGGGGATACACTCCCAAGAGTGTATGTTATATGATAGTTACATGATGTAATCCTGCATCTCAACCTACAATAAATATGTTAAACTGAGCACTCTTGTATTGTTTATATTTTCCCCTAGTCTCCCTTCCACTCCCACACTTCCTTGCAGGCTTGGAAATTATAATGTTTTTATTTATTGTCTTTAAAATTATGTCCTGGACTACTATTTTTTGGTAATAGAATAAATCTGAAATCAACATTTTTTTTTTATATACTAAAATAAACGAGCAATTAAAAAAATTAAGCACTAAGCTTCCATTTAGGAACAGAGGGTTTGCTCTTTTATCTTTTGTTCTTCCTATCTTTTTTCAACAAAGTATCAGATGAGCTTCATACACTGAGGTTTTGAACTTGGGTAGGCTTCCCCCCCCCGCCCCGGTTATCTGGTTTTTTAAGTGGAGAAATCCCAAAGTCTCACAATTGTGGGAGCACAGGACAAAGGGCAAATTAACAAACCCTGAAGTTCAAATCATTGATCTACATAAATCCACTGCCAGGGAAGCCGTGGCAGGAAGATGAAGAGAGGCACCTTGCCTCCGTGTGAGGGATATGAAAGATCCAGCCAGATTTGCTCCAGTGCCAGAGTTGCAAAGTGCACATAGGACAGAATATTCAGTAGCACCTTGTAGAAAAGAAACATCATGGAGAGTCTTCCTTTGGTATTCACAGCTCATTTTATCTACAGGAGGAAATAATTAGTTATAATGTGATGACAAACTATAAGGCTGTGATCCCACATTAGCTACAGCTCACCACAAGTAGAGACCTACCTAGGATTAAGAAGTTATCTACATTATTCTCATTGTTTAAATAGATAAGTGAGGATTTCAGTTAAACACCACACAAAACAAAAACAAACCAAAACAAAGTGTAGATTTCTTTCATATGCTTACGTCTAGAAATAGCAGGCCAGGTGTTTTCACCCTCTCCCTCCTTCTCTCCTCCTTAAGTATTTATTGACCCCAGAATTCAACCATTTCACAACAGTGCACAGAAGAATTATTAACTATTCATTTTTTAAAAAGTATAATTTCAGGTGCCTTATGGTAAACTCCACAATAACATGACATCTTAACTTCAGAGCTTGCAAGATGAAGATGAAGCAAACAGATAAAGAACATAAGTGGATGCATAGAAAGAAAAATAAATATTTTTATTTAGTGACAAGGGCTGTGGTAAGTTTTATTCCACATGTATTTGGCCTGCATATTCTAATTATAATTTACTCAGAGATTTGTCTCAAATGCACATCTGGACTTCATCCATTCAGCTGCATTGTTACTTGCTCTGATGTTTATTCCAAATTTTATTTTCACATAGCTCTGAACAGTGCTTCCTCTTCCCAAGGGGGTTGTTCCTACCAGATGGTATTTACACATCCACCTCGTGCCTAGATTTCAGTAGTTTTTCCACAACCCGATTTTCAAGTGTCAGAAACAAATTTTAAACATATCACCACACATATTTACGTTCATATCACAGGATTCTGAAGCAGAAGGGGAAATATGAATTTGGTACCCAATTTTAAAACAAGAATAATACACTATGATCACATGCTGGAGTGGAGAGAAATCTTCTAATTTTCTTCATGTGTCTCTCATGACACTTTCATGACTTTTTAGCATCTGTCCTAGCACATTGTATTTCATCTGTGTGAGGAAAGGTCTTGCAGCCTATTCAGAATATATCTTCCGTGACTAAAGAGATCATCAATATGATGTTTGTTTCGAGATTGCACATCTCGCCACATAGCCTGAAAGAATCTGTACTTTTCTAAAGCTTCAGAAAAGTCACAACAGATTAGAAGAGTAGTGATTAATCCTGTTAAAAAGACTTAAAGTCTGGGTTCCTTTCCAGTAAGATTTAAGGGGGGAATGTACATATACATATTTAAGATAGCTATTCTGAGTCCTTCTAAGTATACAGCTTCAGTAAAAATGAAACACTAGAGGGGAGGGGCTTGTTCAGAAGAGAAATGCAAAAAGCATTTTCAGCAATAATTTTGGAGAAGATTCAGCTGTTGGTATTTGTTTGATTTTTATTAATCTTAAATCTTGTTATACACATCTTGCCAAATATCCATCTTCTATCACCTTCATGTAGCAATTCAATGACAAATTTATAGTAACATTGGATATTAAAAACATGCACATTACAGTGCAATTTAATAGATCCCAGGTCTTCAGGTCTTAGTAAAATAGACTATTCCAATAGAAAAAGTTTTTGTACTTGATCTTGATGTTAGCACTTCCTTCATCCAGTCAGCTTCCTTCTCAAGTGTCAGCCATACAAGATACAAGAAATAGCCTCTTTTACTCATATCTGTTAAATTCCAGTTGGATAACACTATTTTCCAGTGGAGTTTTAAATATTTATCTACTGGTATGTTAAGAGAAGGCAGTCAAAGCATTAACCACTTTATATTAAAGTTATTAGACACCTTAGAAAGCTACTCAAGAAAATTAGATGGAATGAAGTCATCTATACGAGCCAAAACAACAAAGTATCACATACACTGGGACAGGCTCCAGAAGCATGAAAAAAGTTATGATGAAACAATAAAATGCCCGTATATAACGTTAAGACAAGGTTTAAGAATCAAACCAAGATGATTATTTTCCTTATGCCCAGTCCTACGCTGTCTCTTTTTCTACATTTCCATAGAACAGTTGAAATCCTCCAGTCCTGCATGTAATGGAAAACAAAAATGATATCCAGTGCTTAGCCAGCACTCCACAATCACTGTTTGTTTTGTCAGAACACAAAGAGCATTTCCAAGACACCCGCTGACATCTGACAGATAACAATAACTGGAGTAAATGTTAGACAGTACCTGACACTCTAGCTCCCAGAAATAGACCCCGACGGCTGTAACTCTTGTATGAGTAGTGTTACTTTTAATCACACAGTGGTCATTTTTAAAAGTTCCCTTTTTAAAGCATTTTTCTATAGTTATTGAAAAAAAAAAAAAAAAACCACCATTGCAAAAGCTATGGCAGCTTAGCATCTCTCATATATTAACAATGAACAGCATGCTCTGATCTGGTTAGTATTTAGACATTGGGTAGGCAAGTTTGTTATTTGAACACCAACCTAACCATCTTTTGCCCACCAACTACCACCAGTTACATTCAACCAAAATCAGCAATTCTGCAAGTGTAATTTCTAGTGGTCTGGCAAATTCTTTAGAAATACATATTTGAGAAGTTCCGATGGAATATCTAAACCAGGTTCTCTTCAACATCTGTCCCACCCCTGCAAGCTACTTGTTTCTGGCCAACAGTGTAGAATACCTAGTAGAAGTCAAAGCAGAGAAGCGATTCTTCCTCTCCAGCTGAAGTAGCACAACCACTAGGCAAGAAAGTTTTCTTTTGTACAGTTGTCATATTTCATTCCACTAGTGGTGTTTCCATGGGAAGAGAGAAGCCGCTAATAGTACAGATGTAATCATGGCTCAAGCTCTCTTAGGAGCTGCTCTACCTGCAGCTGCCACTAACGGAAGGTCAAGTTAAAATGGGAATTTTTATAACTGAAGTCAAAGTATAGGATTTTATTTTCCATCTACACCAGAAACAAGAGAAGTAACTTTCACCCAAAAACAGTTTCTTAGTCTTTAGAGAGATGATAAAAGACAAAGGCATGAATGACTTCAAAACAGATTTTTTTCCTTCTAACAATGCAATACTTGTTTCTTTCCTTTCCATTGACATCCCTTCACACTGTTCTTCTCTGCAGAACAATAGAGGCAGTTGTAGAAATGAAATGAGTCAGACAACACGTGACTTGGGCCATGTAAAGCAGAACTGACTGTATCACTTTGTCTCAGCTCCAAAGGGTGTAACAAAATCATGTTTGTTTACTGCTTGAATTCAAAGTTCCATTGTACAACTGTACATGCATTTTCTTTATAAAGTAAGAAATTATGTAATGTGCTTATAATTTATCAGTGTTAATTTATAGTTTAGTTAGCCCTAATGCACTTCTGTGATACAAGATACTGCTCATGTATGGATTAATCATCCCATACTATGGAGGTGACAAAATCTCCTTGTTAGAGAAGTAAATAATGATTAGTTCCTCCACGTAAAAAAACTAGGTTGACTGTTATAGCCCATTTTGTGTTTCAAGATATATTAATCTTAAACTGGAACTGAACTTCTCCTCTCCTAGAGCTCCAATCATTACCTACCTACACAGGTGGGCAAGTAGCTGGAATCCCAGTTTTTATTGCATTTCCTTCCTTGCTGATCTTCTTCCTACTTTTTCAGTAGGTTACCCTGGAAATAAAAACCGTAGATAAATAACTAGAGTGGTTTTGCTCATCTGCTGTGGTTAAAAGGTTAATTATCACCTTCCAAATCTTTCTAGGTTCACTCTCCTTAAGTGTCAGGGCACTTGTCTATTGTACGCTGTCCATTACACAGTGGCAGCCTGAGGCACTCCCATTAATATTAGGAAAAAACCAACAAAACAAAACAAAAAAAAGAAATATTTTTGTCTAACTAGTGAATTGGAAACTAAGTGCTCTAGATGAGGAAAAAGGGAGACAGTAGCTTGAGCAGAATTTAAATATCCAATGGGAAATTTGTGTTCCCATCCAAGCCATATCTATATAAAGCTTCATTGCTCCGAGAGTCAAAACTTCTATCTCGAGTTCAATAATCTGTGAGCAACGGTGCTCATGACCAATTCTTCCAATACTACCTGATTATTAAAATCTCAAATTCTTAAAATGCTTCTAAAATTGACTTTTAAAACTTCAGGATGAGTGCTCTCAAACAATCTACCAAGTGCAGGTAATTCTTTCTACCTCAAAGAATTCTGACATAGCACTACTCTGTCAAAGCAGCAAAGCACAGATGGTCACACACCAAAGCTTTTGCAGAGGAGCAGAAGTTTCAGCTGTCAGATAAGGTTCAGCTGACTTTTAAGTTATGTTTGCACACTTATTCCCCCCAGCACTAGTTAAAGAGAAAGTTGTGTTGAAAAGGTATTCTGTGAAGGTGTACCAGAAGATGTCTGGAAATCATCTGTTATCATCGTCATCTTACCACACTGACAATGAGAGAAATCATCATTCTTGTTGCCAACTTGTCCTCAAGTTAAACTTCCAATTTCATAATCTTTCCTTGGTCAGAAGAAATGAATTATTGAAGTTATCAAAAGTCTCAAGGCTCAGCTTTAATGATCAAAGAATACAGAAAAGAACTCTCCATGATTCATATGTGAACACACAACTAAACGCTTTTAGTTCAAGCTGCACAAATTGTGAGAGTGAGGAAGTAACCTTCTAAGCTCCAATGACTAGTTACATGTGTTCTCATTGCCACCTCCTACTGTTAAACACAGAAGTAGGACACTAAACTAATGTGTCACATTTTGCAGGCTGGGTGGTCTAGAAACATCCAGAATGAGTTACCACATCTCAGCTGGGAGGCACTTTCTAAGCTTCATTTATGCTCTTCTGTAAGACTTTATGACTGCATCCAAGCTGTCAGAAAGAACATAGTTCCTTATGACAGTGATTATTTCAATTTCAATTTTCCACATGATCCACCAGGCATGTAGGCCTTTTTACAAATACGGAATATTTGCATTTATTACTACAAACCTTACCCTCAGGAAATTTCACATGCAACTAAATTCCTAGAACAAAGCAGCTAGTAAGTCAGCTACATAAATACGTATAGTCCAAGAGATCACTAAAAAGGATTATTTCTACTGAAGTCTGTTTCAGCATCACTTTCAGCAGATACAGGTACAAATATATGACTTGACTGTATTAGAAGGAAACAAATACTTCCAAGAAGCTTCTGCCTATTGGCATCCATAGAACTTGCAGTTGACATTCATTGCAGAACAGCCTTAAAAATTATTTTCTTGCAAGACAGCATTTTACTCACTAACAGAAAAGCTTCAGAAGCTGAATAACATAACTCCTTCTAGTTTAGCAAATCACAAAAGCATATATCAGACATTATTCTGACCAAATGGCATTATGCACATTTTATTCCACTAAGACCCTAGAAAATGAAAAACATGAGAAGAGGCAATATTTCTTGACTGGCAAGAGTCTAGTCATTCATAAAACACAGATGTAGCCAGAAAAAAGTTAATATCAGCTATGAAGAAAGTATCAACATAGAAAGTTATGAAGCTCTAGGTTATGATTCCATAAGGAAAGCTCATGGCTTGTATTGAATTACCACATATACCATTGCAGTGTGAAAGCTTAAAAAAAAAAAAAACCCAAAACCAAACACAAAACAACAAACATCAGCTGGGAGCTATTAGTTCTCTGTTCTTCTCACCCAGTTGCTCTGCACAGTTCTCTCCTGTAGATGAGATCAGGTTAATTAAATAGGCCAAACTCTTGGAGCATATTTGTTTACAAGCCCTGTTAATTAAGACATATATGCTCAAATTTAATCAGAAGTAGAAATGCTTTACTTACTAAATATTGCTTATTTGAATGCTGAAGCACTTTCTCTAACTGTACTCTGATAAGTCACTTAAACTATATTTAAAACTTAAGGAACAGCAGAATATGTGTGCCAGTTTCCCTTTCTCTGGCTGGCAGCAGTCAGTCAGTCACAGGCAAAAAGAGAAGAGAATTGATGTATTTCAGAAGGGAGACACATGCTTTGGCTTTGATTAGGAGGAGGGACAGCACTGTTTCGTACCACAGGATGAATCAGTAACACCTCCGGACTCTTCACATGGGGTGCAGGGGCGGAGGGGGAAGTTAAAAAAGGACACTCCTTTCTTCCCCTTCCAAAGGGATTTACCTGTCCCCACCTCTCATATATTTTGCAGGCCACTTCAAAGTAATTTGCATATTATTACTGGTATGGAAGCATTTCAAGGGCTGGGTTGAGGAGAGTTTTAAGAGCCTTGAACAAGAAAGTAGAACAAACAGTGACATCGAGTGGCAAGATTCCTGCAATACACTTCTGAAAGTCCCTGTTGGAAACTTCTTGCCCATTTCTAAGGGCTGTGAATATTTTAATACATTTAAATTAAAATTTAGTTATATTAAAAATTAAAGCAGGCTGCTTTAAATAAAGTGGAAATGTTACTTTTGTCTTATTTGTGCTTGAACCTGCAATGTTTCATTGGAAAGCATTCTTTAATTAAGTTAAAAAACCCCGCATCACCACAGTTCACACTAGGAACAGGCTTAACTAACAACTTTAAAAAGAGCAAGACTTGAACCTAGCCAGTTTTCAAAACATTTATAAAGCCTTCTCTTCTGAAGAGATCATAATATAGTAAAGCAGAATAATATAATAAAGCCACAGAAAAATCATATGCAGTGGTAAAAAAAAGGTATATGTAGGTCATTTGTATATTCTACCAAATCCTCCTTCCCTCTTAGCTACCAATGAGTTGAAGTTAAGGACATTTTAATTATTCTGTTTAAGTATCTCTCCCTTTCAGTCCTGGAGAAGAGTCATTTTGAGTGACACATGTATTGCTATGAATAGAACTCTGAAGTTTGTGAATGGTATCTAGCACTGCTGTAAGCCTGGTCTTATAACACATGCGCACACTGAACTACTTCGCAGAAACTGTCTTCTTTTTGAAACAGTTTTGTCTCAAAAATGAGATACAGCTTTGCTATTCTAAACCTCTTTTTTTTTTTTCCTCCCCCCACCCTGGGAAATATTCCACACAGTTAACTGCTGCTATTCTTTTGTCAGATATGTAACCAGTGTGACAAGAGCCATATTTATGGCTTGAAATCTCCTAGGACATCATAATACTCACATAATACCCAGGTGGGTAGTTAGTGACAGAAGAAAGATGACTTACACTTCCTAGGACTGCAGCATCATACTGTGCCCAAGGAATGGTAACACATAGGGGACATTTATTATATGACAGCACAGGAGATGGCAGGGATTTATTCATTAAGTTCACAGTTCCTGGGCAAGAAATTTTCTGGGTAGTTCACAGCATGCACCCAGCTGGGTTTTGAGTGCTGAGAAAACTGCATTTGCTAGTGAGGAATCTTCTTTTCCCTCCTCAAGTACCACCACATTTATTAGCTACAAACTCTAAAATTTAATCTGTAGTTTCTGGAGGACATGTCCACAAGCCATTTTAAGGAAAGAACAAAAGAGGGGTTTAATAAAATAAAGGCATACTTCATCGGTACCTGTCTGAATAGCAACTGGGATAGGGGAAATAAGAGAAAGCTGAAATAGAGTAATGAGAATGTGACATTAGAAGGCAAATGACACATCTTTGGCTTCACACTAGAAAGCTTATTTCATTCCACTGCATTATGGGACACCACGCCTTGCTATTTATTGGTATGATCAAAGACAAAGAATTGCCTTTAGAAAATCCATAGACAACATGAAACAAGTAGGAATATTCCTGTGTCCCAACTGGCTATACTCTGTGTGTATATGTATATATATATATGATGATTATATTTCTTCTTTACAGTACTAAGAATCAGAAAGCTATTTATTGTATTTCTCACATCCCCATGATATTCCCTGAAAGTGCTAGTTAGTACCTCCATCCCTTAGCTCCCTGCTGAGCAATGAGGGCTACTAAGCCTGAGACAGCAATGAGCTTCATTTAATTTCCTAATTATTCTGTCAAATTAATCAGAAGATAGACAAAGAAAAAAAACCAAACACTTACTTCTCCTAGCTTTCTGTAGCCCAAAAAACTTGCAGAAGAAAAAACTAAAGAAATTCATGCAAGACAGTCTGTATTTAAATTTCTCTTGTCGTGCTAGGGAGCCGTCAAGCCAAATGCCACACACAGATGAATGAATAAATGAACAATAGCCTCATTCAGAAATAGAGACAGTCTCTGAGAATAAAGTGTATTTTAACAACCTGTTGCTAAAATGAACTTGGTAAGGGAATATTTGCTGCTTCTTGTCTTTACACAAATAATACATTTTGCACATGAATCCTTCAGCTTTCAAATTAGTTTCTACTTGAAAACTAGATGCTTGTGGTAGCAATAGTATTTTCAAAACAGTGGTTAAGGAGCTTGGTTTGCACAGTGTTTCTGATTAAGTATTAAAAAAAGCCAGCAAATCTAACAAGTTACTATCTAAAATGACCTAGAAGTGCTCTGTACGCAAGAAGTTTGAGCGGTCTCATGCACACTAAGCGAATTATATCTTCAAACAAGAGCTAAAATGACACTGAAGGCTCTTAACATCTTGTAATAGAAGCTTTTCCAAAAAACAAAGTTAAAGCATCTAGAATAATAATTCTTCACAGAACTAAACAGTTTTATTTTTTTCCTCCTTTTTTCAGAGGTTTCAGTACAGTCCATTCGCCTCCAAAATCCGTACAACAAAAACTCTGATTTTTTTTTTTT
>VXBJ01003864.1:997962-1032830 GCA_013400055.1 Nycticryphes semicollaris
TTTTTTTTTTTTTTTTCCTGTTCTTAGAAATCAACATCACAAGGTACATGTGCAGGACGGGACAATCATTTTACACTGACTTTTTTTGCCCATTAGCTTTTGCAAAGCAGACACCAAATGTCAGTTGTGCCATATGGGCCAGCTGTCTCCTATCTGTGCTGCAATATGAAGCGTTGCATACGCATGGCAAGACTTGTGCATACTACGCATCCAGTGTTCTATTTTATCCCAGACTTGATCCTTCTTGGAACTTTTCTCACAGAAGCCTACACAGTGGGAAGCCAGCTGGAAGCAAATAGAATTAAGTTTGACCTCCCCGCCCCTTACAGATTTCCCATGACTTCTCTGCTGCACTAAAGTTTGTTTCCTTTATGCAACACAGTATCTCTTCTGGACCACTGTCAACCAGACAGCACTGAAACAGGGATCACAGTCATTAAAAAAGACCCAATAGAAACATCCTCAACATCTCACCCTCAGGAAGGGATAACCTCTTACTGTTAGATACCTTTAAAACCTCCAACAGCAGTTGCCATACTTCAAAAATACGGATATCTGCTTTTACAGTAGCATTTATCAAGCTGGTTGCCTGATTTCTTACAGCAGTCTGGAACAGTATGGAGAGGTGGAAAGGAACTAGATGTAGTTCAGGATTGCAGCAGTTTTTTAGTATGGCAAAACCCAAAGCTCAGGCAGAATTCAGCTTCAAACTGTAGGCATTAAGATTAAATTGTGATAAAAGCAGCCCTGTTTTAGTAAGGTGCTGCAAGAAAAGAAGTGGGTCGCACACATGAAATACCTACATTTACCTCTGTTATAATACAGCAATATTATTTTCTAATTTCTTTAATTTAAATTAAGAGCAATATGCTGTTCTCAAGAACTAGGAAGAACTCAAGAACTTATTCGCAAATAAGAAAAAAAATTAAATAATAGAATATCTCTAATAAGCAGTTACCTTTTTGTTTTATTTTACTAGGTTACTAGCAAGCTTTACGAGGTTAAAAATATGAACAGAATATAGGGTGTGTGGATTGTATAACATGAGTTTATTTCTGGCCTTCCAGGCAATTGTCACACATTTCTGGTGAATTGCTTCTTTCAAGGATTAGAGCCCTCCAACAGAAGCTGCTTCTGTCTACTCAGATTACTCATATCCCAATATCACGGCAGGAATTTATGTTATCAGCTGCTGCTTGTCACCTCAACACCAGCCCTTCTCTTCTGGCTTCATCTCCTTTACAGCTGCCAAAAACTGGGTGCTGCTTTAGCAAAATACTTACTTCTTACTACCCAGTTGAGTCACAGTTTGAGAGTGAATGAGAATGAAACTTTAATTCATGTCATTCCCCCCAACCTGCCACATAGGGTATTTATAGTCCCTTAAATTTCTTACAGGTTGATAATTTGATAATTTCACTAGTTCTCAGGATTAAAAATTGGTATTTCCATCCCCCTGGCATACAGTGGGTTCAGGCGGATGCCACCTTACTCCAAATGGTAATGTTTCTGTTGTGGTTTGAACTTCTCTTAACGTTGCCCAGAAGATTGATAATTAAAGGGTACCATGAAAAGAAGCATCCACAGAACAAAACTCCTAGTCTTATTGTTTTAAGTATGGGAAAATGCATTTAAATGATCACACTTCTCTGAAGGCACAAGATTATCGTTTGGGTTTATAATTTCACCATCCTTGCACATTTATATAGTGAATAAGTATCTTGGCAGCTTTCAGTATAATTCTTATAATGTTAAAAACCCAATACAGATGCTACAGTAAGAATAACAGCTAGCACATCTAGATTTGTGGAAAGACAACTCACCATATGGCACATCTCACGATAGCTGGACACCACAAAGCCAAGCGTTTCCCTTAGGAGCCTCTTTTCAAAAGCAGTTTTCCTCTTCGAGAAGTCAGTTGAGCTTCTGACACTGTGGTCTTTCACATGTAGGCAGGCCTTTAACCTTAGATTCAGAGTTTAATAACTTCATTTCACTCTCCCCAGAGCCCTCAAGAAGACTTTTATGTAATTATCCCACTATTTAACACAGGCAAACTCCAGGTGTGTACTCAAAGTCAGAGGTGCTTTCGCAGGCAAGATTTATCCTCCTGTGAGCCTTATAGTTTCTCTGAACTACATCCAGGAGATACACATGCTCAGAAATGTCTCTCTCTACAACCTTATCACCATCACAAATTTCTACCATTTCTGCAACATGTTAAAGTTATTAACATTACTGTTAATAACAACAGAGATTAAAAAAAAATAACAAGCCTTCTTGTCTTTCCTCAACAATTTTATCTTCTAAGGGAACTGAGATCTTTGCTTACTCCAAAGCTCCTTATTAGTGAATACTCGCAGCTGGGACCCATCCTTAATTGGACCTGGAGGCACTCCAGGTGCAAGGAGCTCACTAATTGTTTAATTGTTTTGGGGTCTGGTCAACTCCTCCAATGTTGGGGATATTTGCATCCTCCTCTCCTAAGGCTTTACAGTAAATTCTCTTGTGTTGTTTTCAGTCTTAATAGGTGAAAAATTTTGTGCAGATAACACATTTGCAACAATTCCATGGCTGAATTACAGACACTTAAATCAGAAAGTATTAAGGACCAACTGTTTGGTAGAATATAAGTGGGGGAAAAGTCCCCAAAGTTGTAATATGAAATGTATTGGGAAGGAAGACTATTTTGTAATCTATGTCAATGTGTTCCAGAAATTGAGGCATGGTTTAAAACCCAAAACAAGCAAATAATAAAATAAAAATTTATGAAACCATATATAAATAATATATGTGGAAATTATTTAAAATTATGGAAATTATCCCATCATTTGAAATAAGGTCAAATTTTTAAGATACTATAAATTTACTAATTGAAGGTTATTTACATGAAATGTTGCTGTGTTAATACTTGTTTTGCTTTGCTTTGGCTATTGGGTAACAACTTCTTTACAACGTGTTTTATACTGCACAATTTTATAGATTTCAGAAGAGCTATTTTGCTTGGCCCTTTTCTAAATGTGAACAGAATCATGGTCTTTTCTTTCACTCCGTTTTACATGTCTTTTTCTGTTTTCTTGTCCTCAGCCCATTAGATCTGACAACTATTCTCACTTGTGAAAAAGAAAAACATCTGTTCAGTGGTTGATTTTTCTCACTTGCAATTTAATAAGTGTTGTATCTGTGTCTTTCTTGATACAAAAAAGGAAATGGTTATTCTTTTCTGCTTACTTTTCTTTTGTATATATTCTCTATTCATGGCTGAATTTTCAGTACTCCATTATTATTACAACACATTACATTTTGGTACCAGGCCAAATTAAATTTTGTGCCCTTACTGTACTCTTTATTTTTTCTAGCTCTGGCTAATGATTTTATTAATGGTTAATTGCCTCAGTATCAGCTTTAGTATTAAGGCTTATGTACAACCTAGATCCAGTAGAACAAGTAAAATAAAAGCTCTAGACACCTGCTGGTAGGCACAGTGAAATAACATTAAATCTCTTCTGTCATTCACCATCATTATTCACCAGCCTGCCTGAAATATAACAAATAAAGCTGTTGCTTCTTGCATTGAATTTTTTTCCCTAACTGCAGCATCTTTCCTCCTGGTGTGTATAGCGAAACCAGATAAAAGTCCTGCTGCACTGGATCTGACTTAAATGAGGCTGCTGGTTCTTGTTTCTCTTCAAAAGTACATTCAGAGCTCTGTAACACTTCTCTTTGCTTAGGTTAATGTGCTACATCCACATCGTCATTACCATCCTGAGTTCCACCATCAACTGTGTTAGCTCTGCAGCTTTGCATGAACTTGGATTCGTGTTCTTGTTCTTTTCAAGCACATATATTACCTTCTGGCACACCGTTTCAGCAAACGCAGCCTGCAATGACAGAAGGCACTAGGTCTGTACTTAAACTTTGATGACATGAAAGAATAAAAACCTCAACATATTAGTCTTTCCACTGTACTGGGAAAGACCATAAGACCAAAAAAAAAAACCCCAAACCAAAAACCCAGACTGAGTTATTATCTATGAAGCCTAGACTTCAGGAATCCTAAATTTCTGCATTGCTTTAAGGAAGTATGAAGTACTCCACTCAACCTGGAACTCTGTCATGTTTAGATCAGGTGATGGGATTCATCTGGGGACTTGCTGTTCTTCAGAAGACTGTGGGAATAATTTCAGCCAGCTGTCTGCAGCAGCAGATCTGCCTCTTGCGGGAAAAAAATTATTTCCCTTTTTCTCTTTCTCCTCAGGGAATCTTAAGAATTTCCCTGGATATTTACAACAGATGGTATAAATATTAACAACTCTTATATCAACAGAAAGAAAAAGAAGGCTACAAATATACATGAGTATCTACAGTACTGCAAACTAAAATCACTCAAGCATTCTCTTTCATAGAAAAACGTAAGGGAAATATCCTACATTTCACTTCACTGAAATTCTTATTTATGGAAAGAAACAAACAAACAAAGTTGTAAGGCCTTTTCTTTAGCTGTTCCTAAACATTTCAGATTTAATGACTAAAAAAACCTGCAAAATTTTGGAATTCTCTTCCAGATTAACTTGACTTCTGCTCTTTCTCTCACAAATGCATGTTACTTCATACAGCTGCAAAAGATAAAAATGGCCACAGCACATATGTGTCTGACACTTAAGTTATGCTCCCTAATATATTGTTGCATTTCTGATTATGTGAGGAAATTTGGTACAGTTATCTGACTAATGTCACAGTCATTACCTGTCACACTTGACTAAACACAAAGATCAAGGAGTTTGGTGGCATTGAGGAGCTAGAAGAACCATACAACTAGGTAACAGATCATTAATTTTCTATTTTTTAGCTCATTTCTATTGTCTTTTTGCTCCCTATAAAAATGAGGGAAAAGGAAAGATATAAGTTGTGCAGTAAATCCTCGTTAACCAGTGCTGTCTGTGAACAAGTACCTTTATCACTGAGCCATGTCTTAGACCCTTTTGGTCTTTCCCAGGTGTACTTCAGAGGTGGTTACATCAATTTCTAGGTGAAACTCCAGTTCAAAAGCTCAAATGTGAGATAGCAGAAAAGTAGCTGATCCATACACACTGGATATTTGTACCTATCACAGATCCATGTTTAAGAAGGTTATGATCAGGCTGTTTATTAAAATCACTCAAAAGAGTCCTCTTTTAAATGGGTAGCAATCTGTTTCTTCTCAAGCTGGTCCTTTCTGTGCAGGTTTGTCCCCTCAGTCTCTCCCAAAGAGTCCTTCCATGATCTCTACCTGCTCAATACCTCGTTTTCTTTCCACATCCTCTTGTAAAAAATCAACCTTCTTGCTGGCAGAGTGCATGAGACATTTCCAGTTTTGGGGTCAGCTGTTGACAACCTAGAGCCTGATCACTCTTCCTCTTTCCTGGGGCTGATATACCCTAAGTTTGTTCCCCTCCAGTATTTAGGCTGTCATCTTTGGGAAGGAGGAACCTTGCAAGCTTGGAGAGAGTAGAGGCTTGTCTAATCCTTACCAACTAATACCACAGCCATTGTAACGTTAATTCTTCTGAAGCTGTTCATCTGTCTTTGCTGTGTACCCGTCTTTATTGCATTTCTCTGGATGTTTGTTCTCCATCAGCTGCTACCTTTGACTCACATTCTGACAGCGGCGCTCATCTGTACCACACAGATAAACTGATGGGGAACATGGCATTTATGAAAATGTGATCCATAAGTACTGCATTCTTCAGACTCTCCTTATGAAGTTGTTTCAGTAATTACAACTCAAGCCTTCTCTGCTTTTTTCATTTCTTTTACATGGTAATGAATACAGCGATATACTACATTTTTGCAGCTCTATCAGTTGATGTTCATTTTGCTGCCTTTATTTGTCAAATTTGTCAAAGTGTTCATAATTTTGCTCTACACAGAGTTGGAAATGCCTTTTTGTTTCCTGCAAATGCCTGAGGTTTCTGCAGGACTGTTTGTTATTCTGCTGACTTCCCTTGTTCTTTTGGGCTGTTATATTTAAGACTGATGAGGCATTCATTCTCAGTCAAGAAGCTTTTTAAAAGTACACTGCGTTGTATAGATAAATTAATTACTACAATTAAATGCTTGTATATGTTTAGGAATGATTGTTGACTTTCCCCCCTAAGCACATTGTCTTTAATCAAAGACTGCAGAGGTGAAAATAATCAATTACTTGCTGCCTACTTCTGCTAAAAATATCCTCATTTCTCAGCTGGGTTAGCTGACTGACTACAAGAGAATTTACTGCGCACAAAATCGGTAAGCAGAGAAGAGCCTCAAACCCACACTGCAGAGGAGGTCTATGGTAATTTCAGATAATGTTTCCTCAAATATATAAAAATAATATATAAAAAAAGCTCAAAAAGTAAGAAATTCATAGAATTAACAATCCTAGATTGCTAGCTGCTCTAATTTGTAGTAAGCACAGCTATGTTCTTGAACGTGACTACTGTCACAACTCCCACAGCATGTCTTGCTGTTGCCAGTTTTAAAATACCATTAGACTATTTTAATAACAGGTAGTTTATTTTAGGAGTTACTCTGTGGTACTGCTGCTAGGTTGTCTGAAACTAGTGTGGGAATTTCTGCTCTAATCTGCAGTGTGGACACACCGTTAGTATGGAAAGTACTATCTGTAGATAATGTCAAAAAAATTTAGCACATAAAACACAGACTGACTGAAGATCATAGATAATTAATGGTAATTCTAAAGATACTTTACATATGAGTATTTCCCTATATATAACAGTTTTATAGAGGAGTAAACTTTAAATTTCAATACAGGCATATTTGACAAAACCAAATCCGACAGTATTAGGAATAGAAGACATTTGCTTGAATATTATTACAAGTGTAAATTCAATGGTAAGGTAAAATGCGATGATGTATCATTTATCTCTGGACTAAAGCTGCACCAGTACCTTCTGAGTGGAAAAAGAATTTATAACAACTTCAACAACTTCTAACTAATCTGACAGCTCTTACTGTTACTTCTTTTTTTTTTTTTTTTTTTCTTTTTTATGGTAAGAATTACTTGGCAGCATAATACAACTCTGTTATGTGACATTGCACTAGGGAGATGTAGTTAATGTATGTCACCTTTGCCTAGCAGATAAAAACGTGTCTCAGGATACATGACAGAGACTATAGAGGAAGGCTGCTGAAGGGAGCTGATAGGGTGTTACAGTACCCTTGGAAGGGGAGTCCTAGTAAAATACTACAAAGACTGATGACTGCAGTCGTGAATATCCACTTTGGTCCCAGGACTACTCTTTCTGAAGTGAATGTTAGGAAAGAAGATAGATGGAGGGAGAGGATGAAAGTGAAAAGAAGGACAATAAGAGCTGGAACTGCAGAGTAGAAAAAGTACCCGTCTGCATGGGCCACTCCACTTGGGAAGAGGCTCTCAGTAACCTGGCACGTCTGCACTGTGCAGGGAAGGAGGATGAGTTTGGATCCTACAGGACAGCCTTGCTTTGAGCTCACACCTTGGCAAGGCAGTTATCCTGCTTTCTGCCCAGACCACGGCTGTGCAGTGCCAGTGAGGAGATTTCAGCCTGATGGGTCCCTGCCTGCCCTGTTAGTTGCAAGATGCACCAGTGACACTCTCAACATACCTCCTCAGTTACATATGATAATACTCTCTGTCTGCTCATGGGGTAGGACACAGACTGATGTGCTCATCTGTTCGAAAAGTATGTACTAAGAGCTTGAGCTTTGTTAGATTTGAACTGAACCGTAGGAAGGGCAATTAGTGTGTTCAAATCTAGGTGTTGCTCCAACATGAGCTGTTTAATGTTCTCTGTCCTTAATTCTGAACTGTTATATTCTAACAGCGGTGTCAGGGAATATTGTCTGGTTTTTTTTTTTTTTTTTTTTTTTAACATTCTTAAGAGTAACTACTTTAACTTATTTCAATAGTTTCATAATATTTGGTTTTGTACTCAGAAAACATTCTGCAGTGCTGGACTGTAGTGGGGATATGAAGCTTAAATACACAATCACTATGTGAAATTATTACCTGCCTTTCACTGGCACAGATACAGAGGGTATCTGTTCATGATTATGCTAAGTTGTTTCATTGTTCCTGGTAAGACAATTAATCAGATTTTTACTGAACTTGTCACCCATAATAGAAAATAATGCTTGATAGTATCAGGTCTCATCTGTCTTTTGAGCCAAACATACTCAACTCCCGCTGCTAAGGAACTCAAACAATCTCTTCTCACGCTTTGTGTTAACCTAGTTAAAGGAGGTATGTTACTATTGTATGTTAATTACTAGTTACAGCTTAACCATCAACATTACTTTAGAAGAACCTCTGTGTTTACTAAATCTAATAAAAAGCAGTTCTAAATTGAAGAGTTCCTCTAGGTACCTGAGCATATCTTCTGGATGTATAGTGATTCCCAAGCAGAGTGCAGATGAGGCTTCTACATAGAGAGAGGACTTCTTCTGCAGTGGAGCCAGGCTATTGCTGAAGTGAAGCCCTGCACCTGGAAGCTCATCTTAGATAGTTCAGATACCTGGAAACAAATTTTTTACTTCTCTCTAAGAGTTTGAAGCACTCTCAAACATTGTGATCTAGATGAGTCTTGTTTAATCAAGAGATAGACAAGGTATATTACTTCTCAAGTTTGTCTTTCTTTTCATCGAGGAGATCATTAATTACTTTATCTGGAATTTCATTTTTTGAGAGCTGTCTCCACATACTAAGAGCATTCACTATGCCCTCTGGTTAATCCAAGTCTGCAGTTTAAGAGCCTGATTCTCACCTCTCTGTTGAGGATGGTGTTCCGTCATCCTGTGAAAGGTTACTCAAACAGGTTGACAAAACCAGTTACTTACAATCAACTTTATTACATAAAATGCAGCTTTTCTGACACTGATGCTGTCGGCGTGTCTTTTATAGGCTGAAGACTGGAAGCAGCCAATGGTGGGATAGGATTGGACGGGTGCGACAGCTGGATTTAGCATTAAAAGCCAATAATAGTTACATAGGTTTGCAAATAGTTTAAGATTTCTGCTCCTACTGTACAGCAGCCTGCAAAAAGTGTCCCATAGGAGCAGGGCATGTTGGATCTCACACTGGCATTGCAAAGTGCAGATACATTGGATAACTGGCTTCATACAATTACAAAAAAAAAATCTTCTCAATAATCATGGCCATGATTTTGCTGGGTGCCAAGCATGTGAAAGTTTCCCTGATGCTTTGGGTACCACTGTCAACAATGCAGTAGCTCTTTATAATAAATAGTGTATCTTGTCTTCATTAACTGCTGGTAGATGCTCTTGGGTGAAGTTCTTGGCGTGTCCTTAGAATGCAGAGCTTTTGTAGTTATTACAGTAAATTGTATTCATGGAATCACAGAATTGCCAGAGTTGGAAGGGCACTCTTGTTCATGCTGGCAAAAGGAAATGAGGGTTTGGCTGGTTTTCATTGCTTTAGGGGGACGCTATTCAGTAGACTCAACCTTTTTTTTTTTTTTTTTTTTTTTCTTTTCTGATTCAGAGAATAACAGCCCCACATACGACAAGCAGCAAAGAGTAGGTTTTATTTCCCTTTAAACTTTTTTTCACTGGGCAGCAACCTGTAATTTCTGTTTTCAAGTCACCTATTCCTAAATTCATACATTTAGAAGCCCACAGTTTATTTTACCTTTTTTATGAATTTATAACGCAAACCCAACCTTCTCTAGACCATCCAAACCGCCTTAAAAAAGAAACGAGGCCAAATCCCCAGCAGGTGGCACCCAACTCTAATATATCTCGAAATTAGCCCACCTAAGTGTATGAATAGAAAGACCTAGAGCGCAGATGATGTATAAGCCAGTAGTGCTTTGAAAAGCAATTTCACACACTCATTGCCCTACCTTTAGGTTCTGAATCTCATACCCTTTAAAATTTCTTCATAAAGAGATGGCGGCTTCCCTTGGCTTTAGGTGACAAAATTACACTTCTTTAACCTATGACACTTCAATACTGTTGTATTATCAGAAGAGCTATCATCTTTATTTTGAAGAAATAATAACTGGTATTTCCCCTGAAAAATGCTCATGTTATAAGTTCAAAATAATATTTCACAATTTATCATTGATCATCTAGATCAGATATGAGCATAAATACTGCTTGCTTTTCCACAAGAACACTAAAATAATCAACAAATATTATTTTAAATACATATATCTCCAAAAGTAATAGTATTTGGGAAAAAATAGTTGGAAAGCATGAGCAAGTATCCTTGTACAGATACAGAATGAACAATTGTAGCAGGTCCAGTCTAAGCAAAGATGCTTTTTCCAATGCATCCTATAGTAGAATGACTGATGCATGTTGTGCTGTTAATTTGTTACTACAAAACAAAAAAATAATAATTCATTGGCAACATCATAGAACACAAAAATAAATTGCTCTTCAGTTCTGTACTTAGTACTACAAATTACAAGCATTATATTACATAGGAAGACAATCCATGTCAAAATATATTCATCTGATGAATCCATTATGGAGAGTTAGCAAGAACTTCTCTTTTGGTGGCCAAGATATAGCCACTTATCATCAGAAGGGCTGAAATTTGCTGTCATACATGATGATGCTAAATGCCCAGTTGAGACTACCAGCTAAATGGCTGTTCTTGTGGGCAAGAGAAGAGATTCCTGGTGGCTGAGGAGGAGCATATTTTCTAGCCTACTCAGAGAGACAGTTTCTGGGTCTGGTCAAAAAATGGCTTTCAACATTCACTGCTTCTTGTCCTTGTCCATATTCCAACTTCAGCTTGCTAGGCAGGGCACTTGGGGATAGACTGAGTCAAAGGATGGCATATAATGAGAGCCAGTTATGCAAGAGCATGGTTTGGGTGTATTTGATGAGTGGAAAACCATATGCTTGGGCAGGCTCTGATTGCAAAATTCTAATTGATTTCTTTAGGAGACTCACTGTTTGCCCTCCAGCTAGAGTGGTGTTAGTATAGCAGGGTGTGAATGCCACTGCTTAGCTAGCAAGGTGCTTTGTATTTAGTGCCTGTTATCAGACTTCCCATGGTGCTTAACCTCAAGTCTGAAGATTCCCCAGTGCATACTCATACCCAAATATTTGGGCTTTATTCCTATCTAATTCTTCAGCAATATTAGTATGTAAGCCAAAAACTGAATTGCTTCTCATTTTTCACAAGGGGGAGTTTCAGGAGGGGAGCATGCTGATTTCAAGTTTGTGAGCAGAATTAAATGTAGGTGCTAGATTTAACCTAACTAATTTAATTTAACCCAGAATTAAATCTCAAAGTGGACAAAAGGAAGGAGATGTAAGATTGTTATGGTTCTGGGTCTCCAGTTCGATTAGTGTGCATGACTACCAGCTTTGGGGCATTACAGCCCGTGAATCCTGTAATGAAGGGCAACTCAGGTTGTCCATGGGCAGTGCATGTGAATAATCAGCATTTTTGTGTTGGAATAAAATTTGTTTTAGTTATTTATCTTTTCAAATGCAATGATTTTACCAGGATTTAAAAACTTTACGGTCACTGCAGTTTTGCTGAATCTTTGCACCAGTGACGTGGGTACCTTACATATTCAGCACCAGACCTTTTCAGTTTGCTTTATAATGACAACCAAACTGAAAATCTGTCCATATTTTCCTGCCATTTTTAGGGCATAGAAATCTGACTTCTTCAGAAGATGCATTCAGAGGTGGGGGCGAAGAGGGTGCTACCTGATCTCAGATAAGAATGTATGCCACAGCAATTACAATCTGCTTCACTCAATTTTCTCAGCTTTTGCTTACTCCTACTTAAAATGTCACAATATCTTAAGGCAACACGGTAAGAATAACACATAAGAGCAAAGGACAAAGAATCTGTGAACTCTGTCCTCCCTTGATAATGCATCAGGCTTTCTTACATGAATGCTTCAAGATGGCTCAAATGACTTAAAAACATTATAATCTGAAAAAATAAATGTGTGATTTGTGTTAGAAATTAAAGGTGATTTAATATTAATTATTTTGAATGTTATTCTTTTTCTTATTTGCCAAGAACTAGTTAAAAATTCCTTTCTTTTCCTTTTTTTCTGCCTTGGTAACAGTTGACAACACTACAGCAGAAGACAATAGTTCCTGAGGAAGCCACTGCACCAAGGTAGCTGTGAAAATGGAAGAAGATAGCTGTACCTTTAAAACAAGCATAATTAAAAAAAAATAAAAATTACGTGTTTTTTCAATGACTTGGGATCCTGCCATTTCTCAGCACTACAACCTTCAAAACTGAGAAGCATCAAAATATTTTGACGCTCTTCACTTAATTGAAATAATTCAAAGTCCCATGAGCTTTATTAATGAGCTTGCCTTTCTGTACCTGTGAAGCTTCACGGTGTGCCCGCTTTTCTGTAATATAGATGAATCAGGTTTTTTCTCCTTTGAATGAAAAACTAGTTATTTTTCTATGATTTAGGGTACTAAAACTTTTCAAGTCAGCTTCTCCCTTTGGAAACATTGTATGAAATGATATAAAAGGAACCGTCATTCATTTAAGTTTTCAAAATCTATGAAGTATTTTGTCACATCAAGCATCACATTACAATTAGATGTTGATGTTTCCTATAAGAAAAAAATAAATCGTCGCTGTTGCATACGTTACTTTTTGGTAACTATTGGCCTTCAAAACAATGATCACTGAAAACCCATGAACTAATTTTCCGAATTGCTGAGAGGTCACAACCCCTAGGAAGTCAATTGAACTCCATAAGTTTGGTGGGAAATAGATTCACAGCAACTGGTATGGTTATATATGAATATTAATCATCTGACAGATGACAAATAAAGAGTGTGAGGCAAAAGTGTGTCTGGGAGATAGAGGGATATGACATGAGTATTAGTATGACATATCACTAAAATGTCAGAACTTCCAAGGAATTTAGTAAGAAAAGTACGTATGATTGTAGAAACTACAAACTTAGCGGTAAAGTAAATATTTAATTATCTGCTTTTAAAAAATCATTACAGGAGCATAGTACGTTTTCTCATGTACTTGAAAGCTGCACTCATCTAAGAGAAATAACAAATGAGGAATGCATTTAAGTGGGGTTTCTTTGCCTCCATCTTTTGATTAATTTAATATTGAGTCATTCCTGTGAATCAAGTTTTCCTTAAAGTTAACAATTATGCCACTACATCTGAAGTCAATCAGAGCTTATGGGGTCTGTGAATAGGCACTTGCATTGAAGACATTATTTTTTTAAAAAGTATATAATGACTTTATATAAATGGGATCCCTCTAGACAGACCTGAATTAGGAACTAGCTTGTACCATTACAAGGACATTGGGAGAAAATTTTTACAATTTGTTGAAACTAATTTATATTTTATTTAGTTTGTGTTTTCACAAAACCACACATGAATAGCATAGTTATATCTATGTCATCTATCTCTATTTTTATCTAATCTATATCTATATCTATCTAATCTCTATCTATATATGTCTCTAGATCTATACCTAATCCATAACTATCTATATGATGTATATCCATATACTTCAGAAAATACATATAATTGTCGAAACATAATGTTGAACAGTCTGTAAGAACATCAATTAATTTATTCTTTCCAATTGTGTATGTACCTTGTGTTATTTTCTTATTTTGCTCCTCTTCCTTTTTTCACACAGATAGTCTCCGTGCAAGGCTTTATCTCAAATTTAAGCACATCCAAAGTCATTCACCCTTTGGACCTGTTTCTATTTTCCCATTATGCTACTGACACAGGCAAAGAAAAAATTAATTAAAAAAAAGAAAAAGTTAAAAAGTGGAATGATGTTCAGGTGAAAAACCATAAAAAGTTATGAAACTGAAGATAGAAGAATACATTGAAGTACTACTGCTTCTGCTTAAATAAAATAGTTAGAAATATATAAATATGACTAAACACTTCATTATATTTCTCTTTCTGTGGGTAAAATACAATACCATACTCTAACAGGAATTTTTTTAATGCAACATCAGGTCATAGTGTGAATCAAGATTTTTTTAAAAAATGTGTAACCTGTTTGGCTGGTGCAACTTCTCACCTCTGGAAAAGTTGGCAAATTTTTCATAAAATACAGCATTCAATTCAGAGTTTTTTCAGTTTATTAAGAAATCATCCTGAATCAGTCCTATGTAGTGATTTTAATCACAGACAAACTGATTCCTACCTGAGCTCAAGTAACACTCACTTCTAAATTTCTCTCTCATTTCTAATAAGGCCTCAAAGAGCTTTTCCAGTTCCCAGTTATGCTATCCTGGTAATCACAAATTATAGGGTATCTATCTTTTTTGCACAGTCCAGTACAGAGAATAGTGAACCACTGCTGATAAAGCTCATGTGTCCAAAGCACTGTCTGTGCGTTGTGCAAGGAATAAAAACACCAGCCCAGATTTTAAAACCACAATGATTGCGTTACCACAGGACCTTCGTTCACCCTCTCACCTAGCCTTAAACAAATCTTTGAGATCTAGTAGTGAGGTGCTTGTTATAAGCTGTGGGGGACTCGCTTTCCTTTTGCAGCGTAGCCAGAGGTTTATATTTGGCAAAGGTCCGCGTTTGTCAGTGACAAGCAAGTTATTAATATTATTTATGTCTGTTTATTGAATTTCAGAAGTGCATTTTCATGTTGGCATTTTTGAATATTCATGATTTCCATTACATCTTTTAAAATGCATTTCCTTGCTTTTAAATACAAAAAGGACTTAATCTGTAGAAGTCTTGGAAACTGTTATTGTAAGAACACGATAGAAGTGCTAACTTCCATTTATCATTTACACGCATAGGCAGATCACTGTTTTTATTTTGTGTAACTAAAGCGTTATTTATCAAAGCAACATCTACATTTAGTTCATAACTAATCCTTTATTTCCCCAAACAAATACTTGCACATTTTTCTTTAGAAAGTTATGTTGCTCTTATTAATTTTAATTCTAGCTTTCCTGTTCGGAGGAGTTGCTTGGTTTCGCAAAATAATTGGAATGAAATCAGTCTGGTCATTTAAAAATTACCAAAGGGAAATTAGTTTTCTAGGTGTGTTTTTCCTATATACACATCTAAATAATTTTGTTACAAATTCTACCTTAATTCTCCTCATCTCTCTCATCCATATTCACAACAAAAATGAGGAAGAGCAGAACAGAACTGTACAGGCAGCTTAATAATGTCCTGAAAAATCCTCACCCAAACTACCTGGATACATTCCCAGATACAAATCTTGCAGTCTTAGTTTTTTCAGTGAAATAATCTCTTCTCTAATACAGTATAGTAGGGAGGACATCACAGAACCTATTTAAAAGAGAAGTTGTTATCACTAGGAAGAAGTAATGATGATAAAAAGTAAATAACCCACAACTGAAATAGAAGGGAAGTTTCTGCAAATTTCAAAACATCCAAAGGCATATTTAAAAACCCCATGTTTAAAACTGTTCTTTTCTGCATTTACAGGTTCTGGTCTGAAGGGCAAATATGAAAAAATTGCAAGCAAAAATGCTGCTGTGGTATTTTTACCTTAACAAGAACAAAATGTGACAGAGATATTAGGATGTTGGGTTTTTTTTCCACTCAGACTCTTTTCAGCAGTTGTCTCATCTAGAAAAATACTTAAATCCATATTTTACAGTAGAAATGAGAGAAGAATGGGGTGGGGTCTCTCAAGAATCTCTAGCCCATACACACTCTTTTGTGTGTGAAAAAATGTACCTAAATCAACCCCGCTGGGCATTTATCTACTATACTTAAAAATCACCCCTGAAGGGAATGTCACATAAGGGGAAGAGGTCTATTGCAGTTAGAAAGCTTGCCTTAAAAATCTAAATAATTATTTAGTGTTTTGCTTAATTTATGTTTTTCTTAATTTAAAATAAGGCTCTTTTTTCTCCCTTGTAATTGCCACTCACAACAAAAGAGAAAAATAATTCACATAATTTTACAGTACTTGAAGTAATTGCAATCATTTTATATATGGAAAGTCTTGAAACCACATGTCTTTTTTTAGGATTCTCTTTTCTATTAAAAGGCCTTAACTGAGAGAATTGCTCCTCTTGGTACTATATCTGATCTTTGCCATTTTTACACAATTTGTCCACTTTGTCAGGATAATTTTTATTTTTTTATTCCATCCTTCAAAGAGCTTGCAAATATTGCTAGCTTGGTATCATCATTAAATTTTATAAGTGTACTCTCCATTCCGTGGTCCAGGTTGTTAACACTCGTCTTATGAGCATGTCATGTGGAACAGTGTCAAAAGCCTTATTGATGTCAAGGTATAACATAACCTCAGAGGCCCTTTTACCCGCTAGGTCAGTTGCCTTGTCAAAGACAGAAATTACAGTAGTTTGATGTGATTTGTTCTTGATAGATCCACACTACTTCTTTAACATTGTCTCACTGTTTGCTAGATACTTACAAATGGGTTGGTTTATGATCTAGTGCAGTGTTCTTCCAAAAATGAAGCTTGGCTGGCTGGAACAGATATGTCCTCCTGTGACAACGCCTGTTCTTTAGAGAAAGCTGCTGTAAAAAGATGCCTCCTTCCACTTATTTCTGTACCGCTAATGGTAAATGTATGTGTTTAGCATAGCTAAACAGTTGTAACTACTTTCCCTGGTAATATCAGATGAATCCATCAGGCCTTCCAAAGTTAAATATCTTTAAATTATCTAAATATTTTCCAACCTCCTCTTTCCTTTTTTTGATGCGTGCTTCTGTTTTGAAACATTCTGTTTTGAAAATCTATCATCTTAATTATAAATAATTTTTATGAGAAGAGGAAAAGACATTAACCATTTCACTCTTCTCTATTTCATAAATCCATTATTTACACTTTTTTTTTTTCTGCTTAAGTACACAATTGATGCACTTGTTTTCTTTCTCTTCCAAAATAGATGTGTGCATGTATGTGTGAAAACACAGGAAGTTTTGGAGTGATCTGTTCTATCACCCTGGATGACTTTCAGAACAAACAACTATTATTAGTTAACCATGTGATAAAACCCTCTGGTTTTAGTTGCTTTCAAATATCCTCATCTACATTCTCCTTATAGCAGGAGGCCTAGAGTAAATCCTTTCTGCGCTATCCTTTTCTGTTTTATTTTTTCATAGATGCAATGGAATTTTCTTCTACTTTTTTCTTCCCCTAAATTCCAGTTAACATTAAATGTATAGTGTGAATGGATTTATATTACAAAAAAATATTATTGAATCAGAATATAGGTTCCACTAGTGCAGCCACATTGCTCATAGGAAAAAAAAAGTTTATAAAGGATAGTATCTTGATTATTCTAGGCTTTGAGAAGAGGCTAGATAATAGAGCAAAATTATATGGAAAGTAGTTAGTCAGACATGATAAAGCAGAGAAGAGTCAAAAGAAAATGCCAATATCTACAAGGCAGAGGAAGGCAGGCAGAAATTCCAGACAAGACAAGAAATTTGGAAGTTAAAAAAACAAAAGACCCAAAAGAACAAGAATTATTTTGGGAGCAATACGACTCCAGTCTTCCAATTTAGTTCATGAGACATATGCATGTGTTTTGCCTGTGATTTCCAGTTGGGATTTATATGATGGTCCCATAGTATTATACCTAATAAAGAACATTTTTTTTTGTATTAGAAAACAGCAAGATACTTCTGTCATTTAGTTCTGTACTGAAGCAGGGGGATTATTTACCTTTTCTGACTGACCTTTATCTATCTGCCAAGTTATAGCTGTGTAGTTGTAATAGTCCCCACAAGAGTTTTCCTCTCTGCTAGCTGTTAACCATGCTGGGTGTACAGATTTAATAGCACCCTCACAGAATAGCTACCAAAAAGCTTTCCAATGTACCTTGTTAGAGTGTGAATCTGAGTGAGTAGTCCATAACTTCTTGTTTGTGGAGACATAGGTGGACAACTTACACTTCTTTCCCTCCTTTTTCTACATTTGGAGTTGACAACTAAGAGGCGTATGACATGGGCTCCTTCTCACCCCATTCATTGGGGGTTTTTTTTGCTCTATCCCCACTTTTCATATGGTCTTTTGGTGGCTGCTTCCCTGCCAAAGATTAGCCAGAGTGCATCATGAACGGAGTGGCAATTTTCTGGAAAAGCACCTCTGGAAAAAGAAATTCAGTGCAGCAGTATGAAACATAAGATGTCATTTTGTCATAGCACTGTCTACAACCTAGGGTTAAATATCATAGCTCTGTTATGCAATATCTAAAGGGTTTCAGGGCATCAGACTAGTTTTAATACTGATCAAAGAATGCTTAAAGCAATTCAGTAAAACAATAAAGTTTTAACATCTTACAACTCTGCTCTTCTGAAGACTTCAGTCTGGATTTTGGCCCGAGGCTTGCAAAGTTAGTTATTGAAACACCAAAAAAGCAGTCACTCATCCTTTTCCCGGTATTGTGATGGAGACACTAATCTTCACTTTATTTAAAGAACTAAAATATTCATCCAAATTTAAAGATGATCTATATTTGAAGCCATTGAAAAGCTTTTGTACATCATTTTAATAGGAGCATTATTATATCCTTATGAAATGTGGAAATCTAAACCATGTCACTAAGCCCTACTTCTCGTCTTTTAAATGCCTCCAGGTATGGTACCTGTGTTCTGCAGGCCAAGAAAAAATGGACAACAACCTACTGCTGTTGAGACAATATGTCTACATTTATACTAGCATATAATTTAGCATGACTGGAGAAGATCACTAGATTGGGGTTGAAAGACATGCAGCCAATCTGTGTGTTGTCTGGAGACTTGGGATTAACTTCAGGTGGGTCCTCTGAGCCAAATGTCCTCCTCATACATATGGTGGGAAGCTGATCAGTCACTAGTCACTAGCTCAACAGCTCATGCAGTCCCTTGGGGATCATATTTAGTGCATTGTCTGTTGTGGAGCTAAGATTGAGTTTCCTCAGGCAGGAGCCAAATGACTGGGTACCAAAACCATCCTGTGAATACAGCCAGTGCACAGCAACTAAGGATGCTAAACCTGGAATATTCTGAACTGAAACTATAAGGTAGATGCAGTTAAAGTTGAGTGGAATAACAGTACAAAAATAACTCATTTCTAGATTTTGCTGGCATTTGAGAAGGTACACCAGATCTGATAGTTCTAAAATAACTGGATATTTAAAACCCACACAAAACAAGGCTCTAAAAAATGATAGCATCAAAATATACTGACAAGGAACAATACTGCCTTACACAAATCAGAGGTCTGAAATATGGCCATAAATTTTTGTCTTAGAAGCATGGTAAAAGGAATAGACAGAATCATATTGATCTGACATCATATTATTAACTTCCTGCAATAAGCAATGTATGCTTTATGTTTTATTTTATTGTCTATTTCCTACCAGAACCTTAAGTATATAAAACTTAATCAGTTGGGGGAGGTGGGGTTGTTTTGTTTTGTTGGGTTTTTTTTTCCATTTTGAAATCAGATACGGGTATTTACTGGTTCAATCAATTAAACCAGAAGAACAGATGTACAATGATAGATTCTAAGAAAAGGTGAGGGAAATGCAGAGGACTGTGATCTTAATACTCATAGGCAGCCATGGAGTCTAGCAGGGGATTGTAAAGAACATTAAGCAACCAGCTTTTGACAGGCTGTCTTAATGTACTGATCTAGTCTTACCAGACATGGGAGCATTTCAGTAAACCACATGATTAGTGCTGGGGGAAAATTGTCTTCTCAATCACTGCTTCACAGTCACTGCATTTTGTAGAATTATAGGACATTCAAAGGACATGGGTTTCTATCTAATCTGTAGCTGATAAAGACAAAATTCCCCAGGCTTTTACAGATACACTGCTCATCTAAGCTAGCAAAGCCAACTAGCTGGTGCTTGTGAGTGCACTATCAAAATCCCTGACAAAGACTTTCATTTTATTGAGAGTTTAGTTATATGGCTTTGAAGAGAAATCTGTAATAGATATTCTAACTGTAGCCATTAGAGGGAGCTGATTTATGACACATTTAAAGTATGTGAATGCGTTAATATGAAAACAATACTTAAGAGTAGCATCGACTACTTTCTTCCTTACAGCCTTTTGAAGATTATTAACTGATCAAAATTGTTAGTGTTATTGTTAGAATTAGATTTACGATTAATTTTAGTTACAGAGATTTCTTTATCTCAAAAAAAAAATATTTTGGAAAACACACAAGATTGTCTTAAGTGAAAGAACGTGAGAGAGCAAAAGAGTCCTTAAAGGCACAGCAAACAGGAGTTTTCAAATAAAAGATTTTGCACAACACAAGCTGAGACAGACAAAATCATATTTCATGCTAAAATTATGAAAGTGATACTCAGGAGCATCCATGTCTGTCTTCAAATTTGAAAGAGTCTTAGCAAAAGTAGATGGTAAGTTTAATGTTTGCGTTTTCTGATCTGCTGCCTATCATGGGAAATTTAAACAATTAAATTAAGAGATTAAGGATATTGTTGTCTAAGTGTTTACAAAACTGGTTTTAAGAAATAGACAGGAATTGTTGATTTCTGTATGCAACAAGAGATTAAAAAAAATGGAAACTAAAATGTCAGATTGTGTATACACTAGCTCTTATCCAAATGTGGAGATCACAGACTAGTCAAGTTAATGATAATATCTCACAAATGCTATATTATTGCTAAGAAGTTATCACAGATAGTGGTGACTCCCAGATTGAGGGATAGCGTGAAGGCCAAACATAAGAGGGAGTAATGCTAAGGAAACAGCTGTTCTCCATCTCCTTCTTATGAAGCTGTTTCTCCAATTTCTATTTATATAAAGTTTACAGTACATCTATTATTAATTTAAGGTTCATAAAAAGTTTCCTCGCTGTAGAGTAATTCAACACCTTTTAACTGTTTACCAACAGCAACCTGGCAGTGTCCAACCAGTGGGATGTTACTCTCTCTGAGAGGTTTTCCTTTCCATAACATCATTAATGGAGCACACACACTCTCCACATGAACGCTCAAGCTTTTGGAATCTCTTTCCCAATCAAGAGTAAAGACTGAGGATGCTTCCAGATGCTGCAGCAGAAGTTTTGTTCATTATGATGACCAGGTGGAAACAGAAATTTTTGTTTGGTGTTGAAGGGAGAAAGACACTTTGTCATTTGCTGTCTTTTTTGCTTGAACTGAAATGCTAAACCGCTCAGGTCTGTGGGATAAGGGTGACGGTACTTCCAAACAGCCAATAGCTACTTCTCTAAATGGCTGAGAAATCCTTAAACTGAGATCAGGACCCCGTTCCCTGAACTTTCCTGGCAGCCCACAGTTGCTCCTCCAACATGGAGACTTCACTGAGAGCACAGCTGAGGTAGAGTCCATCTGGATACTGAAGAGACAGCAAAGAGAGGCAAGAAAAGAAGGTAAATACAGCATGCGATGGAGAATAGTAAACTATTAAGACACCTGATGTGGGTAGGAAAATATCCTAGATGACAGGTATAAAGGCATAAAGAGCTATGGTAAACATAAAAAACACATTTCTTAAAGCATAGAAAAAGAAACTATAACAAAACCAAAAAAATCCCATGTAATTTAATTTACTAATGCTGAACCAAAACCTGATTCCTAATTAGTATGTGAAACAAATTGAGAATATTTTTTTTTCTAGTCTTCTGGAACACATTCAGTATTGTGCACATTGAATGAATATGAATGGATGACTGGAGGGCAACACTTACCTTGGCTGAACCTGTCATATGTACAAGTCGTAAAGATAATACCAAAGTTTGTCTCTAGCTTGAAAATTGCATAATTGCAGAAGTTTCCAGAGTAGTCAAATCTTTTTAAACCTCCTTGTACCATCTCATTTTGTTAAGAAGTTATTTACATTTCTGACTAAAAAAAAAAAAAGGTTTTGCAAGTATTGGTCTTCAGGTATCCATGTTCAGATTTGTAAACTTAGATTGGGATAGTGAGGGAGAAAAACTGAATAGGGCCCAGATAGTATATGTTTACCTCACTTAATAATTTGCTTTTCCTTTCAAATCAATATAAGCAATAACTATCTCATTTGTACACATTGTGCAACTTAGCAAGCACAGGAAGGTTAAGATACATGATGAGGATAAAACAAGTAGTGGCAGAAAAACACATGGGAATAAAGACACAGGCATTTCTACATGTAGCCCAGGATTGTGTCACCAACAGTAGCTCATTTCAAATTACTAGAAATGAATAAGTGGGACTAGCATATAAACAACATCCTTCCCTTTTATCTTATAACTGCTTTGTTTCTTAGAACTCATCAGAAAGACATCATCTCAAAAGCCTTCATACATCTGACAGACTATAGCAGCCGTCTATCCTTTATCCAGATAACACTCCTCCAAAGAGCTTCAAGTTGTTTGCAAGGCAGAACTTCACAAAAGCTGTTCTAAGGCTTTCTAAGTATATCACATTTGTCTGGGCATCAGCTAATTCAGTGTTTTAAGACAATTTTTACTCTTTATCCTGCCACGGATGGTAAGGCCTTAAATTCTGTAGGTCTCCAGGTCCCCCTTGAAACTCTTATATTTGTGCCTTTCATACCGTTTTTCAATTTTTAGTTACCAAAAAGACTTTCAAAAGAGATGTTACAAACCCTTTATAATAACTTTGCTGTTTCATCCCTCGGTTCATTTACTTGAACGAATTCCATATGTTCCTGGTGATTTCTAATTGTTCATTGTGTCAATAAGTGCCATAATCTGTTCTACAGTCACTTCAATTACAGATAAATCCTTCACCAAGTCCCTCATAAAAAGTAGGTTTTGGCATTGGAATTTTCCTAGTTTTTGTTATTATGAGCAAATTAGAAATGTAAAGGGTAAGAGAAATTTAAACAGCCACATGGGATGTTATCAGATAATTTAATTTCATCCATTTGAGAAGGTCACTATGTAGCTCTCACATGGAAATGCAGATCAAGTGAAGCCATACTCATCTCAATGCAAAGTAAAATTCATCAGCTTAAGCCAAGGTTCAGTGGTCCCTGCTCCTGAGGGCAATGTAATTGAAACACTTGCAAGGAAAATTATTTTTGGTGGTTTTTTTCCTGTATTTGGTAATCACCTTGACCTTTTGGAGAAAAATCAGAATGTACTGGTTTTATTATGGAAAGTAAAAGTATTTTTTGAGAATGTCCATCAGGAAATAAATTTTGACTCTTTAGCCAAATATTTTACTGTCATTTTCTGCTTCTTTTTCCAATGTTATTTCAACTTTATATGTGTGTTTTACAACAACATGCAGTTGTCTCTATCTTACTTTATGTCTCTACTTCAGTGAACAAACTGGTCATAATACTGAGGCTTATTACATAGTGCTTGCCCTCTCTCTCCATCTCAAAATGTTTGCTTTCAGAAGTGCCATTTGTCTTTGCTTGAACTCCCTTGGACGACACCTTACTGCTGACCCTGTGGATTCATCTTTGGTGTTGTGATATATTTCAAACACTCTTAGAACCTAGGTATTATAAATTTACTCTCGTCAGCTCTACTTTCAATTCCTTTAAAGAAAAACATCTAGCGTGTTTCTTAGGGCACGGCATTTCTTTCAAAGCCCTACAGAATATCTTTTAGCTCTACTCTGTCCCCGCTGCCTTCTTTTTGATTCACTGACTTATTCCTCCCTTCCCACTTTTCCAGTTGGAAAGACAATAGCTCCCTCTCTGATGAGGTCAGGCCACGGTCATCCCTTTCTTCATCATCACTTGTTTTTCTTCATAAAAATCTTTGAACTTAAAGGTTTCTCTTCAGTGAAATCTCCCATTTTTCTGCCAGTCCCTCTGCTCACAGCCCACTCCTGCCTCCAAATGGTGACAGCTGGTAGAGTCTCTGGGGCCTCCTCAGATCTGACTTTGATTGAGATCCCTCATCAGCTACTGCTTCTGCTCTTAGGCCATGGTGTTATTTTTCACGCATGAGAGAACTGCTCGGTGGTAATTGAAGTAGAAGCAGGAAAAGACAGTGGGCTGTGCTGGGATTGAGGCTTGTGTTAATGACTTGGAAATTAAGTGGGAGTATCAACGCTTGTTGGAGCACTATGAGACTTAGTATATTAAATTCTACATTTTTTCCCCATAAGGATTCTTTTTTTTATATCATAACCATTTAGTCATAAATTTTAATTTTTTTTTCAATTTTTTATTTTTATTCATTTTCAACCTGACTTAAAACCTAGAACAAATTTTATTTTCTATGGAAGACACGATAACCTTTGCAAACCTGCTGGGAGAAAATTTACAATCTTTATTCAGTCTATGTACTTCTTAACATACTGTTCTTTTTTCTCTGTTTAAAGCTACATGCATTTTTACAGCCTGATATTTTGATTTACGTTTGCACTGACCATTTACTTCTGTTTGAAAAGGGGTATGGAGTTCTTCTATGTATTTTGATTGTTTTGTTATTTTTTACCTTTCTGTCTCCAATCAGTCAAATGAAAGGACCAGACAGAAAAGAAAGCTGATAATTAGAAACATTTTAAGAATGGTTTTACCTGCCCAACCCAAATTTTCCACATTCAATAAAGGGAAATACTTTGACCTCAAGATCTATCCTAGTATGGCAGAGAAAGTTATACATAATTTAGAAAAAGTTAAGGAAACAGTTTTAATAGGCAGCAAGTTACCAAATTTTAGGAGTTATGGAGTACAGAGAATTGGCGCTCAAATAAAGTCCACACAAAAAGAAATGTTTAAAGAGAGGAATGCCTTTAACTGCTGACAAGAGGACTGAAAGGAGATCTACTTCCAGCATATCACTTCAGAGAAAAAAAGAACAGCCTAAATTAAGTACTCTCTGGCTTCTGCTTCTAAGGAACAACAAGAACAAATTGCTGAAATCTGAAGCTGGACAAATTCAGGGACTTTTTTCAGGAAAAAGCAGGAATGTTTCTACTATTAGAACAAGCTTCCAATAAATTTGGTTTCTTCATTTCTTCTGCTTGGCTGCTCTTCTGAAAGATCATTCTGGTCAAGTACAAACAAATTCTTGGGCTCTAAAATGTCTTGTGAAATTTAAACAGTCTAAGATACACAAACCCAGACTGGCTGATCTAACGAACACTTCCAGACTTAATCTCTCTGCACCTGTGATTGTTATATTGGAACTAGAGTGTGGCAGGCGAGGGGGAAGGATGTAAAACAACCTGCCTTCCTACTTAGATGGCCTTGAAGTTTAGCTGGGTGGAAAATCCTGCTGGCTCACTTTATGCCCTGGGCTCATGTCAAAACACAGTTGGGGCATGGTTAATGGTTATGGGCACAGCATGAAAGGGAAATGATTTGGCATAGGGGAGGTTATGGAAAGTCTTGCCCACATCTCTACTCTTAGTTACATGGCACCTGATGTACTTCCCAGCTGCTAGCACTGGATTCCCAGTTTTGGGGCTGACACTCAGCTTTCTAGTATAATTGCTTTGTTTCCCTGATGAATTTTAGAACTGCTTACAACTCAAGCAAGGTTTCCTTGTCTTAATGATGTTGTTTTTCTCTTGCCAAGCCCTGTTTGATGAGTCAAATGAGATGAAACAAGCTCTCCCTCCTCTCCTTCCCAGCAGATCAGTTTATCTCCCTTTTCTTTCTTCCTCTTCCTGCATATGGGATTAAATCTCTTTTGGCACAGAGTTGTGTGACACAGAGCACATGAAAGCTGCAACCATCCAGACACTCATCTAGTGGCAGCAGAAACTTTAGTTTAAGTCACACAGAAATTACGTGGGATCCAGCACTGCTACTTTACATAATAAAACTTAAAAATGTGAACCTAAAGTTGCATATCAGCACAAAGAGTAACTCTCAGGAGCTACTCCATTTCACAGCAGAAATCGAAAAATGTATTAAGCTAGATGATAAATCTAAAGTAAGTGCTCTAATACAAACTAAGGTACAAACAGCCTCTCACACTGAGTGCGTCTGAAGAAAAAATAGAAATATTGCATTCCGAGTCCATCTCTCTAATATGTGAGACGGTTCTCTGATAACACCTGCTCAAAGTTTGAATCACAACTTCTTCTTTCTATCCTGTTTGATCATGTTGAACCACTTTTTGCTATTATGAAAAATGTTTTGAATTTCTTAGTTTTGAAATCTCATTTCATACAAAAAGCTTATTTGTAGTAACAGTCAAAAGCCATTGCCAGAAGCTTCAGAAGAAATTTAGCAAGCATAAAAATTGTAGTGCTTTTACTATCATTTGAGACATAACTCTTTTTTGACTAAGTGAATCATAGTAATTTTTAGTTTAAAATGCAGTCTTTTTTGTTCATACATTGGTTTTACCAAACATTTAGTTTAGCATAGCTTTTAGAGTTAAGGGTTTTTTCCAGTCCATCCCATATTTCAACTCCCTCTCCATAATAGAATTTCAAAGAAATTCTTTGAACCTTTTTGCTTACCATTTTTACATACCATAAAATATATTTCCATATTGATCATTTAATCCCCCTAGGAATTTTTTTGCTGCCCACACCTAAGGTTAGACAGTCTGTAACTCCTTATCATTTATAATTTTTAAAATGCCTATATTTCTCAATGGTTACACTTAATATCAAGTAGATTTTATCTTAGACTATGCCCAGTATGCCATAAATTTACTGAAGAATAAATTTCTCTTTGAATTAAAATCAGACTGTCTTAAACATACACAAAAAGAAAGAATGCTATGGAAATCAAAGAATGAGAGGAAGATACCACACAATGAGATTGCTCTGACCTTAGTGTTTTTGTGTGTTCCACAAAATTCCATCTCTTGATACAAAGGAGGTCTCTCTTATAGTGCAGGACAGCAGAAGGATGCAAAGCTTCCACAGAAACCTTTGTAAAGCTTCTTCTTGGAAGGCACTCCCAAATGTAGTGCAGAAGTTGTCACAGATGTTCTGTGGGAATACAAAAGCCTGTTATGGCGCGATTAGTCATGTAACCTTGCAAGCATGCTCTCTTTGGTACACAACAATGTGCAACTGCATTTTTAATATTCTGTTCCAAATATTGCCATGCAGCATTTACAGTCTTTATAAAGGGGAAATGATTCTACAGACTAAAGTATCTCTACCAGACAGGGAATCCACTGTAGAGAACAAATCATTACATGGATTTGTTGCTTTACACACAAACGTAGTCTGCTTCCACATTTTTGGTTTGGTTTGCAGGTGGATATGGACACTTAATACTCAAGTTTTATATCTTTCTATGGCTGTTACATTGTGGGGATCTTGGTCCTAAGGTGTTCACCTTATTCAAAACACCTGATTTAATTGTCAACTGATATATCATTTATTTGAACGATTAACAAAGGGGAGCACTTTTACTGTCTTATATCAATGGCTGTACAGCACTTCACCCGCACCTGGCAGTGGGATGAAGTAACATCAGTAATAAATAGTTGGCTGATATAGTTCTTCAAAGTGGCAGTGAGTGCTGATCAATGCTTAAAGATCCTCTTTATCGTTTTATTAGTCTTTTCAGATATGAGACCGTTGTCAAATAGCCTCTCGGTTTTATTTTGAGATTTAAGACTTGATTTAGCAGTTTGCAAATCAAATCATAATTTGACTTGATTTCACTTCCATGTGATTTATGGATATGTTTTTCAATTTTGAACTGACTAACAAGAGCCCCACAGATGAAGCAGACAGGATGAAGTGATGACTTCTTGTCTCTTCAGAAGACCAAACTCCTAGCTTTCAAAGTTTCAGAATTAGCGGTTTCCAACATTTGACTGACTTTAGAAAAGTAGATACACCCATTGTGAAGTACAACTGTAATTTTTCTTGTAGCCTTAGCTTGTCAGATCTGCTGATAAATTTCTGTTACATTTCCTTTGGGAGTCCAGCACTGTAAGTACATACTTGCAAAAGTGTTAAATGTTGCTGATCTAACTAGGGAATATTCAGATCTGCAGATTTGTCTTGATAGAACCACAACTGTAGCCTTGTGTGAACTTGTACTGTTCCAAATGTATGGTAGTATTTTTAAGACAGTAAATAAGTCCTAAACTAAGTGCCTTATCTCTGTGAGACCCCTCAGAAAAGAGATGTTCTCCCCCAAGACATCTCCTTATTCACCCAGGTGCAGTTCCTCCCTAGATCACATTTTATGTCCTATAACAACGCATATCTCTTTATTTGAGCATTGTCTCTGAGCTATTCTTTCACAGGATATATCTAACAACAAATAGGTACCAAGTGTGATTCTTCCCTAGTTTGGCCCCCATTCACAAAGGCCACTGTCTAATGTTTAAAATTATGTATGAGATCTAAATGTGATACTTTCTTTTTATTTTAGGATCACTCAATAGAATCATAGAATATTTTCATTTGGAAAATAAAAATAAAAGTCCACCCTGCCCTGCAATGAGCACAGACATCTTCAAGTAGATGAGGTTGCTCAGAGCCCCATCCAACCTGACCTGGAATGTTTGCAGGGGTGACACATCTACCACCTCTCTGGCAACTTGTGCCAGTGTCTCACCACCCTCATTGTAAAAGATGCCTTTCTTATATTTAGTCTAAATTTACTCTCTTGTCCATCTCAACAGGCCCTGCTAAAAAGTCTGTATCCATCTTTTCTGTAGTCCACCTTTAAATACTGAAACGCCACTATAAGGTCTCCCCAGGGCCTTCTCTACCCCAGGCTGAACAAGTCCAACTCTCTCAGCCTGTCGTCACAGCATAAGTGTTCCAGCCCTCTGACCATCTTCTGGACCCACTCCAACAGGTCCATGAATTTCCTGTGCTGAGGGCTCCAGAGTTGGACAAATTACTGCAGGTGGGGTCTCAAAAGAGGGGGAGAATCGTCTTCCTTGCCCTACTGGCCACACAGCTTTTGACGCAGACAAGGATATGGTTGGCTTTCTGGGCTGTGAGCGTACATTGATGGCTCATGTCCAGCTTTATATCCACCAGTACTCCCAAGTCCTTCACAGTAGGGCTGATCTCAATCCCTTCATTGATACTGGGGGTGGTTGTGACCCAGGGGCAGGACCCTGCACTTGGCCTCATTGAAACTCAGGAGGTTCACAGGGACCCGCTTNAAAGACCTGCTTCTTGAGCCTGTCTAGGTCCCTCTGGATGGCATTCTGTCACTCAAGTATGTCACCTGTATCACTCAGCTTGGTGTTGTCTGCCAGTTTGCTGAGGGCGCACTGGATCCCCGCTGTCTGTCGTTGATAAGATATTGACCACTACTGGTCCCAATATGGACACCACTTGTTACTGATCTCCATCTGGACATTGAACCATTAACTACTACCTTTTTGATGTAACCATCCAACTAATTCCTCACCCATGGAACAGTCCATCCATCAAATCCCTATATCTCCAATTTAGAGAGAAGGATATTGTGGGGAATGATGTCAAAGGCCTTACAGAAATCCAGATAGACAGCATAGCTCCTCTCTTGTCCCCTGATGTAGTCACTCCATCATATGGAGTGCCTTATGCAGAAGGCCACAATGTCAGTCAGGCAGAACATGCCCTTGGTGAAGCCATGCTGGTTGTCTTATATCACTTCCCTGTCCTGCATGTGTCTTAGCATAGGGTCAAGAAGCATCTGTTCCATCATCTGTGCCATGTCAGGCACAGAGGTGAGACTGAGGGTTCTTCCTTTTATTTGTTTTCCTCAAATACAAAGACATTATTATTTTTTCTTTAAATATGCTCCCACAGGATTAACACAATTCCCAAATAAAAAAGAAACTCTAGAAAACTGATGCTTTAATCTAGTTTTTCTGTATAACCTTGGATTTTTATTTAAAGATCTAAGAATGAAATACAGTGGTTATTTCTGCATTTTTCCAGATCATTAAGGAAGAAGTTAAATAAGATTTAAGCTAACAGTAGCAGTAAAAATGCTTTACAAGATTTACACCTCATCATAACTGTGTACACTAGTATTTGTCTTTAATGCAGTCCAAGAATTTGAAATTCCTTATTTCTAAAAATAAATACAGTATCCATCCTTGCTGCAAAGCAAAAGTTAAGCTTTATAGTTAAAAATATCAGGTCTTTATAATGTTTTATTTGTTGATATAATTACTCCTATAATGTGGAAATCAGAACATTGCTTTCAGCTCTGTATCTCTTTTTAGGAGAAAGGAAGTAAAACCATTTAAAGCTTTCATTTTATATAGATACAAAGTGAGAAAAGGAATTAGTAAGTGCTTTTGGTATAAAAAGTGCAGTTTAGTTTGGTATTCTGTGACTGAAATTGTAGTAACTTGAACATGTTTCTCTGATTTATATGCAAATGACTCAAATTCATGTTCTAAAGCCCTAACAGTAGTATGTCATTTAAATGTACCCATGAGATATTCCACTGTCATTATACTGTCATCCCATAATACCATATTTTATGCAGTAGTCTGAATGCTAAAAGGTAAGATGACCTCCATTAAAAATCTATTCTTGATTCTTGATCTAATTTTGATTGTAAGAAAACAGTTATTTAAATTTTTGATGTCACATTCCTTCTGTAAAATATTCCTTTCCCCTTAAAGCCAGGATCTTGGTAATAGTAACATTAAAGCAGCACTCAAGATAGAAAAACTTCAGAATATTTCAGTCTGTTTTTTCTGAAATCTGCATTTACCCCCAGATTTCTTCAAAAGCTTATTGCTCTTTCTGATTATTTTTTCATCATTATTATTTTTATCATTTATCTGGAGAATTTTACTATGCTTTTCCTTCCTTCTATACATATCTCTTGCGTTTGGTGCACAGGCTATTCCCTTCTACTGAATAAGTCTTTCCATTGCAGATGTACACCACTACACATTGGAAACTAATTAGTTAAGCTACTGTGATGGCTCTATAGCGTACCTCTTCACTGCAGTGTATTCCCTGTCATTCTTATTATTATCTGTCAGTATTCTGCACGCTGTCATTGTCTTGGGAGAGAAGTTTTTGAAGAAAAACTATGTGCCAGTATGTGTGCATGTGCACATGAACATATAGGAGGCTCTTCTGTCCATAAAACTAAGGCTTACATTAAAGACAGAGTAATTTTAAGGAAAATGTTTTGGATAAAATGTGAAAAACTTCTGTACATCTAAAAATATTCAGCATTTTACTTGGAGCTGCAACTATTGTATTGAGTAGCTAGTTTGACTGTTGCTGACATGCAATGCTAGATTATATCTGTTCTCACTTCCAGACAGCTTTATTAAAATACAGGAATTTGTTTCCAACAAATGAAAAATAAAAATATAGTGCTGTTAATTTTATGGGAATATCCCTTATTTGCAGTAGCCTAATGAAGACCGTTAGAATATTTAACATATTTTAGCACACATTTTTTACTTGATCATTTAATGCAAATAAGCATATTAAAATGTCTTCCTAAACAAGAGAGGCTTCAAGCTTTCATAACCAATTAAAGAGAATAAAACTATTTTTTTTTTTTTTAATTCTACTCTGGGTAACATTTGGTTATCTTCTTTAAAAAGAGACAAAGTGTCTCAACTTACCCTTCCCTAGTCATGTTCCTAGATCAAGATAACATCCCAGCTTCCTACCTCCACTGAGATCTTCAAACATTTTTTGTCGTTTAAATAATTCCACTCAAACCAACACCTGTGTAAGATTCAGTTTGCTGCATAACCTTGACATGACCTTAAAGGATTCCTATTATTCTTTAAAAAAAAAAAAATCGGATAACAAAATAAAGCATCCAAATTTCACTTTGGTGAGCCCTCTATGTAGTCACCAAGGTTACTGCAAAGTGGATATAATGAATTGCTTTTCATTTTGGACAATGGGCAACCCAGGGTAAAGCTGTTCCCCTCTTCTTGGAAATATAATAAAATATATGTTATACCAACTTAGATTTGAAAGTGTGAACTTCCCCAAATAACACTGATTAAATCATTGAGTGTTCTTGCCTAACATCAGTCTGTAAAATTTATGTGCTCCTGGCTGATGGCAGACCTAAGGCTTGCACTTAAGTATAGCCTGAACAAGAGCTGTAGTCCTAATTTTGGTCTCCAACTACACTCAGACGTTGTTAAATCCTAAAGTGTCTGTCTGGACCAACCCATTTTTATCCTACAGGTTTGCCATCACTGCCTTTGGCAGACAGACCTGCCCTTGCTCCATCTTCCCTTCCAGCTGGTTGGGTGCCCACTAGCTCCAGTCTAAGCCCACTAATGCTCCCAGCAGAGATGATGGTATTAATTTGGGCATGCTGCCTTCAGATAAGCACTGGCAATCATCCACCTACCGCAGAGACCAGGAGGAACAAGCGTGGGTCAGCCTCTGAAGACCAGGCAGACACACTGCAAGCTGCAAGAAGATGTAAGCCTCTGCAAAGGGCCGTACTTCCAGTCTGGAAGAGAAAGAGAAATTAAGAAGAGAAAGCTTCTGAGCATAATGGTGTTCAGCTAAGATTGAGTACCTGCTGTCTGCCTTCACTTGTGCATGGATGCACGTACCTACTTTGCAATGGAACATGAATACTGAGTTTTGAAAAAAGCACAGCCTGTCCCTCTGGAATACGAAACACTTAAATATTTTGCTTGTTTTATTGTCAAGCTGTCAGGCGTGATGTTTGGAAGTACCTGCTGCAACCTATATTGTTGTACTTCACTAGTCAAGGTCCGTTCCTAAGGGGACCACCAAACTATACTTAAGAAACATTATAAATAATGACGTTCAGTAGATTTCATCTAGAACCTCTTCAAAGGCAACACCGCAGCATCTATTAATAAGCTTTCTGGGAATATCTAATACAAGACCGTTTTGCTATTTATACTAGTATGGTGCCCATGCAAACCCACTGCTTTTATTTTCAATTCAGTTATAACTGCATAAAATCCAAGAAATGCAGAAGTGAAATCTAGCCCTCGGTATTCAGGCAGGAAAGACATTAACCTTTCATTCACCACATTGACTGGTGTATTCTGTCCTGAGTTACTACTGAATAAAACAAATATTTAATGGTGTGTGCATAGTATTTCCTTGCCAAAATGCTAGAGTATCTTTAATAAAAATCACACTGACAGTTGTGTCTCATCTGTAAAAGAAAATCGTCTTTTCTATATTTTGCGATACTCAATAAGAAAAAAAAAACCAAAACAAACAAAAAACATTGACATGAAAAAAGAAAGCCACACCCAAATTATGTTCCACAATAAACTGAAATAAAAGGAAGACTTTGTGATCAGTTTAAGGTGTTGCATATTTGCTGGAATACAAATGCTGCAATGGTTAGATGTTAAAATTGTTTACTCCCGCCATCAGTTTCACATAAAGGTAGATTTACGGCTCTTACATATGCTTGTGCCTGGAGTAGAAACTCATCATCATTTTATTAATTGTAAGCATCTGCAACAGTAAAAAAAGGCCAATCTAACTCTGATTTAAACACAACCAGAGGGCACGTGTGCTCTGTCCTCCCCTTTGTTCATTTGAAGCTCATTAAGTTAAACCCCCATCTTTAAAGCAATGACTTTTGGTGTTACGGATCATGAAGTCAGGGTCTCTGACACTGCCAGCAGGCAAGAGTATGGTTAGAAAACTGAAAGTGGAAAAAGAAAGGGCTCCAGAGAACCTGCTTGCAGATTTGCTCAACACAAGGGCTGCACAGTACAGCCCACTACTGCCAGGCCACCTGTGAACAAGGTAGTAGTCAGCAAAACTTGAAACACCGTAGATAGATTAGCTCCATTCTTTAGCAATGAATTATCTTTGCTTTTCAAAGTTTTTCCAATAGGGCTAATTAGTCCCTACTCTTTTACCTCCAAAATAAGCCAATGCCTTTCTCTCTGAGGCCACAGCATCACAGACCTTCTGGGAAAGAACACTGGTTGGGTGACCTTGTCCAATCTGTCTCCAGTTTTAAAAAGGCTTGATAAAAAGATAGAAAACATCAGTATTCTGATACCCACATCTGCAGCCCTGCCTTATTGCATGTCTCCATTTACATGGATCATGTAAATGAAATGATGTTGAAATAATGCTAATTCACAAATAATTTTCTAGCAACCCTTAACAGTCTATCAAGCTGTTAGCCAACTCCATCATTGTTATGTTTTATTTTTTATAGGTTTTTTGAGTGGGAAAAAAAAATCTGAGTTATCCCAAGAAAATTCAGGTTGTTTTTTCCAATTATAATTTCTGAACACATTATTTTTTGACTTAAGATCACATATTGGATTGTACAATTTCTTTATTACAGGTAAGCACATATGCCCATGAAAGTAACACTCAATTTAGTGTTATCTCTTAGAACAGAACAGTTTAGACAGTGAATTAAATCACAGAGCCAACCGATGGATTAGTACATCAATTTAAACAATTTGTCAGACCCTAGAATTATTTTTATTTTTCATCTTTTCTTTCAGTTTATACGCTCTTAATATTTATTAGGTATTTAGGAGAGGTTGAAATTAAAGACAAAAAATGATTACTTACAGCATAATTTTTGGTTTAGTAACATCTTCTTTACTGCCACTAACAGATTATTGCATTATTTGGTTTTGAATGCATTCTCTGTCATCTCTTATCTGTTTTAAGATTGTCTCTCATTGAGCCTGACCTTGGATGCAGTCAAGTGGCAAAAAATAAAATAAAGTGAAAAAGCCAGTGGAAATAAGGGGAATAGACAAGGAAGGAAATAAATAAGGAAATTTATTTTTTTCTTTTCCTTTAAAAAAATGCTACACCATAATTTACTGCGTCTATAAATGGGCTTCCTGTAATTATTTACATCTCACCACTGATCATTTAAATAATCTATAACCAAGGTCAGTTTTAACATGTAGCAAAACCAAACTAAGGCTTTTGGGCATCATGGGGTTTGGCCCCTTAAAAAGAAATTGTGCGTTGCACGTTGGAAAAACAGTTTATGAGTTTGTTTTGGGTTTTTTTTTTTTT
>VXBJ01003864.1:1032860-1073854 GCA_013400055.1 Nycticryphes semicollaris
TTTTTTTTTTTTACTTCAAGCTTCCTTTTTTTTATTTAAGAAAGTGGTATGATTACAGTTAAATGGCAATTTACTCACTGAGAAAACACTGAACCTGCCAGGTCCATGAATTCTTCTTCTCTCCAAGAGCAAAGCACCTGGAGTAGGTGGCATGGAGACATTTCCCACCCTGAGCAGAGGAACCCTCACCCTTATGCCGTGCAAGGGGTAAGCAACAGCACATTCTAAGTATGTCTGTTGGGCAACTGGAAACACCAGCCACACATCAGTCATTGAATTAGAGTGGTTCATTTATCTGCAGGATTTACAGTGGTTTTATGAAAGGCACAGGGGAGCTTTATATTCAGTATTAGTTCATAAAGCTTTCAGATATTTTGCACATTTGAAATGTATGAAAAGTATAGCTGTTTCTGAGATAAAGGAGAAGAATGCCAGTACTTTTACAGAAAGCAAACTCTTTCCTGTTTGTGGAGTTTATTTTCATAAAGAATTTAAATATAACCACATTTTAGAAATGGACTGAATTATTTTTAGAAAGCAGCAGTACATTTCTGAAATGGAGCTGCTTTTTCCATTTCTGTATGCACAATACTCATATAACCTCAGAAAGAAGCATTGCTTGTCTACTACACTGCAAAGATCTGGAAAAAAACTCTGACAGTTTATCCAGTACATAAGCAATGAATCAACAGGTATAAAACCAGCTGTGCAAGAGTATAAAATTCTCAAGTATAGCACTTGTTGTTGCATTAGGTACTATATGAAAGTGTTTAATTTAACATTACCTGCCTTGAAAAGCAGAGTGCAGATTCATTTTCACTCTCCTGCTTTTTGGCAGTGTTTTGTATTATTACCCTTCAAATTTCAATGCAATCTACACGTGAAGCATTATATTCTTGACATGCAATTACTGTGCTATAACTATCAAAATAAGTTGTCTCTCTCACTGTTGTAAGAATAATATGGAACAACACTCAGCGCTTCCTACTGATAAAATAAAAAAGATTGCCATTACTGCATTCTGTCATTTCCAGACAGAACAAGTGCTACATTTTAGAAACTGCACTTACTTGATGCTTTATACACCACATTATCAGCTTCAGTAGAACTACGTGTTTGAATGTAAGTGGTAAAATATTACTATTGCTACCTTAACACAACAACTCTGAGAAAATAAACTTCATTGACAAAAATTTTGTAACTCTGGATCTGAATTTATTCTCCTTAAGAAAGGAACAAAAACCTACATTTGATTCAACAATGCATTGGCCTGAGTCCACTTACAGCACTTGGTACCTGAATTTACTTCAGCAGGGACTACCGGTGCATAATCTACATTAACACATGATTAAAATATTGTGTGCATATATATATATATAAATATGTATAATTACACATAACACTGGATGGCCATATGTGAGAAAGATGAATTCACTCTAGAGCTATATGGAGAAGGATTAGTTATACAATATTGCAAATTAAATAAGCAGGGCCTATAACAGTGTCTTGTTTAAGCTAGTAAAACTCAAAAGAAGAGGGAAATTAAAGGAGAAAGAATAAATATTCATGCTTAACCAACAACATGAGGACAAAAGCAAATGGAAATAAAAATTAATATTAATAAAAGACACTATAGAATTTAAAAGTGAGTTGGTTACTGATACAAGTATTCAAAAGAGATAATGAGAAAAACAACCCCAAATATTGGCATTCTTAAACAAAGATTTTAAGATAACCTTGATTTTTTTAGTGGGAAGGATGATGTAACATGGCTGCCTGTATAGCTGGGAGGGTGGATTCTGTCACCAAGTTGTCATTTCCGGTTCTGTTCCTATAATCTGAACTTCAACTTTGTATTTGCAAATTTACTTGTGAATTTTACCTATGGTAAAGGACAGTAACCAGTATCCTTTAGCCATAATCTATCTTGCTATAGTAGAGATTCACCTTTTCTGGTTATAAAAGTATATGCTGAATCTCCAGACATTTCAGATGAAACACCTAGTCTTGAATAAATTCCTTGATGAGCAGTAAGAGCACCCATTGTCTTCAGTCACATAAGTTGGCTTTTTCACGGTGATGCTAATTTTTTTTCTGTGACAACTGCAGCAATTGCTTACTGGGGAAGAAATCATATCATCTGAGTGCAGTGCAGTGATAAGCAACAAGCTCTCTGCATACATGAGCAGAGGAGGACCTTTGCTGCAGAACATAATGCTATGGGTTTTGATCATTGGTTATTTACCTGCGTTGTGACGCAATTAATTTTTAAGCATAATGTAACTGAGATGCAAATTCAAAGGAAATGTACAAACAAAAGTGTCCTAAATATGAATTAGAAACTTATTTTTTATATAAATAAATCACATTAGGTTTTTTTTTTTTTTTTTTTTTTTTTTTTTGCAGTCTTGGTAACCCTTTAACATTTGGACATAAATATTAGCTGCTCAGTTCACTAAGTATATTGATATGCACTATATAGAAAATATTAACATCTGTTTACAAGCTCACCTAGTGCCACGGTAATTTTTTTTTTCTTTTTTAACTGCACAGACTGTAGATTGGTAGTGGTAGATATACATGAAGACAGCATTTTGCCATTTTTTATCCCATGCAAATCCGCTTTGGCAAAATCCAGATTATCTAGAGCTATGAAAAGCTGAATTTCAAAAGCTATTTTGAGTTTATTATATCCAGGTGTCTTGAACAATTGTAGGTTTTGATTGAAATGGAAAGCCTAATATTTGGGAGTCGTTATGATCACAGGGAGGAATAAAATAAGCAGAGAATGCTGGATTGCTTTGAATAACAGAGAAAAAGATGATAAAATTCAGTAACTTTGAAATAATGCAAAGAAATTCTGCCAGCAGACACTGTCTCAGACAAAAATGGCAAAGGAGAAAGAGATGCGTATATGAATTCTGTGAGTCAATTTGAGTTGTGACATTTACTTGGTTTCACTACAAAGCAACTGTGTACAAGCAAAGAACAGACAGTTTCAATGTTGTGACAGTAAAGTACAAAGGAACATTTGCTACCTACAGAAAAAAAATTGATTATCAGTGCTCTTTCAGAGAGGATACAGCTGCAATAATTATTCTGCAGTACTAATTGAAGATTGCCGTGTCAGTCTTCTGTACAGTGTCAAGTTTGAGATTATGATTTGCAGCCTCCACATTTCTTGAGATTGTTCATCAAGAAAAATGTATTTGGTTATACATTATATTTAATACCACCGAGAGACTTCACACTTGCTTTTTCTCTCAGAAGTCATGTATACTTCTTCCTTTTTCAGAGAATTTATCTATCTCTATTTTCTAGTCATTTTTTGCAAATTTGACATAAATACATAAAATATATTTTGGGTGGGTAATACTATGATTAGAGATTTAGGAGTGGAATGTAATTCCCAGCTCATTAGCAAAAGCACTTTTAATATGATACAGAAAATGTTCATGCTCCATTTAAACATTATTCAATTTCTTTGGTGGAGTTACTCATATTCGGGGCTGTTTATTCAATTGCTCTGCTGCGATGGTTACAAATGTTTTGTTTCACACTGATGTCAAGACCAAAAAAAAAAAAAGTTAAAATAAAACCTCTTTAGTCTTCACAGATGGTTTAAGATGTAAGTCTAAAGTGAAGAACAACACTTTATAGCATTTTTCCTGAACATATGTGGGGAACTTGGAAAAACTGAGAATCCAGGCGAGGATTCAGACAAGTAATGCCACTTCATGAGTTACTCCTCACGAACTCACAGTAAGATATCAATGTATTGTGTAGTGCCTGTTACATTTGAGCTTCTTTTGCAGTGTCTACAGAGTATTCTTATGACTGCTAGAATTAGGACATCTTCTGGAATGCAGAGTAGAAAATTAATGCACTAAAGCACCATGTCCTAAGGCAATACTTTGTTGCATGTGTGAGACTTGTCATATGATGTTTATCAAGCAGAAGTTTTCAACTACATCACCTGAGTATGTTATCACTTCATGTTTTCATTAACAGAAGGGTTGTTGGGTTTTGGTTTTTTTTAAACAGCTTTGTTCCTATTGACTCCACAACTGCACAGTTCTTTAGTTTTCGGAATGTTTAGGAAAACATGACTTCATTAAAATACTAAAACTAAATGTAAAACATCTAGGAGAAAACTATTAAGATTTAGATATGGGGGAAAAAAATAGAATTATGTTGGGATTTAACTACTTATGATAGTCACCCCAGACTGGTCTTTTACCTTTTTAGTAATGAAAAAACCAGAATCATCATGTAGATGTATTGTTGCCCAGGAATATGATGCGACATCTGTGTTTCAGACTGAAGTTCTTTAACTCTGCATCTAGCTACAGTTTTGGATGCACAAGACCTCATTCTAGTAGACGCACTCTGAACACGTCAAAAGAACTGAAATAACATGATACTTCAGCAGCAGTAGATTCATTAAAAAAAAAAGACAAAGAAAGAATCCTCAAAAAACCTAAATATGAAAATTTTATTGTTATTAGTGTGATGCTCTTTTTATGTTTTAGATTAAGTCATTTTGGGATGACTTAACAAATATTCTGGAATATGCAGATAAAAAGCATCCAGAACTTTTTCATCTGGACCAAACATACCAATCACTATAGAAAACTATAGAATTAATCTGTCTGCCTCACATATCAGGGAACCTCAAATCTATTTTTTTTTTTTTTTTTTGTGGACTAGGGGTGGGGGGAAATAAGAAACGCAGAGAGGTCTTATTAAATATAAAGGTCTACTTATAACCAAGAATATATATCTCGAGCTCTGATTTAATATGAAAATTCTGGAAGAGAGAAAGAAGTTATTCATCTCGGCACACACAAAGCAAGGCTTCTTATACATATAGAGCTTTGAAGTAGGAGAAGAGGGTGGGTAAAAATTACAGTTCATTATTTCTGATTAAATTGTAAAAATTCCTGCAGCTATCTTGGAGAATGAAAAGTTTAATTGCTGTATATTAAATGACTGTAACAAGCTTCTCATGTGTTGCATAAATCGGCTAACTACAATTTTTACGATATGTTAAAATTGAATAATCTTGCATAGTTTTGCTTGAAACATATATCTTTCACCATATATATAGATATATACACAGCACCATTATTTCTTTGTGCATAGACACATACTTTGTTATTCTGATTTAAGTTCAGGAAAGATCCATTACAGAATTTGGCAATTATAGATGTAGACTGTTCTTTGCTATACTTACATATTTTCAAATACAAATAAGTCTGAGCAATAAATGCCTCCTAGACTATGACAGCTCCCGATGTAAATCAAGGTGCAAGATGAAAGTCATAAAGCAAGTGAAATATTGAGTTGTCTGAGCTTTTTACTGTTAGGATGTTAATAACCTTTCATCTTTAATGCCTTTTTGCTTGAAATATTTTTCTTCTTGTTTTCACTTTGTAATGTTTGCAGCATTAAAGGTTTTGCCTTTTTTTTTTTTTTTTAATGATATGTTATCAGTGTGGAGAAGGGATTGTTTCTCTGTTGGCAAACAGACAGAAAGCGAGATATGAACATAGTATGACTTCACCTGATGAGGCTTACTGACACTGGGAAATACAATTTACACTATTGGTACTTTATCCCTTCACAAATATATTCCAAAACTGGTAGCAACATATTGCACAAAATAGAGTTTGATTAATGAAAGGATTTGACCCAAACCAGCTAGAGTACTAATGAAATTCAAAAGAATTGTATACAAATTGAAATGACAGTTTCAAAGCATGGGAGCTGGATTAGTCTAGTTTTAAGTGAAGGACAGTAGACAATTTAGAATGGTAGTCATAATGAAACATAGGTACTCCAGGCCAGGATTGCTATCTGTGAGAGCAAGAACGGTGAATTTTCATAATGGATTACTTATCTCAAGAATTAAGTATTATTACAAAATCGAAAGTGCAGAAATCAAGCACTCTGGGGCAGCCGGAATTTCTGCTGCGAACAGAGCTACTCTAACGGAAAGCTAAAGAAAGATATGTGTCTCTTACTCAATCCAAGAACATCTTTGAGATATTCACAGGACAGATGATAAAAACATGATTAGCTAAGGCAAAATAAATACATACAATACAGCATACAATTTCAGTTAGCAGAACTATATGATGCAGATTTGGAAAAAGACAAAAACCACACCTTTGAAACGCGTGTTCTATCTCGGAATAGAAGACTAAAATATACTTATTTTGCTTATCCCAGTCTAAGGCAATAGAAATCTAGGTCTGAGTGGTTCAAGGGTTCCCTCTCAAGACTTAAGAAACTCTTGGACTTCTGAACTTACCCTTTCTATTTGAGAAACCCATGATATAGCTGTGTTCATCTGGTTTTGAGGATCTAAGTTGAAATTGTTTTTAGATTTAGTTCAAGCTTATGCTGATGCCATCCACATAGATGAACCTTCGGGAAGAAACAGCTTATACTCATCGTGTCACAGACATCGTGGCCTGGGACTTAAAAGTAGATCTTGTAGGACCTTGTTTTGCTGGTTCATTCTCTGCCTTTATGAAGGCATATGAGCTGCTTTATACTGATAAACACAGACTACGTGAACTATTGTTAACTGTCCAATTCCTATAATTAGAGAAACTTCCATATATTTTAGTATAATTTCTCCATTTCCAGGTTAGAAAGAAAAGCACTTACCCAGTGACCACAGGCATTGCAATACTTTTGGACTTTAAAAGAACTACACTGAGGTAGTTTTCCAGTTTGCTACTGCATGAAATTATTTCCATTTCTGAACAATTCCGGCAACAGATTTTTGAAAAAAAACTTTACATTAGAAAAATGATACACCTATGTTTTTCTGAAAAAATATTTTCCTGGAAAAGACTCGTGTGTTTTTTGGGAATTAGCAAGAGAATCAAAGTTATATGCTCTGAAACGTATGTTTTCTTAAGCATCTATGTCATGATGTTTTATAAAGTGCTTCATTACCGCTATGGAAGCATTCACAAGGATTTATTGTGTCATTTGACTGCTGGGTCTTTTTATTTTTTCTGTATATAGCATGGTAAGTGCACACCTGATGTTTGGGAAAGAATTATTTGGTAATATAATGAATAAAATATTGCAAATGGTGCAAATATATTTACTCTTGTGGGTGTAGGGAAGGGAAACGTTTAGCTATAGATGATTAAGCCTGTGCTTCCTTATGCTTTTATTTAAAGCCTAAAAGCTTCTTTTAATGAACTGCTGTGCTTCACTTTGGGATAGAAAATCTACACTCTATGTTCTTGTTTTCTTCAATGCAAGACTTGGAGACCTAAAGCATAACAAAACCGCCTTCAGTGCAATCCAGAATCACAAGGTACACTTACAGCATGTCAATCTCTTTTTTTAGACAACCTTCAGGAGAGACATAGCCTTTTTTGCAACAAGGAACAGCATTTAAGAAGTCTATAATACAGAACAAGACTCACTAAGCCCATTTATATATCTGCTGTAAGGAAGGAGAGGTGTAAACACATTATAGATGAGCCTGCGTCTGAACTTTTCCACATTTAATGCTTAATCAAGGAAAGCTTTTGTATTCCAAAACTCGGGAATACTAGCACAAGCTATTATAGGGACAGAAACTTTATCTAATCCCTTGTCAATCCTAGTTCCAGTTATACCTTCCTGCTTCATTTTGATGTCAATATGCGAGTTTTAATTCTTTTCCACTGGGATCATGACACAATCCAGTTTGTTACTATCCAAGATGCTTGATTTCAAATGGCTAAGCACTTGAGTGACAGTTCTAATCAGACCCAAGAATAAATGTGCATTACCTAGCTTCCACACAGAGTAATTTACACTTATAAAATGAAGACTTTCACAGTCTTTAACCTACTCTTATGCATTATCTGCTAGTGAGGGACACATTCTATTACAATTTCAAGAATAAATTGTGCATGTTCAAAATAAGTATTCTATCAGTATGAATTAAAAACATACACAGACTATCACAGATAAAGAGAAAATAAGGAGAAAGTAATTAGAGGAAGGTCAAAATGGTAGAAGTTAACAATTTTATTATCTAGTTCAACTCATCTTGCTTGTCTTTTGTTATGAAACTTAAACTTGAAATGTGAAGAGATTTTTCTTTTTGTTCGTTTGGTTGGTTGGTTTTTTGCTACTATTTTTGGTAGCTAGTTTTTTGCTTGGTTTTTGTTTGATTTTTTTTTTTTTAAAGCAGATAGTAGTTCCCCAAAACTTAAGGGAAGTTCAGCATTAGCTGAAGGAATTCTTTGAATGCCTTTTGATAGCCTGTAGAAATAAAACACTGCTATCCTGACTATTTTGCCTCCTGACACAGCACCAGGAATGTATATGTCTACCTGACAGCTACCATTTGGTCCATAAATTCATAACATTTTCCAACTACATCTAACATCAGAGGAATTTGTGTACTTATGGGTGAAGAAATTTAGATATCCAAATATTTGAACAATTTACATTTGATGATAGGTGACTATATCTCATATCACTATAAACCAATAACAAAGCAGGAATAAATTCGCAGACAAGACCTAACGCTTGATAAAAATGAGAACTACTGTGACATTCAGAACTGGAATAATGACACCTCACAATAAGGAATATTTATACCTCACAATAGACAAAGTAACACTAAAACGGTAGCCACATTCCACAAATGTAACTGTTATCAGACTGTTTTGATTTTGTGGGTAAACACAGCTTTGTATGGTTTAATGTTAGTTTACATTTTAGCAGAAATCTACCAAAAATTCATGAGCTTCTAGGACTTGCCAGACCTCTAGCTAAATGACAGGAAAATTTCACTCTCAGTTTTTTACATTGTTATCAATTCTTTTCTAACTTCTTATATTTAGTTCTTTGAAATCAAGAAGACTGCAGCAGGAGTTCAAAAAGTTACAGGTTTATGTAAATTTTTATTGTAAAACAAGTATCTCCTCAAGTAGTTTTCTCCTCAAGGGATTTGCAGTGCCTGCAGATTTCAGAGGGACTTGACAATTTTTCAGCGATTTATACGAGTTTTCTCCAGAAAATATAAACAGTTGATTTGATTATACTTCATAGCAACCAGGTTGGATTTATTTTAGTTAACTTTAATTAAATCTCCCACACCCCCCAAAGTAAATTCAGCAGCATCAACTATTAAGAGAATTTGTCAGGTTCTGGGAAAGTTAATGCTTAAGGTTCTGCAATCCCACTCTCATCTGGGGTTGGTACCCACAGCCACAGCACGTTTCTGCAAATACTTAGACAACTTCAGAGCATTGAATTATCACAAAAAAAAAAAAAAGTTTATGGACTTCTTTTTAATGTTATAACTTCCTAATCAGCGAAGTATTTGCTGTATCAATTTGTAATCTTAAATCAGGATAATCATAGTTTTCAAAAAGTTTTCACAGCGTTCACCAGACCAGTCATCTCCACTTAAAAGAGCGTTATGCTGATCATTAATTCCCTTCACTCAAGGAGGTTCTGGTGATATGCATACTTTTCCAGGGGAATAGATTCATCTTTAAGAGAGAAATAATTACTGTTCCTTTTGCTTTGTTTCTCCCTGTCTGTAAGCGAGACAATGAATAACATTGACTCGATTGACCAACTACATTGAAATAAATAATGCCTCAGAACGTGACCAAAGGCTTGGCTGTTAGTGAGCCTGAAATATTGGTAAAGCTAACACATGGACAACAGAGATACTCAAGTGTTACACACTACTATTTTGAAAGCTTTAGTAGACTGGTGTATGGATGAGTCAAATTGTCTCAAATTCTTGTGTGGAATACCATTGTTCTTGTCTAGCCTACTTTGAAGATAGTTATCTGTGGAAGGTCATACTTATATGTGTTATACTGTATTTGTATTAGTCCCTAATTATAATGTAGTTTAAATTACAATACAACAACTTACTGACAAAAACATTATTTTCTTCATACTGGCTTATTAACATTTTTTCATTACCATTCCATTTGTATCTACCCACTGATCACTGCTCAAGTGTTTTTGCTGGCACCATGTACTTCAGCAACTACAATAAATACATAATAATCTGGAAGTAATATTAGCACTGTCAGTTATATTTGTGAATTTCTGCAATTAAATTAAATTTAAAAGCACCTTGTATACCCATTAAAAAAAGAAAAAAAAGGTATAAGTGAGGATTTCTTTCAGCAAAAAACTTCCTGAAGTGCTCTGGAAGATGGGATCATGATAGTATTTGATTCAAAAATACTGAGAGACACAATTTTTAATGTATCACGTTATGCACTTAAATATCAGTATTTAAAAAACTTACTCATAGAAATAGACATGAAACACCAAACTTCTGGATAATGGTTTTCCTCTAAAACTAACATGCAATCAGTAGCCTATGTCACGTTAACCGATCCAGCTGCTCCAAAATGTCCATACTTCCCATGTAATTATAGAAGAGAACTTAAAAGACATTAGAACTATGAATAGTCTGGCTCGTAATCATTTTAAATGTCTATTATCTCCCCTTTATGAGCTTGACGAAGGACTGATGATCTGAACACAGCATTAATTTAAATTGGATGGAGAGAATGATGAAGCAAACTCTGAAAAGTTAATAGGTTTTTGCACGCTTTACTGAGAACAGAACTTGAAGGTAAGTGGTATAAACTAAGGGCACACCTCCTCAGAGAGCCTGAGCTGTCAGAAGTGAAAGAGAAAGCTAAATTATTCTGCTAGATCAACTTAATCTTCTGATTCACAAATTTGATACTGGTCAGCAATATAATTATTAATGTTCCTATTTTGGATGAGGCTATTTTTTGAGTGGGACTGTACGTCTGACATAGGATCAAGGTTAGAATGCAGGATAGTTAAAGGGAGCTGATTACAAATAAGATGGAGAAAAAGAATGGAATCCTGTAGAGATTGTTACGAGAGAGTTTATGGGCACAAGTTCTAATAGCATATATGGCCAAGCAACAGAACACACTCAAAAGGGCTGGGCATAGTACAGATGAAGTTTCTTTCAAAAACAGCCGTGCAGCCAGATATAGGCATATCAGAAAGGTATGTAATGCAACAGATACTGCTCACAAATCCACGCCAGTGCAAATAGAACCCACAAAGAAACCTTGCTTCCCTTCCACCTGTAAGGGCCAGCTTTTATCTGCTTTTTTGTAGATTTAAACAGAATTTCTATAAGATGAGAAATTCTACTTCTATGTTTCTTTCTGTTTTGTTGTTGGGTTTTTTTTTCTAAACTATATTGACAGAAAGCATCCTTACAGAATATAGACACCAAGTTCAGAAGTGCTACCATACTTTTTGATCTATTTTGAGACATACGTTCTTCTCCTTCATTTTATATAGACTTTTAGGATTTCCAATTCTTTCAGCCTTTCAACCCAAGAACTTTGATTATTCTCACTTTCTCCCAGACCTTCTCTAGATGGTTCGTGTCTGCACTAGAAGTGCAGTGCCCTAGACAGAGTATGTTAGCAGAAGCCTCACAAGTGGTAAGAGAACAAAAAGGATTATTTGATATAGGTTGGAACAGCTCTGATCTCTTTGTCTATTTTATGCCAGTATGCCTGCTGATTGGAGGGCTTTTTTTCTTTTATGATTAGGCATCCTTTCTTTTTTCCTCATATGTAACTTCATGAAGTTTTCTATTATCTTACTTAATGTAAACACAGATTTGGTGACAAACTCAAAAGTTTATAAAATCCAATCCAATTTGTCTCAAATCAAACTATTGAATCAAATTTTACTAAAGCAAACCCTGCAAAAATTGCATTTGATTGCAGTAAAATAGCAAAAAAGAAAAAACAGACCAAAACATACAAATACTGGAAGTGAATTTTCTATTGGTCTTTGTTTCTTCCTTTTTTTTTCCTTTCTTTAAAAATAAGTTTTCTAGGGTAACATAGAGCTTAATTCTATGCCTTAATGGTGGAAAGATCTATTCTGTCCCTTCAGCTTAATGGTACTTTTTATTCTGCAATGCCTGCTTAGTCAGAATCAATTATATTTTAAAATTAATTACTTACTTATTAAGGATATACACAAAGCAATAAAAATTACATATAGATATTATGAAGTCTAGCTGATATTACGTAAAGCTCTGCAAAGGTGCATATTTTTGTAAAGCTGGTATGTTGCACCACATTCTCTTCAGTAATTTTATTGATATAGATGACAGCACTTAATTTACAATATTGGCTAAGAGATAAGAAGAAAATGTTAATAACAGTATTGGGAAATGGAAAAAAAATATGTCTCTTTTGATAGTGTGCCTTTTGACCCACATTTTCAATATTTTGTATTTGAATATAAATATAGCTTTGCTCTTTTATTCAGCGTAGCACACAAAAATATTTCGGATTTGATTTATTGTTTCTGCAAGTTATAGGAGGTAGAAGCAAGCCAACAGCAAAACCTTACAAGATATGAAAGCTAACAGTTTGTTGAAGAAAGATGCCTTGGGAGCTGAAAGGGAAAAAAGTATAAAAAAAGACAGCAGGATATTGTACCTATGTGGAAGTCACTGCATTTATATGATGCTGGCATTGTTGCTGTATCAGTTACGTAGAATCTCAAAGCCATCAATATGGGTTTTCCTCTCCTATCTGCCCCCCCGCTCCCCCCCCGATCAGATATTGTAAGACTTTTACAGCATTTTTGCATGAAATTTGGCTGTGGGCAATGTGTCTTGAATGTCTGTTTTCCACAAAGAAAACCAAAAAGCTTTGCTGGTCACTAAAACTGTCACTGCCTCTCACTCTTGAAAGCAACACTTTTATACAAATGCTACCAACTAAACACACATAGGTACATTTTTTTCATCCCAATAACAACCATCCAACTCATTGAAGTACCTACATTGTTGGGTGATGTGTATGGAGTTTGAGAGTTTTGTACTTCCAGTTAAGGATAACTTTGCTTTCTGCTACTCTCTGCTAGGAACTTGAGACCGTCCAATTGCTCAGCCCTTAAAGGTGACTCCATCCAAGCCTCATATAATTTCTTTTCAAAAAGTCTGAATACCCTCTAAAGCAGATAGTGCTCCTAAACACTGTGATGTGTTATGTTACAGGATTGGGTTATTTAAGGAAGTCAGAAACAAAATAATAATAATATAAAAAAGGAATTCTAAGATTTCTATTTAAACCGCCAGGAGCTGTGAATGTATGCTTTACTTCAGATTTCAGAAGTTATCACTGACTGGCCCATAGGGTGGGATAACCATTCCCTGTATGAGTGCCAACTTCTACTGTTGTCCTTCAGATGAACCCTTGGGGTGTCTCCAGGCTACTGGTGCATATTTAGGGAAATGCCTCATAACCCATAGCTCTGTGTAGCCAGGAGGCTCTGCAGTACCTGTGGTTCCTATTTCTCCCTGTGGATTTTCCCAATGGACAAAAAGCTTCTCCCAAACACAAATATCAGATTTAGGTACAGAACACTCAATAATGTAACCAATGGGAAAAGCAACTCTCCCCCCTTACAAAGGGAAGAATTGTATTAATCCATCTCATCCTACAGGTGGATAAGGTATCACTAAGAGCCAGTTAATGATTTTGCTTTTTTTGTTGTTTGTTTGTTTGTTTTGGAGTTTTTTTGGGGGGTTTTGATGTTGTTGTGGGTTGGGGTTTTTTTTTTGCTTTTTAGCGGGAATACATGAAAAAGACTGTTTTACACCAGGTAAAAGCCTGAATTCTGATTCCAGTTAAGACAGGTAATTAATATATCTCTATTGGAGAAACAATTTTGTACCCAACTACCTCTCTGTAAGCAGTGTTTTACACATTCTTTCTCAAAGCATGTCTCTGCCCACAATTTCGTGAATATGTCACACATGTCTTTTTGATAACACGTGGACTGATATAGGAATTTCATGTGAAAATAAAAATCATAATATTGCAGTTAGCATTAATAACATTTGTACATTGTTAATAACTTGACTATATCTTTTCAGACCAACTTCACTGCAATGTTATTTAGCTGTTGATGTATCCTATAATTGATCTTCAGTGACAGCCTGACATATTTATAACTCATAAACAAAACTTGGAAAAGTTTTCATAACCTGAATCATAAAGAAAGTTAAATTGCTTTGTTGGTTAAGAAAATAATTTATAGGTGCACATTTCCTTTTTTTTCCACTTTGAAATTTATAAGATAAAGAAAACAATGACATAAGAATATAAATTACACACAAAAATCCCTTTTATTCTTTCCAATTTTAAATAGATGTTACCAGGATGAGCAAAAAATGTAGCGGTGATTGTGAATGCACATAATGCATGAAGTTTCTTGTATACATAGTTTACAAGTCAATCTGTGCCATAAGTTCCCTGATAGCAATAAGTGAGAGATAGAGTTCTAACTCAAGAAACTGAAAAATTTTAGTCACTCTACCATGATTTGATAATGCTAAATCACCTTTCTATTAACATGGAAGTTAGAAATAATTTCGTTTGTATGGACTTTATCTCATTTCCATGTTCATCCACTTACTACTTGTGCTGTATATGAATAAATGCTAACACATACAAAGCTAATTTTATCTTGAAAACATAGATGAAAGAATGCACTGTTTGTATTTCGAATTTTCACAGTAGTATAATGAAAACTGGCTAATGCCAAAATCTACTTCAAAACTAGAAGCTTTATAGAAAACTTCTATTTAATGGCCTGGATATTTGGGGGTTTAATCTTCTTAAATAAACCTATATTTTATCCTGAAGACTCTGCAAGATTTCAGTTTTTCAAAGATTATTTTTTAATCTCTCCTTAACAAAAAATAGTCCTTTTATGTGTATACCCAACAGCTCAGTCTTTGTTCTGACTAAATACCTATTGGACTCTCATGTAATTTGATGGGTAAAACAGAAGACCAAGAGTAACAACCTACAGAAGAAAACAACTTAACTGATCTTGCGAGTAACCTATGTCTCCCTTGGGGAATGAGACTGGAGTATAGAGTAAGGTATGATGAAACGAGTGCCTCAAAATTGAGAATAATGGAATACAAAGCACTAATGACTCCGTTGTATTAAGAAGTCAAAGCAGCTACTATCCTAAATTCACTCACCACTCAATGGGGTGGAGCTGATTTAGCCTCTTGACAATTCCTTATTACCATGAGGTTAGAGTAACAGCGTTATCTTTCTTTCAATCAGCTCATAAGAAATCCTGAACGTAACGAGAAGAGAAAACCAGACACAATCTGTAGCATTGTTTCCTATTCTTTCACCAAAATACAAAAGAAAGCTGCTCATTTCATACAGAGAGACCAAGCACCCCACAGGAGTATCCCTGTACGTTCAGCCAAGACTGAAGATGCTCAGTACTTTGAAGACAAGGATAGCAAATGGCAACTGCATGCAAAACGTAGGACTGATGCTGTACTTCCAATACCTTCCTCCCTTGTCCCATCCTCTCTTAAACAAACTGCCTATGTATCTAATATCAAAATAAAAAATAAAAAAAAACAAAACAGGCAACATTTTCAAAGGTCATAATGAAGAGGAAATATTTCATGCCACTAGGCTAAGTATAATAGAAGTACCCAATGTACTTCAAAACTACTCACTGGGAATAAATAAGTGATATACTACAATTCTACACCACAGCACTGTTCTGTTCACTGCAGATTTTAAAACGTGTTACAAGGATGGTAATATGGCGGATCACACACTGAACAGCACACTGTATTTGATATTTCAATGAAAAAAAATAAATCATAAAACAAACATGACAAGCAATCTGTAGGACATATACAGCAGTGATTTCCCTTTGCAAAGGTGGCAGAAATCGTCCACATCATATTTATCATTATATGCTATGGGTTAGCATTTATTTGATAATCACAGCTCTCTATTTTGATATGTACAGTTCAGCAGTGTATGTAAATAGGCAAAGGACAGAAGCAAGTTCAGATCATTAAAGTTTTCTTGTAAGATTAAAAAAAATAATCTAAATTTAAAGAGAAAACAGTAGAAAAATCACCATTACACAAAGTATTTGCTGAGGAAAGTATTATCAAGGTACAAAGAGACATACCAGATAGATTTACTAGCTACCAAAAACCCAACAACCACAAGAAAAAATAATCCCAAACGCCCACCGAAATCCAAACTAAAAATCACATTCTTGATGACAATGAAAAGAGGGGACATTCTTGTAATCAAAAGAGCAGCAATTAGGGATTTCAGTCAAGTAACTTCAGAATTACGGGAATTAATGCTACAGTCACTGTCTGAACTAGTCATGCCAAGCACAAAGAAATGAAACATTATAATAAACTTAATGACAACGTCTAAGAAAATCACAGGATCTGGGAGAGCATTGTAAATTTCTAGTTCCTATGTATGATTGTGATGAGACTCATTTAAGTACTTAAAATAAAATTACCTTTTTTTAACTGTCTCCAGTAATACCATAATATGTACACCTGTAATTAAATCACCTTCATTGACAAAGATTTAAATACAGAGGTGGTATTTAATTACCACAATAATTTATTTAATTTTCAGAAGCAATTAGTTTTGCAACATTTGCCACAATATTTGAAACAATTATTGAAGTTTTATTTGAAAAAAGGATTTGAAAATAATATTTCTCATATTTCAGAGCTATTTCTCAGATCCCTATAGTGCAAGATTCCTCAACCTGAAAGGTCACAACTACAAATAAATCAAGACTGTCAACAACTAGAGCATCATGCTGTTAAAAGAAATAAAACGATTTATGGAGTTATACTTCTCACAACAAACCTTTATCAGGCTGTCATTTATCTAACTTCAAACACTTCTTTGTAGAACATCATTTTACTTTGCTTGTATTGTGAAATTACCTTTAAGTGTCCATTAAGAACTTTCTAGTTATTGAAAGGATAAATCAAATCCAGGGCATCTTTGATCGAGATAGTCTTTCGTTATCCATGCATTTTACTGCCAGTTCAACTAGGAAATGAAGTGCTAGGTGAAAAAAGTGTATTCCTGCTTTAGTAACTGATACAGGCATACATAGTTGCTAGTATCTGCAAAATGTTTATAACTGAAATTTTGTTTCCAGTGATCCTCAGAGAGAGGCCATCAAAAAAAAAAAATTCTGACTATGAATAATTCCAATAAATCAAGGATTCTTACTATTTTTTCACCATATGAGTCAGCAAAACACAGGTGTTCTTGGTTTCTCAGCTTTTAATGCTTGTCTTCCTCCCATCTCTCTTTTCTATAAAATGAAATTTTATTACCAAAATTTTCTATTACTTACTTTAGATTGGAAGCAGCACCACGTCTACCCGTTTTGTTGACTTCACAAACACTAGTTTCAATATCTATGCAGAAAGGTCCTTGACTTTATAATTTTTGTGTGAAAGTACTTAGCCAACATACTTGGCTGGTTCTTTTTTATTTTATTTTTTTTTTAAAAAATTTCAATTTATGAAGTGAATAAGTAGCAGGGAATGTGCTTTTGAAAACAGTATTTTTCTTCAGGTAAGCAAACAGTCATGTTACCGATTGCCGAGTAAGCTTTATGTTTTGGGCAACCCTGGTGAGTCATGCTGAACTGTTGTCTGGTGCCCTGCTGAGACAAAAGGAGACTTATTATCACTTGCCACTCTGCCTTTATTGAAAATGGATTCTGAGTGGAGGAAAAATAATTCAACATGTCGGTTTACTTTTGCGCATCTTGGTGTTGAGACTGGTATTTTCCAGCTTCCAATTACGTGCAGTATGGGAAGGGATCTCCTGCAGTAACTTTTAGATGTCAAACAATCAAGAGAGATAAAATTTCTTGGTAGAATTTATAATTCTTTTAAAATCATTCACACGTGATGTTAAAAATATCAGTTTCTGGATGTGTCTTTTGAGTACGTTTTGTCAGAAATATTGTCGATGATGGTAAGGAATTGGGTTGCAGCCTCGAGCACGTTTTTGCTGAATATGCTATAGCTATGAGGCTTTATAGGGCTATAACTCACTTCAGAGTGATATTCTGAAAAGAAATATTCTGAAAGAATATTTTAGATGCAGTTAATGGTTACCCAGGCCATTAGCAAAAGATGGAGAATATCATTAACATAGAAGGTAAAAAAGAAAAAGATGCACTAATTTATTAATAAGTATTCATTTTATATTGCCTTACCATGTATTCCTCTCATTTTTAAATTGTTATAGCTTGATCATGTCTAAATGAACAAAAATATTTAGTGAGATGTATATACATGTGTATATGTTTTTTTATCTTTTTAATCTTTCTTCTTCTGATAGAAACCAGTTAAGTTCATAGACTGCATAATGTTAAAAGAGAATTTTATACTCTACAGCCCGGCCAAGCAGATATTAGTACATTCTGCAAGAGCTATTAAAAAGTTCCTATAAAATACGGCTGATTCCTACAATTTAAATTGAATTGCATTACTCTGAAAATTACTGGTACTCACAATGTAGATTTTAATGCATATTTTAGAAACAGCAATTATTTTAGCAATTTTAAAGATATGATCTAAGTGCTGCTTTTTTTTTTTTTTATTTGCTGATACAACTAACTACCGAGTTTTTAACCTCCCACTACAGAGCTGATGTAGCTTTATCAGGAATGAAAGTCATTATGATACTGTAGATAAAGATTTAATGTACTAATCTGAATTAAATAAGTAAAGCATTTTATGAGCAATTCATGGAACTTCTGTTTAGCTGAGATGTTTAATGGTAAGTGTTTCAGAAATTGAACTCAGTTTGACATGAGGATACTTAAAGCTTAAGAAGACATTAACAGTTACTGAAACTCACAACATAAGAGGGTTTATATGAGTTACTATATTTGTCCTTCTTTCCCCATTAATCTTTTGTGCATCTGAGTGGGAAAGTACATTGTTTATAAAGAATTTCTGCCAATCCACTACTAGCATACCTGCAATCTTCTCTAATATGTACACTTCAAATATGGACAGGGTGATCTTTTAACACAACCTCACATAAAATAGTCATTTTATAATGTCTTATGCAAATCCTCACATATTTGAGGAATCACGCACTTAAATTTTAGATAAACATAATGGACTTTTGGTGCCTTTCTCTTGTCACATACAACAACAAATGTATTTATTTGAGACACATTTTAAGAAGAAATGTGAGATTATTTCCAGTTAAGATACACAATTTCTACGCACCTATCTTTTCTCCAGAACCCAAACTTTCCCTGACAAGGTTTCTTCCAATGAATAGTAAGTTTCGGCCAGTGAAAAAAATACAATAATTTTCAAGTTTGCAGAATGCTTGTATCCCAATGCAAGACAATAACAGGTGAGGAAAACTCACTGAAACAGAAATGTCCTTCTGGATGTTATAAAACCTTCCTGGCTCATATTTTATTAAGACTTTACACAAAAAACCTCATCAAGTTGAAACAAGAACTGCAGTAATTTGCAGATATTATTACATATTATTACAGGGAACTTTTTTAATAGAAAGACAACAGATGCTTTCAATCAATTCGATTTCAAATTTTCATTTCAACTCAAACAAATTTCAAACAGATTTGAAGATATGCAGTGGCTTATTTTTCAGATAAAATTCTCTAATGGAAAAGTAACCCAAATAAATAAAGAAACTACGGAGATAGGGAAACAGAAGTGATGAAGTTTTACGTTACAAAGCAACAATTTCCCGGAAATTTTAAGAGGACAATACTGATTTCTATGTTTTTGGTAACTTTCTCTGAGAAGGCACCAGTTTAAAAGAAAGGTTTATGCTGCTTTTTGTAGCAAGTATATACCTCTTCCTACAGTCCTTGTTCAGGGAAGAACCAGTGAAGTTTGGTGACAAATCGAAAGTTGCAAGGTCTCTTGCTTGTCTTCAGCTGCTGCATGACAATTTTGAATACTGTTTTGTTCATTTACTATAGCTGTTAATATTGGAGTGAGTAAGCATAATCATTTAACTTTCTGGAATATAAAATTTTGGGGAATTGTAATATTTTAACTTTTTCTACTGATACCTTTTAAAAAGATTTTCTACAATGAAATAGCATGTTTGCATTCCACTAGAGAAACTTGAACACCTCAATAAAAAGGAAAAAAAAAAAATCAGCTATTTTTCATCTCTAAGTAGACAGTGTCTTACTTCCTGTGTCATTAATCACTGTACAATTAAAGAATAAAACTGCAAACAAATCCGCAATATTGTGATATTAAGATAAATTATGTGATATTTAAAATAATAATCAGAATAATTGGATTGCCAATATTTATATCTATGGATCAATGTGATGTTAAGTAAAAACACAAGAAAGGAGTTGTGGGCTCCTCCGTTTGCAGACCCCAGTGTAAAACTGTGAGTCTAGATAGCTAGAGTTGAGCTCTCCTGTGATTAGGTCGTTTATCCTCATCCAGTAGGACCCAACTAATAAATTTGAAAACAACAGTTACTTATTATTTTTCTATAAGTCAATGACCCCATCTGCCAGAACCTGCAAGTAAGAAGCACTCAGAGTTCAGTTATAGCCAAGACCTCACAACGGCTGGTTTTTACCTGAGTAAACTAGCGATGATGAATATTTTGCTCTCTCAAGAAAACCAGCTGTTTCGCAGTTTCTTACTTCTATGTCAGACACAGACTGAAATTATTTCATTTCATATTTTCCTGATTTTAGATGAACTTGAACTACTCTTCCTGCCAGACATTTGTTAACCAGCTTCACGCCTGCAATTTTGTACACAAAATCTGGCTAGGAGGATGGCCTGGTACCAGCAAACCATAATTAAGAGAAAGTGCCAAAAACTAATAGTGCTAATGCATTTTAAAGTTTAGAACACGCTTTAACTGTTTCTCACAATCTCCAAGTAATACATTATTTTACTGGGTACACCATCGCCTGCTTACAGTTTAATCAAAAGTATACTAGCACTTGCCGCTTCACCACTATTAAGTTACTATTGCAACATCAACTTTGTGTGTGACTTACTAATCAGAGAGACTAATTTAACAGAAGTACTGTATGTTTAGTTTCCAGCCTAGTCAATAAATTAGATTACTAAAGCTTTCCTGCACAACAAACCTTTCAGCTCACTTAGTCAAAGCAAGAGATATTGATGTTAACTGAAAAGTTGTGTAGACTAGTGGATATGGCTTTAATTAGAATTCAAGATACCTATGTTAAATTCAGTTTGCTTTTACCAAACCATTTATCCTTTCCTCACAACCTTTCAATTTTTTTATTCAAATTGGCCTTGCAAATCATATCAGATTTCAGTCACAGGCTTCAAACCATATCATTATATATGCAAAGGTGCTTTTTTTGCTGTAGGACCTTTGTAAAGTTGTATCTTTGTAAAGCTTTCTTCACAGGAAAAACAAAATTAACTTCTACATTTCGCTTACCTGTTGCAGGACAGAATCTGACAGTTGCAGTGATGATGTAGCTCAGCAAAGTTATGGATGAGCACAGCAAGAAAGGGCTAGTGTCCCCTAAATAGGAGACAACCTCTATCTAATTTTTCCCCTCCTTTTTTGCCAGCTTTTGCTGGTAAGGACCCTCACATCTGAGCAACAAGCAATTGTTCCCTTTGCCAACCTAATTTACAAAACCAGACTAAATGTGTCAGCTATTTCCTGAAAATTGGAAGCTATTAGGCCCCAGCTAGGCCAGCTGTAGCTAATTTAAGGAGCCACGAGTGCACAAAAGCAGGAACTGCTGCTGTTAATGGTGGACATGTGGGACTCAAGTCTCAAGCACTGAAGTTATTGGGCTACTGGATTTTGCTGTGTGAACAGGTGCACCTCCACCGATTTCGGAACTATTTTTGTTTTCCCCAGTAACAAATTTGTCCCAGACTGCCTCAGTGCATCCAAGCTTTGGGAAACCAGAAACCATTTTTATTTTTTTGCATACGTTGATAGATTGCTGTTTATGCCTCCTACCTCCTTGTGTCCTGACTCGTCCTTTTGCATGTCTACCTCACTTGGTCGGTGACACGTTATAAGCAAAACCATTTCCCAGCAGCCTCATCGCAAAATACCAGCTCAGCTTTCCAACTCGATTGCAACTTTTGCCATACGAGCAATTCAACTTTGTGCTGTGCTTCAGTATCAGACTTTAGCAGAAGATAACATATTGGCAGAACTTTTTACTTTTTTTTTTTCCTCAGTGTTTGCAAGTCAAACGTACAAATTTTGTCTTTGAAAATTTGAGACTACCTTTTTCTTTTTCACCTTGCATTGACTGGGCTGACCTCACCCCAAATTCTTCAGCTTCTGCATTTTTTTTAATAACCTGTGATTTATAAAAAGGTCTTTCTGATGAATATTCTCACTCCTTTATAAAGTTTGTTCTGCCTCATTGTAAACCACATCTAAGCTGTGTGAACCCTTTCTTCCCTTACAACCCTTGGTAAAAAATGTATTTTTTGGGCATTTTTTTTTTTTTTTTAAATTTGTAAGAAGCATTCAGTTTGAATGACACCTTATTCTACACTCTGACCTGCAACAAGAAAGCCTTTCTTGTAGTTCTCAGAAGTCTGACATTTAATCCTTTCATTGCCTGGCTCCCACTGACAAGCTGCTAAATGCACACGACTATGCCCTGGCCCAAATAAAACTAGTGTGCCTGTAATTACACTAAGTCATAGAGCAGAAGGTCAGATACCACTCTGAAATTTGTTATGAAATAACAGTGATGAATTATTAGCTACTCAAAAATGCATATCACCGGGATCCACAAAAGTAACCCTGACTTCAAAAGACATTATTATCAACGTTCTGTTTTTGGAAGCTTGCCTGAAAAATATGATCCAATAAAAAAATCCTTCATGTAGTTATTAGAGAGCACTGATGGGTGAGCATATGCTAATTTATGTTTACATATTTGATTTGTACTTTTTCACATTTCTGTGACAGACAGCTAGCCTAATAAGGCAGGTTATAGCAGAGAGGACTATAATTAAACACATATAAACTAATAAGGTGAATCTGTACTCTGGCATCAACTAATGAAGGTTAAATTTATAGCTATACTTTATAGAAAGCAATAGAGAAACAGTGTACCTCCAAAATCCAGCAGCTGTGAGGACAGTAGTTATGGCCACTTGTTTGTTTCGATGCTACATCTCTTCAGAGTGAAGCTTGAACCTCTTCAGACCAAATATAGTGATCTTCCTACACATCTTTACGATACAGTGATGAGTGGCGCAGAGGAGAACTATGTAGCACTAAAACAGGGACACACAGCAACAGAAAGAATGAACCGAAAGTAGCTGAAGCACACCAGAAAAATTTTAAGTTAAAATATGACTAAGGCAGGTGGGATCACACTTCTGCCTCAGCAAAAAAGTGTACATTTATGTCCCATCTTAAAAACAGTCACAGTAAGCCCTGTGTCATGCCACATCCACGTTAGTGTAGTGGATCTCTCCTGACAGGCTGAAATGTGTCTACCAAATCAGCAATTTGACTTCTTTAGACAATATGGATTCCTTCTTGCAGGGGTGGTGTCTGACTCTGTTACCTACGTGAACGTGAGACGTAACCGTGGCACACCTGAGGTGGATGAGGCACCAGCTACTTTGTTACCTGTTGGAAAAAGAAATCAATTATAGAAGAACAAACCAAAGTACCAACATTTATTTTACTGTGGAACGGAGAACAATACAGGAGTGCTAGGAATACCAAAAATATATGATTTCTAAATGTATACACCATACCTACACTGGTTTTGTGTAAATATTGGCACATTGAATTTTGCTATGTTTGTAAGTTGTGGAAGAAGAAGGAAAAAAAAAAGATTCAGAAGGGAGAAAAGTCACTGCAATATAAAAGTAATATGCAGAACTCATACGAGATACTGAAAATATTTAAATGTAAATGTATAATGAAAATTCTTTCACTTGGCATGTGGTCATGCTGGTGTTTGTAGATATTACTTTCTGAACTACTGAAAACCTTACAGCCTTGAAAACAATATTTCATTCTCCTGACTGATTTTGATCATCACACATTTCTCGAGCTTTTCTAAGGCGGCTAGGTTTTTGTTATTTCTTACTCACATCAGTTGCTTCAGATCCATTTCCTGAAAAGTGATATCATTAACACGGGCAAGAAATTGTGAAGCCACAAGATGCGTTCAGAATGAGTACCAGTCATATCCTTTGAAAGGCTGAACATACTATTTGTAGCTCGTTGTCCCAGAACAGAAAACTGCATTGCTCCTGACTCACTAAAAGAAGGGATTATAGAATTTCTGTGCTGCTGGGCTTCCTATCAACTTTTGTCATGATGTAGCTGTGGTGCAAGACACATTATGATCAATGGAGCTCTAGCCCCACAATGCTGTGCTTTTAGCTCTTGCTGGTGCACTTGCACAAGATAAACCTGGGTTCAGTCATAGCTGCCTCACCTTCTGCCATTTGTCAGACGCATTCACATTTCATTGACTAATTAAGTTAAAAATCCTTTCAAAAACATTATTGCACTTTTTAACAACTCCCGCAACCCATCCTCCAATTTTCACAGAGAAAACAGGGGTCTGGAAAGCAAAGTGCAAAAGTTTTTCCCCAAGAAGATGCTGTGTCCTGTCATAGTTCTTTAGAATTTGTCTGCTTTTAAAACAGACAGCTTTTAAAATCTCTATTAGAAACACGTCTTCCTTTCCCACCCCACCCATGTCTTAGAAATGCTTACCTCAAGTCCATAATCACAAAATATCTGTAAATCTATTATCCCACAGAGCATGCAGCCTTGAATTGGAGGAGTTACTGTGCAAAATGCATAACATATAAATAATATTACTTTTGAATTAAAATATCATTGTTACAGGCAGAATTAGTGACCATCTTGAATTTGTGCAGTTGTGTGTGGTCAAAGATTTCCTTTTTATGTGGAATCTCAAAGACTTGTCTGTTTTCCTGTGTCATGTCTGTGCAACTGCAGCATCTCCTGCAGAATCTTGAAGCTTTTATCCAGCTTTCATATTTGTACTCATTTTTAACCTGACACCTTGAACTGTTAGCTGTCTTTTGAGATCCAGTGGGTTCCCATAGGACTATTCACTGATGACTAAAAAGCTGAACTTGGATGTGACCTCTACGCCTCTTCTTTATTTTCCAGCTTGTTAGCAGATTGTTCATGTGCAGTTTGATACCAGACAGAAGCTGTAGATCTATTTTGTGCTTTATTTTTCTCCCCTTGCAGTACCATTTACCTTTTTTTCTTTTTTTTTTATAAAGAAAAAGAAATTCTGCTCTAACAATACACAGGACATGAAGAGCTTGCTGAGAAACGTCTGTGTGAATTACAAATTTTATGGAAGTCATTGAAGAAATTATATTGCCAGATAATATTTGAGAGAGAGAAAAAGAGGGATTTTCTGAACAGGTAGATTAATGCTATTCTGATTTTGATATTGGTTGTATCTATAAATATTTTTCTACTCCTAGATAAGGACTGTGACTTCTTTTTTAAAATAAATATACATTAGTAGAGACAAGCCTGGGATTATTTTTTCTTTTGTCTGGCTTTAGATAAAAATGCAAATAAAGCCAAAATGAATTTTGCCTTTGAAGGAAAAGGTAATATAGCTATATATTGCAGTTATTCCCAGATGGCACACATAGAGTTGTGTAGCAGTGTTTTTTCCCTGTCTTAAATTGAAAAGTTCCAAGAATCATCAGCTAAAAATCTCAGCTCCTTATATGTTTAAACTGTGCAGATAACTTCGCCCTGAAGAGATCCATACAATGGTCATACCTCATATAGTACATATTGGGTTGTTGGAGTTTTTTCTCTTTTTTTCTAATATGAAAGCCAACTCTGAAGGAAGCAGTGCAACTGGTACAAGAGTCACTCATGCTCTAAAATGCAAGGACTGTGGGTTGAAGTCCCACTGTAATTCTTATTTTTTTAAGCTTTGCAATTTTTTTTGATCTCATAGGTTACAAAGAAAGTAATTGTGAAATCAGGTTTACTTTTTCTCATCTCAAATTTTGAATCAAGAGGCCTTAAAAATACCTGTGTTTTGAAATCTGCCCCCAAAGTAGAATTTGTTTCAGCACAAAAACACTACCTAAGCTGATTCCAGCTGTGGGCAGAATCAGATATGGAAAGCTATGTCAGAGTAGGGAAATTTTATGAATTATTACAAATTTGAAATTATTTTTTAACTTGGTTCACCATGTAAACAAAGCCTCAGGAAATGTTTGAGGATTTTCATTTTAAACACAGATCTGGTCTTCTATATATCCAGTTATCTCCAATAACTGAAAGCTTCCTTTTAGTTATATATCTGTACATGGAAATCATTGGTATAAATAAAGAATTTTCATTGGTGGTTTAGAAGGATTAAAGTCTGGCATAATTGATGCTTAGGTAGAGAGAAAGGCAGGAAAAAACCCACCCAAAGTGCACACACAGCTTCTTTTTTTAAATACTAAAAGGTCTTTTTCAGATAACCTGTACTGATTTGAGGTAAAACAGAACCAGACTTCTGTTCAGTAATTTTACTTTTAGCTGGGCCTCTTCTAACTCTCTGAAATTAACAGCATATTGTGCAGAAAACTGTTCATTCTCAGAGTGATAAGATCTATGTTTATAGTTAATGCCAAGGAATGGTATGCAGAGAGGCTCTTGCTTATACTTATTGGTATAACAACCAAGGTCAGCTCACTTCCTTAGCTGCCCCAATGGAGGGTCAAAAACAGCATAGAGGGGTCCCACCTTCAGGGAGGAAAGTTGGTATTGCATCTCATCTGCCCCGTGCTCACTATAAAAGCTGAGGGATCTAAGGGTCAGCAGGTCAGCCCTCTTTCTTCAATGGCTAATGCTTGAGAAGGGCCCTGTCTGTTTGTCTAGCTTTGATCCTGATCTATGTGTTCCTGACTCTGGATCCAGAATCCAGGTCCCTTGCATCACTGAGTCTAGTGTGGGACTTCCCAGTGCCTGCTGGTGACATCATCATGGGAGTTTGATATGGTTTTGTATATATTTTATCTATTTCAATATTTCTTTTTAACTTTATTAATACTATTTTCACTGAAGTAGTTTAATTCCTTCTAAATTCATAAATCCCTATCTCTCCTCCTCCTCTCCTTGGAGCAAGAGGTAGGAAAGAGCATCTGTTGTCTTGTCATTGGCCGATCTGCCCCAAACCATGACATAAACCTGTGACATCATCACTGATGCATTCCAAGAGAGTTGCAGCCCTTAGTTTTCAACAGTTTCTGACATTTCTATTTAAAATATCTTTTTCTTTGAAACAAATATTAAAATGTCCATAGAGAAAACCACATAAAGAAATGCATACAAATGTAGGGTTTTTAAAAAAAATTTTATCTTTCAAAAATTTGAAGATACCACATATTTGTAGAGTTTTTAGCATCTGAATTTGCCATTCTGTCTTTTTTATACTATCAAAAATAAAAAGTTCTTAATAGGAGCTAATTTCCTTACCTTTATTGAAAAAAACCCAAACCAACAAAAAAGCCCAACAAAACCAAAACTTTAACTTATTTTCACTTTCATTTCTAGACATTTAAAATCTGACAATTTACATTTTTTACTGAGAAATTAAGTAAGTGGATTAAATTTGGTTCTGAGCCTTTGTCAAGCTCAATCTGTATTCAAACCTCTAATTAGGAAGCAAAAGCAACTAAAATCCCTCCCTTAGCAAAGTCCTCTCAAGAAGTTCAACACCATAGCAAAGGTTAACTTATTTGGCCAAGAAGAAAGGGAACCTAAGCAGTAGGAAAAAAGAATCAAATATTTAAAGAATTCCCCAAGCAGCATCCCAAAAAGATCAATCTCCCATATAGCACAGATCATTATTTACAGCAACTCCGCTGTTGCAAAATCCTCTAGGGAGAATTAAAGTATACAAACTCCCTCAGGTTTCTTGCTCCTGTAATTTCACTTCTATACACTAGCTGAAAAGTATTAATGCAATCTTTTTGCCCTTGTAGGTCTCTGGACGTTAATGGGTTTTGTTTGGTTGGTTTGTTCTTCAAATATTTCAGGTGATTTTATGAAGAGCCCAAGAAATCTTTTCTACATTTGCTTTTGTTCCAAATTTCCATAAAGACGTCATTTCAAACTACATGTCCCTGTAGGTGAGAAGATGTGGGGAACACTGACAGCATTAACTTGAATCATTTTAAACACATACATTAGAAGCCAGCGTTTACTCATTAAGGAAGGAAAACAAGCACCTAAGTCAGGTTTTGATAATCACTTACTTTGTGGTAAAGAACACAACTCAGAAAAAGCCATTAAAAGTACTCACAACCTAAGAGGAAAAAAGCTAAGGAAAATATGGAGGACTGAAGCAACACAGTCAGTATATTGAGAGAAAAGCTAAAAAGTAATTTACTTCTTTCTTTTGGAGAATTTATAGGCTATTTATTGACTAATACAAATTAGTCAAAACTTTAGCTGAGAACTACAAGAGTGAACACTGCAAGGAAAAAACAAACTAGTTTAAAATAAATACAACAACAAAATTTATAATTAATAAATGCAATGAAATATAATTTAATAAATATAATTTTTAATTTGAAATTATTAGCAGAAAGCACAAAGTTAATCCTAATGGTCACTACATGGTCACTTTTAACTTCTATTCACAAATGCAAGATTTCCCTCAGAAAACATTGAAAACACCTGTTTTGGCTGAATTATTTTTTCTTTACATTAAAAATTAAAATTAATAGTAACAGAGTGAGATGATATAAACTGAAACAAGTTGTTTCTCTCTTTAATAACTTTCAACCAACCCACCAAGTGCCACACAGCTTCAGAAGTCTTAAAGCAAGCTTGTTTGGTTTTTTCTTTGCACATTTCTTTTCAGCTAGGCTGCTTCATGCAGTGGCACAAATCTCAGAGGAGATCATTCACCTGTCTTTCCTGTCAAATTGCATTGCAGAGTCAACAGTAGCCAATGAAGTGCGATATTTCATGCTAGGCTTTTGGTTCCTGATAAATCTGGCCAGTGGAGTATCTCCTGTAATTCAAAATGTTTTAGACAAATATTTAAATGCTATAAAAAATTTTTAAAAATGTACTTAATGTGATCATGATCACTCAAATTGTTTATAAAATAGGCAAGAATATTTCAAGACTAGGTTTTAAAAATAACTTAGTGGAAAGAAGCTGAGAATTCACAAGTAAATCTGGCAGATTTTCACCAGAAAAATGCAAGTGCTGTTCTCGATCCCATGACTCCTGAATTCAGTGGGGAAGTTCCTCTTGTTCATCTACTATTACTCTAATGAAATCATTCGTGCTACCATATAAAAACCAGCTTTGACTCCCTCAGTCAAGACAGAGGACTCTATTTTAGGTTTCTAACTGGTGCCTGGGAAGTCTGATGGTCAAGGACAGAAGACCATATGTATCCTGTCCCCAAATACTGCTCCTTCCAGAATTACTCTGCCCCAAACCTTATGTAACTTCCCACCTAGAATATGCAGTTCCTTCATCCATCTGTTTAGTATCAAATAAAGAAAGACCATGTAGTAACAGGTGACTCTCTTCTGAGAGGCAAGAAGGCACCCATTTGCTCACCTGACACACTCTCTAGAGAGATGTGCTGTTTACTGGGGGCTCATATCAGGGATGTCACCAAAAGACTACCAAGCCACAAGGGTCCGTATTGACAATTTGCTGTTTAATGTTGCAAATCAATTTTAGCAATAAGTAGTTTGTGGTACTTGCATGGCTACAAGTAGGGTAATTTTCATGTACTTAATAACTACGTAATTAAATTCTGTAGAGAAAGTTTATTTTTTTTAATTATTATGTTGTAATTTGTGAACTGACAGCTGAGTTCCAAGGAGGCTCATCAGTCATCTTAATGGAAGTTTGCAGTAGCAGCAAATTAGAAGAGAATGATTTGATAGGTAGGGTATTTGAAAGAGTCTAGCCTTAAGCTAGTCCAATTAAACACAATGCAGCACAAATAAATTCAAGGCTGAATTCACTTACCCATGCTGACTTCAGAGGATCCTATGGGTTTCAAAAGTAACAAGTTTGACAGGTTCAGCCACTTCCTTTTTGAGATTCTAGAGTAGACTTCCCATAGTGCATGAACATACCCTAAATTGTCTGCTAATCTCTTCATTTTGTCTTGCATTTTGAAGCATGGGGATAGGTTGCAATCAATAAAAGTTGGGCACAGTATTGCATGAGAATATAAGACAATAACTACATCTTGTATTAAAACATAATTAAATACATGTACATGTTTTCTAATATCTCGTTTCAACACCTCAGCTTCTTGAGGAAAAAGTTGTTTCATCTGTTCTCTTTGCAAAGTTCCTGGTTTGTGGAGAAGCATGCCAGACAAAAATAAGCAAAAAGATGAGTGATATGTTATAATTTATAAATGAATTGCAAACTTTACTAACCTGGAAATCTAAAAGATCAAGATATTCCGGGAGTCCTACCAACTTATTTGCCAGTAGCAGCAAGAAGAAAGAAACAGAAAGTAGATGTATGGGACAGGAAAACACAATTAACTCTGATTGTCTGGGAATTCAGTTGGGGAAGAACTCATCTGCCCGTTGATTGTTCATTAGAGGATAGTTGAGTGGATTCAAATTAGCAGAATGCTCACTTTTTAAAAGAGCTTCAGCAAGAGACTCCAGCTCTTTATACTTTAACTATATAGTAATTACTAAATAGCTGTTTGTTAGCTGATTTTTCAATCTTTTTTTTCCCCTATGTGGTACAGTAGAACTTAAACTGCAGGTCCCCATGAGTGCAATTTGCAATATGCAACATGGATTAGTATTAGATAATAAAGAATACAAGTGACTTGTAATACATACCACACCACACACTTATCTGTATGTACCTGTTTGTTTGACAAATGTTTTTTTTGTATTTATATACTAACAAATGCTGAAAAATTTGCATGGTTATTCTCAAAATATCTGCTAACAGCAAGAGATACGCAATGGTGGTATTACAGCCATAGTAACTGCAGAAGGATTTGATGTAAAATCTACAATGGTTGTCAGGTTGGGAGCTCTATGGTGTAATAACTCTAATTGAGTTAAAATTTGTAATTTTCAAAGATAAAAAATTAACCTTGGCAAAAGAAAATATAGACATGAAAAAGGTCATGTTTTAGATGAAAGATTTGCTAGCTATTAGCACAAAGAAGTCAGAGGCATCTGTCCTGTTTAACAACAGACCTTTAGTAACCAGAAAGCAAAGGAAAAAATATGTTATTGTGAGGTGCTAGGTGAGGAAAGAAGGCAAAATAACTTTCTAACTATGATAAAGATGTTCCAGGATAGAAGGCTAATGGCGAAAGCAAACGGAAACTCTTAGCTGCTTAGCAAATGTGAAAAGAAATAAAGTAATAAGAATAAATCATAGAATGGTTTGGAACAGACCTTTAAAGCTCATCTACCCCAACCCCAAATAAGGAAGCTGCATTTCTAAAACATAAAAACATATATAGATGAATAAAAGAGAGGGTTCACAGCAAAAACTCTGAGTCACATTCAGAGGGGAAAACATATTTCCATTCCAACAAGAGATAATTACATTTACACAAAGGTGAAAAAATATTCAAAAGATTTTTTACCTCTTGCAACCTATATACAGAACATAAACCAGAAAGTTTGTGATAAACTGAAGTTATTTTATAAAATGGGCATTTCAAAATAATTCATATACTGAATTCAGTATAGAAATAGCCAAGTTATGCGATTTATCATGCAACATAAAAAACCTCAAAAGATAATTAGCTACTACATGTCATGCCTTTGGATTGCTCAAAGGCGAGAATACAAACAATGTGGGAAGTGGAAGTGTTTTATGCAAGGCTTCCCCTGTACAGCTGTGTAAGGATAGACACTTCGTTCCAAAGGGTCCTGCTTTTGGTAACATCTGTTAGTTTATTTCTGCCTCAGCTGACTCATCCATCCCCCTGGTAACAGTACTACCCTTGAGATAGATTTACGGGACAGCGCTGAACTAAATCCGTGGCAATGCAGGTCCTCACAAACAACTGCTGCAGGTATACTATGATATGGATAAATCCAGATCCAAGGGAAGGGGAGCTGTGGGCAGAGCAAGCAGGAGGAGCTGAAGAGAAAAGCAAAGCGCGATGACGTGCAACTAGAAGTGACAAGCCAATACAGAGAGTTGTCGTCTCCTGCCAACTCCATCCAAAGAGCTGTGAGGAATCCCAAATGGGAAAGAGTCCCTACACCTTGAATAGTAGGAAGATTAATGGGTACCACTAAAGGCTGTTAAGAGAACATAGACTCACATTTAGTGGGAAAAGAAATTAGAAGAGAAGCCTATTTGATAAAATTGGAAATAACTGGTACATTGACTGGGTGGTCAAAAGCAAACAAATACTTGACCTCCTCAGAGAACAAGGGAAAATGCTGTTACCACTACACAGTGCAGGTTATATTGCCTACTAGCCAAAGACAAGTGTGGGTAGGTGATTTGTACTAACTTCTTGCCTGGGAAACCTACACAAAACTGGAGGTTTTGAAAGTTTGGTGTTAATTTGGGGAGGGGGGAGGACAGATGACAAAAGTCAGAAGCTCACAAATGTAAATGACCAAAATTGACAATAATTTCAGGCTCAGCACAGTAGGATATTTTATATGAAGGATAACAAAATTTCAAATTTTGGTAAAAGTTTTTTTTTTTTTTTTTTTTATGAAGGCTACATACCCTGTAGTACATATCCTGTATTTATAAGGAAAATAGTTTTGAACACATTTATTTTACCCTAGAAAATGCTGACATGTCTTACTTAAGCATATTTGAAATGTGAAAAAGAGTTAAGGCAGAGAAATGTGCCAAAAGACCTGCCTGTTATGATAATGTGGTGCTATTTTCATGTTTGAATAGAAACTATCAAATCAGTTCTGATGTCAAACAACAGACCTAATGGGAGACAATTCATCTGATCCTGAGATATATTTTTTGTATTATAGAGGGAGAGATTAAATGGGGCAAATCAAATTCCACTACTTTCTAAAGAAATAATTGGGCAAAGAAACAAGCATGGTTTCCAGGTAGTCTGGGTGTTTCTGCTCTACTGGAGCTGGTAGAATTAATCACGCCCAAAATTAGGGAAGGAAAATTTTTAGCCAAGGCTACCTGTAGTGAATTTACTATCAAAGAGAGCTGTAGACTCAATTAGGTATGTGTAAAAGCTGGTGTGTCTGGTGGGTTCAAAGGATGTCAGAGGCAAAGCAGAGTAAAAAGAAAGAAAAAAATGTTAAGATTACGGAGATATACCAGGTTTCAGAGCTGAACATACTGTGGAATTTTGCAGGCAAAAGAGATAATTTTGCTATGCGCTTTGGGAAAATAACCTGAATGGGCAAACTATGGTTGCCACAGTAACCATTGGTATGCAAGGGATCCCACAGAAAACATTTATTGAAAAGACTAATGAATTTGGACTTGATTATAAGGGATGGTGCAGGCGTACTTCTCCAGGGGAAGAATTAAATTTGAGGGGTTTTTATTAGCGCAAAATAATTGGGACTAAGACAAAGGTCTTATTCAACATTTCACTGACTTACTTTTCATCAGGCTTTGGCATGAGTATAGCAACAAGGACAAGAGTTTTCTAAATAACAAAATTTGTGTGAGAAGAAAAAAAATAAATCTAACTGGTGAAGGATAACAAGACAAGGAGAAGAAATGAAAGCACTGAAGGTGGACAGAAAGCTCCTGTAACTAAAATGAACTGGAGTTTAATACCTGTGAACGAACAGTTCCTGGTTGTAGATTACCATCCCAAGGAAGCAGGTTGTACGGCCTGGAAAATACCCATTTTCTTTTTGAGCAGACTTTAAATTACATTATTTCTATATTTAGAGACAGAAAATCTGACACATACCTGATGCGTGAGCATGAGTCCGTTATCTCCTCTGTAGTAAGACAGCATACGCTACGGTCTCCCTCACCAGTTCCAGAAAAATTAATCCTTACTATGTGTAACAGATAACTGGAAGGATTGTCGTGCCAGAAATGACAGCCTGTGAGGAGCAATCATGCAGTACAATGCTCCAGTACACACAGTACTCTAGGTTTTAATTGATAAAATAGAGGATGTGAAGAAAATGGTATGCCATGGTAAGCCATGACAGAGCAATATATATATTTTGTTGATTACAGGTTGGAATTTAACTCCTGAAAAAAGAAAGGTTATGGTCACATGGGCTGGGATGCACGGCTGAGTCTGAGGATGAGAAGGACTGTCTTAACTCTGCTCATCTGATTGTGAAAACATTAGGAATCACAGTGATGGAGGAAGAGGAGGGAATAAACAGGTTCTTCCTAAGAGGATATGCCCCATCCCTGGAAGTGTTCAAGGCCAGGCTAGATGGGGTTTTGAGCAACCTGCTCTAGTAGGAGGTGTCCCTGCCCATGGCAGGGGGGTTGGAATGGGATGACTTTTAAGGTCCCTTCCAACTCTAACCATTCTATGATTCTATAAAATGTCATCAGCTCCACCACTGACTGGAACAGCATCAGGGTGCTCTTTTGTATCCTCTGCACTAATATTAGGGTAAAGATTCTTATTCAAGCTATTATCTGCTCATATACTCAATCAGAATTAGGTGCTTTGACAAGCACAGTTAGTTTGGCAACGCTCAGACACACTCCAACTCATATGTCTGTGCTGTAATCTAAGGGACTATGTCATTTCTCTGTCATGCTTAGGTTTCACTACTTGCTCTAACACATTCAATTTTTAAACAAATTTATCCTGCTTATATTGCAATTACAAGATCAGGATGTTTAAATGTTTCATATGGTAAATATCACTTGCAGATGTTCTACTCCAGAAATAGCAGCACTGCAACTAACTGTAAAATGATTCCAGATATTTAGAGTGAGTGTTGGAGTAAGACGGGTGTTCATCTTCCTGAGTTTACTGCTGAGGCAGTAAAGACGGATAAAAGAAGTAAAATCAGGAATTTCAGTGCTAGCAAGAAGATGCCAAACTTTGGCAGCTTTCAGCTGAAGCACAGTAGAAGCAAGTGCTCCACCTCTGAGAGGTAATTGCTTTGGTGATGTGGCTGGTAGCACTCCACCTGCTCAGCTTGTCTACTGACATCATGCTGCCCTCCAGACAGTGGGGAAGAGGAGCAAGTTCATGAGAACTTCCCCAGAGAAAGCTCAGTGGATTGGACTGAAGGGAAGCTCACCCAAGGTACTGGTGTAGGGTGGTAAATTATAAGCCAACATGGAGCCGTCTTCACTCTTGTATGGGAGAAGTATTAAGTAAAAAGAGCTCTTTTATCACCATGAAACCAGTGAAGTTACCTCCTCCCAACTCAGTCTTCTTTTATGCCTGTCATTCACTGCATACCCTACTGAATCTGTATTGTTTCTTTGAAAACAAACAGTCCTAGCAAAAAGAGGCTTCTGATTGATCTAAATGATGTTGGTGCTGACATCAAAACAGCATGGTATGTGTTTCCCCTTGTAATTTACCCAAATAGCACCTGAGTATTAAATATTAGGACAGCAACAATCATCTATTTCATGCAAATCAGATGCACTTCTTATGGTCCTCATGAGATAGGTGCCAGCCTGACCCCTTCATTAGGTAAAGAAGTGTTCAGACTACGTTCACCACATAATCGGGTGTAAAAATTCAACCACAAATAAAGATTATCAGCTAGGAAAGAAAAAAAAAAGTCCTTTGAAACAAATGGCAAAGGAAGTTCTGAGGAGCAGTGTGCAGCTAGAAAGCTCAAAGAAACAGACATGTTTTTTCAAGAACAAAACCCTCTACAGTAACAATTAAGAGCAAATCCCCAAGGTAGGATCCTCTGAAATTATGCTGGGAGCGTGTGCCCCTTTTGCTGAAATAGAAAAGGGGTGAAGAAAAAAACAAAGCTGAGCAAATAGACATTATCAGAATGCTTCTATTAATAGTAAAATAATGAACAACCTTTTTTTTTTTTTCCTGCAGGTTTCCCAAATGACGGGATACCTCGATTAAAAATATGGAATTTCTCACCACTCAGACAATTCAAATTTTCTGTTATAGTATAGCATTATAAGACAGAGTAGTCCAAATGCTTGTGAAAATTCTGGCTTAACTGAAATTTTTGCATTTTAGTAGCATAATGCATAAAGCTGTTAGAATTGTCTCAGAAGGAAATGTAACAGAATTTAGAAAACTACTGTCAGATTTGCTACTTCAATTAAAATTTAAAATCTCTAACCTGTGAACATTGTCTTGTTCTATACAGCTCATAACTACTTAAAATATTTTCAGATTCATACATTATTAAATTTATACTTTTTTGTATTATCACTTTAATAATAAAAGTGTTGGTCTGATGATTGATCCTCACATAAGCAGCAGCAGATCAAAGTGCACACAGCATTTTTAAATACAGCACATCATCTGGAAAAGGAGGACCGTCTTCTGAAAACAAACCAAAGGAAAGCTTACATCCATATGGATTCAAGTGAGAATCTGCAGAAAGAAGATGAAGAAAGAAATAACGTGGATGCCTTCATCAGTTTACACTGATGTGAAATAAAAAGTTCTTCAGCTATTGTCATAGGCAAAATGATCTTGAATATATTTAGAATACAAATTAAAAAAAATCCCAACCCCAAACCATTTAATCAGCAAGTCAGATATAGGTAAAAAGATAAGATGAATAATTAAACAAAGATATCAGTAAGCCTTCTTCTTCCCCCTTCTCCAGGCTCAAATCAAACATATTCACAGAGAAATTTCCCCCTTTCCTAGTTTCAGCTTGCCCTTTTTATTTGCCTCGGTGACACTCAGTTTCTTTCTGTCACTCTATTGTGCTTCTTGCTGCTTTTCCTCTGCTGCTCCAGGGTTCTCTGTGTCCTTTCCCTGTCTGGAGGGCACCTGTGGTCCCCGAACATCTCCCTGCCCTGGCACATCACCGACTGGCTCTATTTAAGAGCTGTGTGTGGCCAGCACCAGGCAAGCCATGACCTCTTCTTGCACTGGAATCCTGATGCCCAGGCACTATGTGATACTCCTGGTGAATTCATTCAAAAACAATTAATTCAAAAGCAATTTCCATGGAAGGAGTGAAGGACAAATATTTTGAGAGTGCTGTCTCTCAGCACCTTCCCTCATGAATACCATAAAAATTATTCCCTCATGACCACCACAAAAAGTTATCGTACATCAGTACACACAAAAAAACCACAAAAAACCACAATGAACCATAAATCAAACACCCAGACTGTCTTGTGAAGGAGGAAAAGCTGAGCCCTTTCCACAAAAGCCAAATAAAAAAGGAGGCTTGGTCAACACATGCACAAATAGTTAAAATAATTAATACACTTATAGATTGGAGTTGAACTGAACCAAAGCAGTAACCTCGACTTTGAGAGGAGTGAAAAATTTAATTTAAAAACCAAAAAAATCAGAAAATTGAATTTTGCAGTCCCACCCTTATGACAAGCTACCAAAACAGAAAAATAAAAATTAAATAAAATTAAAAAATATATATTGAAACCTGTAGGCTGTAGTTTTAGATTTTGTAAGAATACTCTTCAGTCTCCTCTGGCCTTTGACACTGCATTCATTTACAGGCAGGAGACACAAAATAAAATGTTTCTCCTTTTGTATAGGTTCTTTTCCTAACATAAGACAATTTGATCTCTTAATAGAAGGAGATTTTAACAACCTCTTCAAGCAATGTTTTTACAGGATGCAGACTATTAGTTATTCCCTATTCAAATTTCTGAATCTTCACAATATCTCTTAATTAAAGACATGATGGTGTCTGCCTCCAGGAGGCTTTTAACACATACGTATCCCAAATTAATTTTGACTCAAGCCGAAACACAAAAGTTTTTCTGACAAGTTTCAGGGACGTCTACGCTGAACAGCTCATCCCTCTGTAGGATTTACCAAAACCTTTCCCCTGCTGCCCACAGAAGCTGCTTCTGACACAGGAAAGAGAGGAAGCTGCTCCCACCAGGGACAGAGCAGAATGAGGATTAGTTGAGATAAAGGGAATGATAAAACTCTATTATCCTACAATGTACACAGCGTATTTTATGATTCACACAACTCGTTAATCCGATCAATCTTGAATACTGTGGATCCAAGGAAGCCAGAATATATATTTGGTTTCTCAAAGCAGATACCACAAAGCCTAATATCAATACTTACTGTGAGAAAATTTACTTTCTGTTCACAACCATATCAGGTGTATGGTAGATTGGCTAATTTTCTAGCCTCTGAAAGCTAGAGCAGCATAACTAAGGAATTGACTGAGTCAGTCACAGTTACAGATCATGTATGGATTGACTTTAAAAGAAAATATTAAGTAACGTAAAAGATACCTCTCTAAATAATTATGAAAGTTATGAGTCCACTGGTAATGCACATGTTAAAAAATTTGAAAAATACAGCTTGCTTTGTTCAATGTATACTGAATGAAGCTGAAATAATCAGTTTTTGCATGGTTTTGGGGTAGGGTTTTGTTTTTTTTTTTGGGGGGGTGGGGAGGGAGAGGCTACCCATAAGTCATCTATCTAAACCTTTCGTTCAGCTAAACCTAATCGTTTCTACCCGCAGACTAATAGAAGAAAGATGCCCATGCCAGTATGCTTGACACTGGAACTATGATGCAGTATGCTATTTCAAAAATTCCATTTTCTGAAAGATAAATCAGGCAAAACCTAAATAAAATTCAATGATTAAGTTTTGTCTTAAAATGTAGTCAACCCCTTCCACTGTTTGTTCATAAATTATTCATACTCTCTATGAAATTGAAAATCTCCATGGTGCCCTCTGTGAAGTCTCAATAATTCTGATTGAAAAAACAGAAAAGAGATTTTTCTACACATTTTTGAGCATTATGCAGAATCACTTATTCCCTTAGATAATAAAAAAAAAAACCAAACCAAAAAACAAAAAAAAACCCCACAACCAACCCAAAAACCCATGCCAATAAAATATTGTTGCATACCAAAAGCAAGGAGACTTTAAAAAACCAAGACAAATCATGTCCCGATGCCACACCAAGGTGGATTCATGGTATCATAGCAGTCTGGAGTGGAGTGCAAATGGAGAGAAAAATTATTTCTAGAATAATTCTTGAAAGGCTAATTATTTGGATACAGATACTTCCTGTAGGGAAGTTCCTGTCCCATTCTATATAAAGTTGTTAGTAGATTAGGACCAGTTGGACTGAGAAGGGGAGAGAGTGTTTTATGTTCTTAAAGAAAGAGCATTATAAAAAATGTTCATTATTGGTTTTGTGCATGTCTTGTTCTAATGAACTTTTCCAGCTATGTTTAAATTGCAAACTATTTATAAATAGCACAACAGTGGGTGACTGTACAGCGCAACTTGTTTTCTAGCTGCGACATTGAAGCTCTTATTTCATTTGACCTGCTGCTGTGACTAATGTGCTCTCTAAATAGACTAAAGAAATAAAATTTTAGGAGCTTTGCCATTTCTTTTTTTTTTTTAATTCAACATTGTATAGAGTAAGAAAGGTGAAAAAGCTGGATACTGCCAGCTGATATTATTGTCCTTGTGCTCCATTGGAAAATAAATTATTTCACTCTATGTTGTGAAATAACAGAAAGAGCTAGACAAATCTTTTTTCAGGCGACCTTATTGTGCTATACTGTCAAAGGCTGTGCCCTTTGGGCATTATACAAAAACGGATTTTCAGTCTATTTTCCTGGCTGCAGTGTTGTTGCTTTCCTACTTACATAGCTGTAAAAAAAACACCCCACACCCTGTTTGAACGTTGTGCAGCACACTGGGAGGTCAGAGCATCTGTTTTATTTGTATCGCGTTATTTCAGCGTTAGAGAGTTGGCAAACTCGGATCGACAACAATAGGAAGGGTCAAATATTCAGAGAAGACTGGTTGCAGCCTGCTGCACAGAGTAAATCTATCCTCCCCACCACACGCTTTATAAAGGAAATCTATCACATATAAACAATTGCATGCGTCCAGGTTACTTTGTCTTCTACTTTGTTTGCCTAACTTCTCGCCACGCAGCTGCAGTAACTAGGTTGACAATATGCCCACCCAATCTATTTTCAGAATTAGCAAACTTCCTAACTGGATTTTCATAATGTCTAACCTATCCTTGCTAATTTTTTTCTCCACAAAGGGCACACAGAATATTTATCCATTTCTTTCTAGATGCTTTTCCTGGAGACAGCTATCTGCTCTCCCCTCATTCTTAGACTAAGACTTCTAGACTGAACAACCTTGTTTCTTTAAGTCTTTTCTTATGGGTTATATGTTCTAAAAATCTAATTGCCATACTCCTACATCAGTTGCCCTCTCCATTCTTGAATTACTCTTTTTTTTTTTCCCCAATTCAAAATTCTTTTCAGTTCTAGTTCTGTCCTCTTCTCTGCTTTCAGCCCTCTTCGGTCACTTTTCTTTCTCTCACCAAATATTGAATAGCAGAGTACTATGAGAAAAGACGTGCTTCCAGCTTCTTACAGGAAGAAATTCAGAGCTGTCCAAGAAATTTGCATAGCAGAGCGTGCTGCCCAGTACCTGGCAAAGGAGGTAGATCTTCCTAATGTTAACAGAAACTGATGCCTACGTTTGTTGCATTCCATTAATAGCACCTCTATCTTGTAATATCGCCAAAGAGGGAGAGACAGCTGCTTTGTTTCAGTGTTGTTGCAGTAAAATGTTATTAAGTGGGACTTTAGATGATACCAAAGGCAATGAAATATTTAGAAACATTAACAGGGCTTTAGAAAACATGGAAAAGATTATAAGGGATAACTTACACCCTTGTCTACTATTTAATGTGCTAAAAATACATTATTTATCACAAACCCTGATTTCTTCTGTGGAGAGACACTGAGCTGTATGGGACTATGGGACATATTTGACAATTTATGGGAGCAGGGAGTTACTCAGAAAGTTACTCTGGTGTCTGGCTCTTTTTGCCACCCTCATTCTATTCCCACTACTGCTTGTTCAACTTCTATGAAAGTGAAATTTTTCTT